>CM050649.1:132860814-133416411 GCA_027574665.1 Rhynochetos jubatus
CAACTCAAAGAAAGCAGGGAAAGTAATATTTTTACTTTTATTGATATAATAAAAGGAACCACATACGAAATGTTAACTTTCTCCTACAGCTGTAACTTGAACAACTGAATATATAAAATTCCTCACAGATCTCTGCTTGATGGCTCGTACATACACAAGGAAAACCTTTCACAGATTTATCTGCTGCCTGTAAATATTGCGGTTTATTATGGAAACAGTGACAGGCTCACGGTGAGGAACTGATGCTAGAGCTGATGAAATTAAACCCAGCAAGAATATCCATGGAATTATAGGACAGAAAGTTGCTCAAAACCCTGTTCCAGCCAGCCAGGGAAGATGGGGAAGGAAAAAATAATGATTATATCCCAGGTTGACTGGAAGTTTTAAAGGCATATTGCCAAGACTGAGAGTGGTATTCCAGAATCAGCAACAGAGATAAAGAGGAACAATCAAATCGGTTACTTTTGAGGGTATTTTTACTGCAAGGGAGAAATGGGCTGGTTGCTCTCGGAGGAGCCAAGGTCCCCACACCACACATTCGACAGTGGATAAAGGGTGCCCTATGATGTTTTTCATGCCGAGCATTATAAAGATGACCTGCGCTGGCAGACACCACTCATCTCTCTCCTTCTAAATCTGTTTATGCTATCAGCCTCTTGGGAAGTATTCAGTTACCAAATTCTCCAGCGTGATCCAAGCTGTCACTGTTATTAACCAGCATTTCCATTGAAAACAAACCTATAAATACGCAGAACCTCTTGGTGCCCTGCATTGGTCATACGCTAGCATCAACCGCTCTCACTGTAGCAAAAGTCATGACACTCCCTTCAAGACAACTCACTCACACCAGACTTGCCATGGCATCCCTAAGGAATCAGGATGAATGCAACAGCAGCTTTCCCCTACACTTATACAACCTGGGAATATTCTCTATATACAGTCCCAAGACAACAGAGCACCATGTCCTTTGGGTACGGACAGATGTGGGATCACCACTGTAGAGCACAGGTCAAAAAGAACTGGTCCAGACCCAAAATCTCAGCCATCTTGGCAAGCTGATCATGAAATAAACATTTTGGGTTTATTTCATGTGATTTGCATGTTGCAGCACCTACCACCTCATTCTCTTTACCTATGCCATCTCTCTCAGAACACGAAGTCAAACCACTCATGAGCAGCTCGTAGCTTGGGTCCGAGTCAGATGTGAACAAACTGCACTGATTT
Organism: Rhynochetos jubatus; assembly: GCA_027574665.1. NCBI lineage: Eukaryota > Metazoa > Chordata > Aves > Eurypygiformes > Rhynochetidae > Rhynochetos > Rhynochetos jubatus. The sequence continues at coordinate 132,862,039 of CM050649.1, forward strand.
AGATGAGGTCACCTGCGTTTCGGGTGTCCGGTTCATGCTTCTGAGCAACAAAGATGCAGAGATAAAGCTGAGGCATATGTGAACAACAAGTTGGAGCAAAAAGGACTTTATTCACAAGTTCAGACCCAGTAAGACATGTGCTCCCTAGAAGCATTACAAAGACATTTTAGCATGGCACCCCTGAGCAGAGCTAAAATCTACCTTTGGGAAGGAAAAATAAAAGAAAAACCCCAAATCTTTAAACAGCAACAGCAGAAATCCATCAAAAATACAGCCCAGAGGTGATGATCCTGAGTTTCTTACTACTCCCATACAGGTAAGCTCTGCCCAAGTCCTACAGTACAGGGAAAGGCTCAGAGCAGCAGAACAATATCCTAGATTAAGAAGTCTTTGAAAATACAATATATGGAAGGGGGTCCCTGGGACCATCTCCAGCCACTCATCCAATTCTCCAGTCTTCAGAGGGAGTGTGCTCAAAAATTACCCGAATGCTATTTTATTACTTTACAAAGTCCCTGTGTCCACCCAAAGCAATATCACTAGAAAATGCAATTTTCTTCCAGTTGTAAGATACTGTCAAGTGATATCTATTAAATTGGAAAGGTTTTTCCTCTCCCTTCTCAGGCAAGTTGATGCACATCAGCTAACTAAAATAAAGTGCAGCCAACTATCAGATCAGAGTCACATCCCTCCTTACTGCTGTTTTATTTCCTTGCCCTTCATCCCCCTCTTCCTCTCCCCCAGGCTTTGTCTTGGGGTTTCACAAGTCTCAGTGCATCAGGACAGCAAGCATATATGAAAGAGACTCAATTTCATAAGCACAAGAAAAAGGATTGGAAATTCAGTCCATACATATAGCTAAAAACTTGCTATTAAGGAGCAAAATCTTAATCCAACTTTTTGTTGAAGGCTGTCGCTTGGATTGCTTATAATCCCCATTAAACAAGGATGCAAGGCAAGTAGCAGTCCCTTCGTAATCCTCCTCTTTGAAATGGAAGGGTAGGGGAAAGAACAATGATGATTTTTATGGTAGAAGAGCACTTATCTAGTCTGTTCTGGGCCAGACCAAAAGCTTGATTCACCATCTTGTTCCACACCACCTCTCCATTATCCCATCTCCCGAAAGTAGGGACCTCCCACCATCAGATACACTGATCTATTTCCACTGTTTCTGGGGATTTAATGCTAGATAATCATTCAAAGAGAAGATCAAGGGGTCCGCAGCACGTGGACCTCCTCTGTCAGAATGAAGACCTCAGCACACAGGTACACAGCTGGCATCGCCTCTTCTAGCGCCTCCAAAAGCTCTTGTTGAGACCCTGTGTGCACTTTCCCACCCCCATTTATCCTTCCCATTCCTACCCAAGGCCCTGCCTGTCTTGCTGTCATCTTCCTCTTGGCCAAATTGACCATCTGCTGCACTGCAAAGAGGAAGATGCCCAAGGGATGTTCCATCCTGTGTTTTTGTCACTGGGCAGCATCCCTAGCTCTTGGTGTACCTAAAGGGAGCAGTGGGGAATGACAGCTGCTTAACTTAGGTCCCATTCCAGTTACCCTGAAAGCAGTTAATCTGTTTGCCAACAGGAGAAGAGGCAGTGAGCACTTGCTGTCCCTATTACAGAGGGATGGGGCTCTCCCTCGCCTGCCTGACCTCTGCTTCTTCTGCTTGCCATCAAGGAAGCAACGTCCCAGTCCGTTGCAATCCCTATGAGCAGAAACATCCTCTAAAGATCCCAGTTCAGACACAAATACGTTTGCAATTTCCCAGGAATTCCTCAAAGCAATTCAGGGATCGTTTTTCAGACCATGAGGCATTTTCTATTTTACAGTATTTACGGAGCAAGTCATTGGCACAAGGTCACTCCAGATAAGCACAGGCAGCTTCATGGAGCAATGCCGTGCTTTGCATTCAACCATTGCTTGCCAGAAGCCAGGAGAGAGAAGGGAGCACAAAGCACAAACAAGTACCCATTGCTCCTCTCCGGCACCCATTAACAGACACTTGCAGAGACAGGATGCCCGGCAAGGCAAACCTTTGTCTGACACAGTTGGCAAGACCTATGTGCTTGCACTTTGCTCCACAAGACATCACCCCATGAATACACAGACTCATTTATCCCACGTGATGAGATTCAGAGGGCAAAGACACATCTATTGACAAAAGCCATTGAACAGGCTAATATGCAAAACGCTCCTCCTATTTTGGGGGGCAACCCAATGACCTGAAGGACTATAATAAGAAAGATTTAGAGCAGGGAAAACTGAAGTGTCTCTCTTAAGGAGAAAATCGATAAGATCAGGGTCCTACCCAGCCTCCACATGCCCAGCTAATGTGAACAGAGACTATCTGAAATTGTGGACAGTGACATGTCAGATTTACCAGCAGGAGGTTAGAGCTCAACTTCCCAGAAACAAGGGTGCACTTGTTGCTGTATCTGCCAAACAACGGGACGCTTTGTGCGAGGCAAAGAAATCATGTATTTTCCTAATACTTGACATATGGAAGGGATTTACTTATTTTCCCTGTAAGAGATTTAAATGGGTTCAGTGCACTGCCAGAGGGAAATCAAATGAAGTCACAAGCTTCGGCAGCAGCTGAGTATCCAAAGCCAGCATCCGTCTGGAGAGAAGGCAAAAGCTTTGCTTGCGGGATTTTTTGTTTATTTTTTTTTTACCTCTCAAGGGCTAAATGTTAAAAAAAACCAAACCATCAACCATCATGGGAAAAATTTAAGTGCTGGAATTCGTTCATCACACAACAGCTTACTCAAAGCCTTGCATCCACAGCAGTGACACACGCGGCGCAGATAAAATGCACCGGAGCATAATACAGCAGCATCAAGGCAGATTTCACTTTGCATTGTGCCATTTATCATTCACTTCTTGCTGAAGAAGCAGGAACCCCTGATGGCTGCAGACAATCACAGTAAAATAGCTTGTTCAGACGCGGGTGCATTGCTAATAACGCTTGCAAACTCATGCGCACACTAATTCGCATCAACCTCAAGAAGGAAAGCAATGAAATGAGATCCCTTTTCCAGATATCACTCAGCTAAAAGCTACACCACCCCACCCGATTCAACTTCGGGCTCCTGACCTCACTGGGGAAGGAAAACACCGAGACAGTAAAGCGCAGCGCACAGCGGTGTGGTTTGCTCAAGATCTGCGGCGGTTTCAGTGGTTACGAACTAGGCTTGTTAAGTAAACCCTAAAGTGAGGCAGAGCGGTGTGTTCTGAATTAGAGGAATCAGGAGGTGGTTTGTTTTTCCAGAAAGGCCAGCATAACTGCGTCAAAAAAAAAAATGTAAAACATGAAGAGACAGCAGCTAGCAAGAACGAGAGAGCAGTCTTGTGGTGAAAGCAGCAGTCTGTGAGAGCAGAAAAGCCAACACACGCTCTTCCTCAGATGTTAACCTGCGGTCCTCAGCCTCACAACAGTGCTGACGTCACCACAGTCTTGCACAACAATGGTACCGAAAAAACCAAGCATCACCCCAAGCATCATGATCAAGAGAAGGGTGGGTTTCTCCTGGAAGGGATGAGAGTTGAGTTTGGCTCTCTCCTCTTCCTTTGCTAAATATCCAACTGATTCAAACCCATGGAGATGGTTGAGTTTTTAACCACCCTGGGAATTTTAGCCCAAAAGAGAGACTTTTGCTCAAGGTGAGGTTAAAAGCATCAGGCTGCTGCCAGTCAAGTCACCCTGAGTTAAGAGCTATCACAACATGGTCCCTTCCCAGCAGCCTCAAACACTCAATAGATGGAGTAGATAGATAAGACCTGCTCTCCTTAGAATGGGGGCTAATTTTGGCACGTGTGAAGTGATTTGAACAACAATCCAAGATCTATTTGATGATAATGGGTCCAGCTTTTTGTCACCCAAAAGTAAACTTCAACTTTGCAACTGGCCAGAGAGGCTTCAGGAAAGCACACAAGAAAGTTAACTCAGTTTCTAAGAGTCAGAATGCTCCAAGTTTAGGAGACTTGAAACAAAGCTTTAGTTGTTTCATTTTTTTCTCCCCATAATTGTCCCTGAAAAAGGGCCTCTTTTGACAGCACCAAAGTCAATTGATTCTCAAGTGCTGGCTGACTTCGTTTGCAAAGAAGAATGCTGCCAAATAAAGGCTCAAAACCACATGTCAAGGAGAACATGACAAATGATGAGTCCAGACCAGTTCATCAGCACTTCTTCTCTAACACCTCATTGTAGAGATGCCACAAAAGCAAAGATAATTTTCAAGGTTGAGATGAGCTACAAATACTTGTCACCAAAAAAACCCAACCCACCAACAAACATTAAAACCTCCAGCCACAGACAAGCACAGTTTCTTTCCACATCTCCAGCTCCCACTTATACCCTTGAAATCCCACTTTGGAGTTCAGCAGTAGTTCTCCTGGAAACAACCTGCAGGAGAGAGTTGAATTTGCAACCAAACACCCCTAAATACAAGGCCCCTTTCAAGATGAACTCACAAGACAGTAAAGAGAGTCAAAAATCATAGAACAACTCCACAGACAACACTGAAGAATAGTCATTAAATTCTTAAATTTTGCTAACCAGTGTTGTTAATAAACCAACACGTTAGCGCAGAGGTTCCCAATTCATAAACACACAAGTATTTCTGTCATTCAAGTTGAGCACCTCAGTGCTGAGGCAGTCTGGATTCCCACACAGATCCCACAGGCAGCCAAGTCATCTCAGACTGGCAGGTTACTGGAATGTCTTGTGACAGATGCCAGGAAAGCCACATCTCCACGTATCTTCAAGTTCTTCACTAACCACACAACGCTGTAGAGCTACCTATCAGAAACCACCCACGTACACAAGGTCACGGCGAACAGCCTCATTTTACCCACATCCCAAGAGCATTTTTGAAAGCGTTAGAAACCTGCATGCACCACAGGACACCCAAACAAGGTATAACTTCAGACATCCGTGGGCTCTCAGGCTTTTCCACCACATCGGCAAGCTGAGGCTACCACCATGGTGTAGCTAGCTCAAATCTTGTTTGCAGGATTATGCAAAGGACCTTACTACAGGCCAAGGATTTAACTTCATTAGACAGTTTAGTCCCATTTGCACAACAACATTTCCCCTCCTCACCCCATTTAATGCATTTATTGGGCTGAGAATTGAATTGCAGATGGCACATCGAGGAACAGGCAGCTGACAGCACCGGACAGCATTGCAGCAGCACAGTTTGCTAGCAGACACCAGCAGGAACGAGGTTACAACTACAGCCAAACTCGGACAGTAGTAGCATCGAGTATCAGGGTGCCACACACACAAGCGCACAGGTCTTTGGGTCAAGAAGCAGACCTGGTCTAGCAGCCACTCAATGTTCAACATTCATCAAGAGCAGCTTGAAAAAGCAGCCCCCACCCAGAGGGACTGGTACAGGTGGACCAGTGCCAACTTCATGGGAGGTCAACAGGGCCAAGTGCAAGGTCCTGCACCTGGGTTGGGGCAATCCCAGCACAAGGACAGGCTGGGCAGAGAATGGTTTGGGAACAGCCCTGAGGAGGAGGACTTGGGGGTGCTGGTGGATGAAAACCTCAGTGTGAACTGACCGTGTGCGCTGGCAGCCCAGAAAGCCAACCAGATCCCGGGCTGGATCCAGAGCAACACGGCCAGCAGGTCGAGGGAGGGGATTCTCCCCCTCTACTCCGCTCTCATGAGACCCCGCCTGGAGTGCTGTGTCCAGCTCTGAGATTCCCAACAGCAGAAGGACACGGATGAGTTGGAGCAAGTCCAGAGGAGACCACAAAGATGCTCCGAGGGCTGGAGCACCTCTGCCTTAAGGAGAGGCTAGGAGAGTTGGGGGAAAAGAGAAGGTGCCAGGGAGACCTTAGAGCACCTTCCAGTGCCTGAAGGGGCCAACAAGGAAGCTGGGGGGGGACTTTTTACAAGGGCAGGGAGTGACAGGACAAGGGGTAATGGGTTTAAATGGAAAGAGGGGAGACTGAGATTGGATGCCAGGGAGAAATTCTTCCCGGAGAGGGTGGGGAAGCACAGGGACAGGCTGCCCAGAGAAGCTGTGGATGCCCCATCCCTGGAAGTGTCCAAGGCCAGGCTGGATGAGGCTTGGAGCACCCTGGTCTAGTGGAAGGTGTCCCTGCCCATGGCAGGGGTCTTGAAATTAGATGATCTTTAAGATTCCTTCCAACCCAAACCATTGTGTGATTCTATGAAAACATCACCATAACCCATCTCTGCTCCCTAGTCTTTGCTATGAGCTTACCAGCTTCAACCAGTCTGTCCTCATAAGAGGAATCTGGCCTTCACTGCAGGTCAGAACCTGACCACATGCATGCATGTCCTTGAGGGCTTTTTCCTTGGCTCTGCCACACAACCAGCACAAGGGAAAACACTGCAAGAAGTCTGTTGAGGCTGGCTACAGCCACATTGCTGCCAAGAGCTGAAGGAGATTCAGAGCAGGCATTATGAGCAAAAGTGCAGCAGAATCACACGTGCGCTCTTTGGCCTAGCTGCTGTTCACATACGCTATAAGCATGAGAGATTTTGCTTCCAACTCCTCCTGTTTATTCCATGTCTCACAACTATTGGTGATGCTTTTGAGCTTCAGTGCTAAACAGCCAGACTTTACAGGAGATACCCAGCTCCTGCTGCAATGGTGTTCATCCTAGACATGGATTCTCAGCTCTCATGTACACAGCATGGTGAGAGAGCAGTCAGGAATGCTATTCAGATGATGCATCCTGGAGTTTTGGAAAAGTACCTTGGTAAACATCACCGAACTCCCAGAGTAAGGAAATTTTGCAGTTATCTCCATGTTTCACTGGACCGTAACTGCAGCTTCCTGAAAGCTTGGGCCAGAATAAACAGTCTTATCAATGTTTATCAATATCTAAAGGGTGGGTGTCAGGAGGATGGGGCCAGACTCTTCTCAGGGGTGCCCAGTGTCAGGACGAGGGGCCATGGCCATCAACTGGCAAACAGAAGGTTCAACCTGAACATGAGGAAACCCTTCTGCCCTGTGAGGGTGACAGAGCCCTGGGACAGGCTGCCCAGAGAGGGGGGAGTCTCCTTCCCTGGAGACTTCCCAAAGCCTCCTGGACTTGTTCCTGTGTGATCTGCTCTAGGGGATCCTGCTCTGGCAGGGAGGTTGGACTAGATGATCTCTAGAGGTCCCTTCCAACCCCTAACACTCTGTGAATCTGTGAGAAGGCATCTGCTCTGGTCCTAAACAATAAAGCCATGACCAAAATAGCACATCAGCCAACACCTTTCTAGAGGACAAACCTCTTTTCTTGAGCAGCAAGCTACATGGTAACTAGAGACTTGCTTCCCAAAAATGCTTGCATTAAAAAAAAAAAAAACAACCAAAAAAAAACCAAAACCAACAACACACCCTGCTGAACTGCTGCAGCCTTTTCCTGGTAAAGGGGCAGGAAGGCACAGCCACAACCATCAGATTCAATTCCCTGAACGAGCATCGCTGTGCTAACCCACACACTGCAAGAAACCTGCAGAGTTTCAGTTTGTGGTGGCTTTTTTAATTGAATGGGACTGGCTTGCAACCTACAAAGAGCAATTGCCCTGTAGGGAAATATGTCCTATCTACCCCTTTAATGCAAAGCCCAACCATGCGTCTGAAACAGCACATTGTTTGATTTATTAATAAATGGATTGGAAACTCGAGCAAGGAAATTAATCTCAGCCTGTACCTGTTCTGGGATGATGTTGGGGTGAAGGACAAGACCAGGAACTGTGTGCAGTTTCTCTATGCAGAAACTTGGCCAGACTCCCAGAATAGGAGGCATGAATGTGAACATCTGTATTAAAAGGCAGAAAGATATTATTATGCAAAAGCATTTCAGCTTCCTGTTCCAGGACTTCTAGCAGCCTCTCCTTCCAAATTAGGATGAACAGCTGCGATGTGTTTGGCAAGCTAACCTCTGCCCTCAATTTAGAAGCTTTTTACATCACAAAATAAAACACATACATTTTAAAAACCAAAGGGACCATTAAATCATCTAGCTTGACTTCTGTACAAGAAAGGCCAGGGAACGTCACCCACTTACTTGAATATTGTGCTATAGCTAAACACAATTCCTAGGCACACTGTCCAGAAAGGCATCTGATGGTTTTCCGAGACTGAAAATCCTAAACATAGTCCACGGTAAACCAGGGAGAAATAGTCTGAGTAATCCACTTTTACAAAGAATTGTTAGAGCCCGTTCAATCAAAATTATATTCATTGATGCAGATGAAGATGGTTGCTGCAGACTTTAAACTATCTCTGCAGTACTTCTGAAGGCCACAGAGGACGTGTGACAATTTGAAATAATGCAACCCACTCCCCAAAACAGCAGGCCGAACACAGCGTTTTACAAAACAGCATCAGAACCACAGAAGAGCACCCAGAACACAGCACCAGAACTTCCAAGTTAATCCTTAATACATCCACATGTCCATGGCATGATGCAGTTACCACCCGTCATCTTTAGACATGGCAAAGTGTGCCTCGTGTAGAGCTACATCCCACAACCCCCTTGTGATGAAAGCCTGCGGACTTGAAATTCAGTTGAACAAAAAGTGAAAAACAGTTTAAAAGAAAGCAGCACATCAGAAGTTTTCAGTGTAACCTTCCAAAATAAAAAAAAAATGCCAGTTATGGAAGTTTTCCAGGAAGCCACAAGTTCTTTCATCAGGACATTTCTTAAATCCAGGATGCAACTTCTGGTCTAAGCCAGGGACCATGGAGATAGACCAGTCAATATGTAGGAGAAGATGGGGAAGAGTCAATGGCTATTTGGGTATAGCATTTGGATGGGATTCACAGTGTGTTAGGGGTTGGAAGGGACCTCTAGAGATCATCTAGTCCAACCCCCTGCCAGAGCAGGATCCCCTAGAGCAGATCACACAGGAACAGATCCAGGCAGCTTTGGAAAGTCTCCAGGGAAGGAGACTCCCCCACCTCTCTGGGCAGCCTGTTCCAGTGCCATCCCAGTTCCAGGGATGGGTGTGTAGCTACCCCAGGCTAGCTGGGTTTATGCTCTTGTGCTAGGTGGCAAGCCAGACAGAAGAGCATTCTTAGCTGCAGGCTTCCCCAAGTGGGTACAATACATTGCCCTCTTCCCAGATGCCCATTTTCAGCATCTGTAGGAACTTAGGACCTCCAAAACCTGCTGCTTCTGCCAAGATTTCAGAGCAAGGCTTATTGTACAGTTCCATTAAACACAACTTTACAGTTCTGCAGAAGGACTTGGTTTTTCCCCTACCATTTATAGCGAAAGGACCTTCCCACATGCAAACAGTGTTTTGCCAAGGAGCATGAAGCTATTGCAGTACAGTGGTGTGTAATGGGGCTGGGGAAACCACAGTGTGACACAAACACTTGCTCTTTCACACAGCACTGCGTCAGTGGCTTTCACCAAAGCAGTAGGATGTGTTACCCAAGGAAAATAAAAGCAGGTGATGCACATGCATTGAAAATTACATCAGCAGTGGAAAAAAGTGCACAAGCATCCCATTCCCCAGCCTACCTTGTCCTCCTCCTGGCCTCCAAATCCATTACTAGCTGCACAGAAGCAGGACTTATATGAAAGGGATAGGAGATTGATGTAGACCTTCTGTATCCCATTATATCTACATTTCTCCCCCTTCATAAACAGATAGGATGGCAGCAGCTGTTAAAAGCAACTACATATTTAACTGCACTTCACTGAAAATTTGCTCTTCAAGTCTTTTATTCTCAATTCTGCATTAACCCAATACCAAAGGGATAAGTTTGAAGGACAGATCATGTCTTTGGGTAGAGGAAATAGTAGAAAAAAACCCCAAACACTGGGCAGGTTCAGTTCTGTGCCTGATTGAAGCCTACAGAAAATATCTCTATCCCTCACTTGAGCAACCTGTATTGAGTTCATAGAATCATGGAATTGCATAGGTTGGAAAAGACCTTTAAGCCCACCCAGTCCGACTGTTAACCCCACACTGGTCATACCACCACTAACCCATGTCCCTGAGCACCTTATCCACACGGCTATTAAACCCTTCCCAGAACGGTGACTCCACTATCTCCCTGGGCAGCCTGTTCCAATGCCTAACAGCCCTTTCCAGGAAGACATTTTCCCTAATATCCAATCTAAACCTCCCCTGGTGCAGCTTGAGGCTGTTTCCATGAGTTACACAGAGCTTCCATAAAGTTCTGTAGCACAGCAGACACCTAGACAGGTTTCTTCCAGATGATGCTGGACATAGGACCACCTGTCCCAGCTCAAGTCTCATCTTCTCCTTCCAATTCTCCCTTTTCTCCCCACCAAAGCATGCTCTTCTCCCCAACATTTGGCAGCCCACACTACTTTAAAGCCTTCCCATCCTAAGCCTTCTCCACAGCAGCAATCCATATACCAGCTTTTGCCCCACCACCTGCACAGCAGCATCTCCAACCCATCACAGCTGGAAAGAACTGGGTCCACCATCACTGCATCTTTTCTCCTAACAGTGAAGTTCCAGCATCCTCATGGATGCACCCAAACCCTGGAAACTGATACACATCTCCAAGAAAAGCTCTAGCTGCAAGACACTACATTCTTGGGCCATCTGGGCTCCACTTGTGTCTTTTCTGGAAGTTCAACCTCTTCAGCACACAGATCTCTCTACTCTTTTACCCCTTCCCTGAGGGCTGCTATTCACAGCCATTTAAAATTAATGTTAAAATTGTGCCAATTTTAAGTTGTTCTTATAAATATCTAATCCACTGCTGAAAAATAAGGAGAGGACACCAACAGGAGGCTGTTTGCAAAGTGCAGCTGATCAGCAGTCCCCAAGCAGAGCCCTGTGGGAACGCAGCCTCTTACTTTCCATCAGCATCTTGCACAATTCTTTTCAGCCGTTCACAATTTTGGTGGGAACAGACAGCTGAGAGCTGGGATGGGGCCAGGGAATAGTAACAAGAAGGAGGCTGTGTCCCAGGTGACAGGGCACAGGGAGGGCAGGAGACCCCATCTACTCTCAGACTGTTGCTTGCACAACTTCCACCTCTGTCCCAGTACCTCTGTCCCTCTGCATGAGCTTAGCAAGGGAACATCATCACAAGCTAATCCTCCTCCTTTTTCTTTCCTCTGCTCATTCATTTACTCCCACTGGTACCAGGTTTCCTTCTCATATAGCTTAATTCTATGGTCATTTTGGACTATTTTGATCAACTGGCACAAAGTCTACTTTTATGAGAGGGAGCGAAATTTCTTCTATTTGGGGGGGAAATCAAAGAAAAGGAGTGAAAAAAAGGCATTCTCCATTGGCCTATACACCCTCCAAGGGCATCCAGCCACCCAGCAAGGGCATGCTGCAAAGCTGTTCTCCAACATTTTGTGCTCTGTCACAGCACAACTGTCCTTGGATCTCTTCCAGGACACTGGCAATTGAGGAAAGGTGCTGGAAAAAGCAGACTCAGTGGTCAGGAGACTGGTGAATTCAAACCCAGAAGTGAAATAAATCACTCAGGTCCAACTGATAGGCAGTAAGGTCACACACGCTTTCCTCTGGGTGTGGGGGAAAGTCTCTTCTGGAAAAGGACCCTGATTTTTCACATTCCCTCTTGAGATTAGAGAGAGGGCTTCAGACACCAAAACAGACCAACAAGTCAAACTTCCAAGATGTCAATATTTTATTTCTATTATTTGCTGTCTTCAAAATTCACACACTTGTGGGTCTAGACATGGGGAAGGACTAAATATCTAAGTGAACAGCAACACAGCAAATGAACCTGTGTTAGTGCAGCCGCCAACAACGAAGTTTACACTGGCAGGGATACAGGTTCCCATTGCCTCTTTTGAAAAAGGAGTGATCTAATCAGTTTTATAAGTTTAACTCTAGCACTAACAGCAACTACACAGACAGGAGGGAAAACATTTGTTTTGGAAAGCAAGCAGAAAAATAACCTCATTTCCCCCCCATCTTTTAGAAGAGATTCCATAAATATTCTACACCTTAATGCTGTGTAAGCACTCTTCAGCAATAGCTAGAGCATCCTTGTGTTATCAATACTGTTTTCATCACAAACCCAAAACATAGAAACATACCAGCCACTATGCAGAAAATTAACTCTATCCCAGTCAAAACCAGTACAAGGAACTCACAGGAACAGCCTGGAAAGGCTCTTGTCCCATATGCAGTGATATGTTAAACCAGGAGGTGACTGAGCATCCAAGTCTTCTCTCCCACACAGCATTCTTCAAACTGGTAAAGATTTTGCAAGAGTGGTTGCACACCACTGTCTTTAAGACTGGAAGGACATTGCCAGAGAAAATCCCTGACAAAACCCAACTGACAGAACTTCCAGTTCTTGTCAGTAAAATACAGGATTGCCTCCAAGGTACCACAACCCAATAAAAATCCCCTTCTTCATGTCTCCCACCTGCCTCCCTTCCCCCTTTCTCCAGATGCAGCTCCAATCCAGTGCTGGCTGTTTATAGCCTGAAACACATTTTGCAGATGCTCTGCAGTAAAAACCTTTGACACCTATAAAGCATTATAAATCATAGGGCACGTTAATCACCCAGTCTGAGCCCATAATCCTAACTCAGGCACAACAGTCAATGGGTTTTGCAGACTCCCTCCCACAGGCATTTTGCCTACATCAGGACTAAGCCAGAGATTTAGCATTAGTCAAACATCCTCACCCTGACAGTGTTAGGCTGCACCAGGCAGCAAGTTACCAAACACTGTGGTTTTCCTGGTTTGCTTTTTTTTTTTTTCAAGGACTTGGAATTTCCTACCCTTCAAACAGGCATTAGTGTAGTAGGAAACATCTTTCACATGGAGCAAGCAGGAACTTACAGAGGCCACAGCATCTGCAGTCAATGGCCAGCTATTTATATTGAAGGGCTTTGGAGGAAAAACACAGCCCAAATTCATTAAGGCTGAAACTGTATTAACTGAAATTAAGCTGTGATCTATATTGCTGCCTGGCAGCCTGGCTTTTTGGTCTAGCAGTTACAAATACACCAGCTTTCTGGGCTTGTACCTCCATGGTAGGATCTAGAAGTGACCAGCAATAGTCTGCTGCAGGATTGCCTGTCTAAGTGGGCAATGGCTTCAGCATCAGTCCTGCCCTGTGGCAGGTTCATCCTAGCCTTTGTAGGAGCTGTGCAAGTATGTGGGTCTCAACAATAAGGTTCGGGTAGGTTAATCCCAGTTTCTGAGGCTAGCGCAACTCTCTGCTCCTTGCCAGTCTACTGTGGGACCCCTGCCCAGCCTAAGAGAGGTCTTGTTCCTTCATGAAGGCCAAAACATGCCATTCCCAGATAGACCCAGCAACACTCCTTGCAAAGTCAGGTCTAATGGCACCACACACTGCAAATACAATTCCTGGATGGCTCAGCTGACCACAGACTTGCTTTAGGGAATATTCAATGAAGAGACAACTAGACAGAGGAGAGAGAAAACATGTTATGACAGCACGATGTCCTGTGTAAATTCAGTTCAGCCTTGAAGGCTGGCTGCAGTCAAACTTCAGATGAGATCTTCTTTGGCAGATGGCCTTGGAGACAAATCATGAGAAATCCTGCCTTTGCATCCTCCCCACTGCAGATGGAAATTTCCACCACTGGTGAAGCTTGGAATGTGTTTCACCATTCAAACGCCACTGAGCAAAAGTCAACACTTGAATGGCACCTATGCTCCCAGGAGAACCACCTGCAACCCCAGACACAAGGACAGGTCTTCACTTTTCCCTATCTCTCAGGCATCTCCCAGAGCTAAGAGAAAGATTTCATGAGGGAGCAAGACAGCAAACAGAGACAGCACAATTCCTGCAAGGCAGCGCAGCTGCAATGAGGACAAACCTGAGGGAATTCAGGTTCAGACAAACGAGGGAATTCAAATGCTGGAGGGAAGAGATGCCATCTAGAGGGACCTGGACAGGCTGGAGGTGGGCCACTGCCAACCTCATGAAGTTCAACAAGGCCAAGTGCAAGGTCCTGCACCTGGGTCAAGGCAATCTGTACTACAAGTACAGGCTGGGATGAGAATGTATGGAGAGCAGCCCAGAGGAGAAGGACTTGGGGGTACTGATAGACAAAAAGCTGAACACGAGCCGTCAGTGTGTGCTGGCAGCCCAGAAAGCCAACCAGATCCTGGGCTGTATCAGAAGCATGGCCAGCAGGTTGAGGGAGGTGATTCTCCCTCCCTACTCTGCTCTCGTGAGACCCCACCTGGAGTTCTATATCCAGCTGTGGAACCCTCAGCATAAGAAGGATATAGACCAGTTGGAGCAAGTCCAGAGGAGGCCACGAAGATGGTCAGAGGGCTGGAGCACCTCTCCTATGGAGAAAGGCTGAGAGAATTGGGCTTGTTCAGCCTGGAGAAGAGAAGGCTCTGGGGAGACCATATAGCACCTTCCAGTACCTGAAGGGGGCCTACAAGGAAGCTGGGGGGGGACTTTTTACAAGGGCCTGTAGTGACAGGACAAGGGGTAATGGGTTTAGATGCAAAGCAGGGAGATTAAGATTGGATATCAGGAAGAAATTCTTCCTGCAGAGGGTGGGGGGCACTGGGACAGGTTGCCCAGAGAAGCTGTGGATGCCCCATCCCTGGGAGTGTCCAAGGCCAGGCTGGATGAGGCTTGGAGCAACCTGGTCTAGTGGAAGGTGTCCCTGCCCATGGCAGGGTGTTTGGAACTAGGTGATCTTTAAGGTGCCTTCCAAGACAAACCATTCCATAATTGTAATTCAGCAAAACCTGCAGCAGGAGCCAGAGGCTGAGCAGGGTGGCATGTCCACTTCTCTGCACTATCATCCACCCTGTGTCATCTCAGCCTCCCTGTAAAATTAAAGGCTCAATGATGAATTTAAACATCTTTTAAGTGATGTGTAAACCCCTGAAAACAGGGTAGTTTTGCTTTCCATTCCAAGCATTGGGGAAAACTAAAAAAAGTCAACATTTAACATCTATATTGAATAGTGAATATTTAATATTTAACAATTGGATTTTCCTGCATTTAGACCATCACTCCAACATAATCAGACACATCCATTCATGGGGATTCAGCTCTGAATCACTGGTCATGTCCAACATACAGCATCCACTGCCTTAGTGCCCAATCTCAAACCAAACCAACTTGAAAGGGCCTCTCCATCAAAAACTCCCATCTCCTCAGGCCTATGGTCATGAACATTAATAAATTGAAACCGCATGGAAAAGGGAAAATTCAGCCATCCTCTAATAGTGACTTTCAGCAAAGCAAGCAATTTCTGTGACCAGTGACCTTTGGCCGTCTGCAGATTAGCACTGAAGACCCAGCAAAGCCCCAGCTCCAAAGCCTATAGTCACACTGATATATCACACCAACATAGCTTAGATCATCTGTTCAGGTCATTTAACAGCTCTTGCCAAGCGGGAATTACAAGAGTATTTCATTATAAAGTGAATTAATACACGTATCGCAGACACAGCACAGCAATCCATTATGTCGATAGATCACAGCTCCTCATTTGTCTTTTCACAAAAGGACCCAAAAAAGCCATCAGAAGCCTCAGTGCAAGGCCACGTGATGTTTTTAACCAGATGGAGCGTCTTGAATCATTCACATTTCAGTTTAAGGGAATAAATTTTAACAGCGAGCGCCCAATTCATTAGGAGGAGATTGGTATCTCATTTACACTGGCTTGCAGCTACACGAGCAGCAATAGATATTTTAAAAGTAGGGAGAAGCATTAAAGTATTGAATATTTCCCACCCATATCTACACAAACACCTTGCATTTGTTTAAACAGAGGGTTAGGAGAAGCACAGTGTAAAAACACCATGTCAAGGGAAAGCGTGCAGCTCCTCCAACGCCACTGCTTTCTAGCGAGCTTATTCAGCTGCCCCACAGGGTATAACAGACCCACTGCCTTCGCCCTCATACCACATGCCAACCAGAGCATCTGCATGAAGCGTTTATTCAAATCCTAAAGGGCAATTTAGTCTCTAATCTCCATTACAGCAGCTCTCCCAATTTTTCCTGCTAAGTGGGAACTGCTGATGTTTAAATGATGCTGCTTGCAGAAAGGGCAGGGAGATGCAGCTGGCTCTGGGCACTTCTGTATTTCTTACACAAGTCCCAGCAGTCTCCATCTCTTTGGTATGGCCACATCATTCCCATAGGAGAGCATGGTTTGACAGCCCAGCAGCAGCTGTTGCATGCTGCAATTCACAGCATTTATGATGTACCAGTTATGCTGGTGTTGTCACCCTCTAACACAGCAGCACTATTGTAAGCGGAAATTTGGGGTACCTGCGCTCCTTGCTGGGTTGTTTTAACAGCTCTGTGCAAACACTTGCTGGGTAGTAGGAAGGGGCAGAGGGATGCACCAGCTAAAGCATCTTCTACCTTAAACACAACTGTAGCTGGTCAATGGACTAAAAGCACCTTCTTATTATCCAGATTTGTTTAAAATAAGGAGACAAAGCAAGCGTGTTCACTAAATTTTGCACTGCAGTATCCCAGATGGGACACACTGCATCAGGAGGCAATAGATCCATGGAGCCTTTTCTTTGCTGAGTATCAAATTCTGGATGACTGTTAGGGAAACACTGGCATAGTCATAAATATCCAAGGAAGAATTCAGAGAGAGAAACCCTAAGGAAAATGATCAGGGTGAACATCTCTCAACCTAAAGCAAAGTACCTGAGGTCAGTTTAGGTTGCTGTTTTGGCAACAGCCACAACTTCCAAGTCTCGGATCAGTTTTCCTCGCACAGGGCACAACACGATGGGCTGCAGATTCATAGAATCACAGAATGGTTTGGGTTGGAAGGGACCTTAAAGGTCATCTAGTTCCAACCCCCCTGCCATGGGCAGGGACACATTCCTCCTATCTCTTCCATCAGCCATCCCTGGAAACCAGGAAGGACAAAATTCAGTGCCCTCACAACCAACTATTGGAGCCTTTAATGTTTTTCTCCTTCAGCAGTGCTTATCTCCAAGAGCTTCAAGGCATCAACCCTATCTGCTCTCAGCCTTTCTTCTTCCCCAGGCTGAGCATCACAAGTGTGAAGCCATCGCTTTCCAAATACTTTCTAGGAAAGGCTTGGCTAAACCCACTGATAACATGTAATGGATTTCCTGGGAAGCACAGGCAGACTAGACTTCTGTCAAAACCAAAGATCAAGGTGGGGGAAAACCCCGCTACAAGAGCCACTTCCTCTGGTTGCTGTTGGAATAAGGACAAGAGAAAGATTTCTTGGATATCAGAAATAGGACAAGTCCAGTTTTGTCCTAGCTTGTATGTGGATCTTTAAAGGGTTTAAAAATCTCTTTTATCCCTATATCCTTCCCTAACTTTAACATGTTGTTCCCATCTTTATTCCCCTTTCCCGACTCGAACAGACCAAAGATTCTTATTCCTGCACAGGCAGCACTTGGCCTTCAGTCCTCAGATCTACTTGCCTACACAGACTACAGACACACTAATTATTCAGCCCTGGTTTATGCTGTTAGTTCAAGGTTTGTTTTCACAGCAACCCAGCCTGAAAACTAGGTGTGGTAAAGGTCCATCCTTACAATCTTTTGGCTTGCTATTCCGTGAGTTTGGAGCTTCACTGTTCAATTAAGGCCTTTCTGGTGTATTGCAATCATAGAATCACAGAATGGTTTGGGTTGGAAGGGACCTTAAAGATCACCTAGTTCCAACCCCCCTGCCATGGGCAGGGACACCCTCCACTAGACCAGGTTGCTCAAAGCCTCATCCAGCCTGGCCTTGGACACTTCCAGGGATGGGGCATCCACAGCTTCTCTGGGCAACCTGTCCCAGAGCCTCCCCACCCTCTCTAGGAAGAACTTCCTGATGTCCAGTCTCAATCTCCCTCATTTAAACCAATTACCCCTTTTCCTGTCTCTACAGGCCCTTGGAAGAAGTCCCCTTCAGCTTTCTTGTTGGCCCCCCCAGGCACTGGAAGGTGCTCTAAGGTCTCCCCAGAGCCTTCCCTTCTCCAGGCTGAACCCCCCAACTCTCCCAGGCTGTCCCCATGGCAGAGGGGCTCCAGCCCTCAGAGCATCTCTGTGGCCTCTGGACTCACTTCAACTAAGTAGGTTAAGTGGGTTTTGTTAGGCAAACAACCTAACACTCAGTAGTGCTGAACTCACTTTGCCCAATTACACTTTAAGACCAGACCACGCATACAGTGGCTTCAAGGAGGACTGGAGAAGCAGCATCTTCTGTAACCTCCCAAAAAGGTGAAAGAGCAAACAGGAGGAAGGAGGGATGATGGGCCTCAACGACGTAATTTTTCACCCAGATTAGCACAATGCATAAAGAAAACACGGTTGGAGGGAGCACATCTGGCAGCTATAACAAGGAAATGCCACAACCCAAATAAAACCCCAGAGGCCCATAACATTGGAAAAGTCACAAGGCACTTCTGTGTATCTGAGGGAGGTTGGCCTGGCTGTTTATCACAGGGAGCTTGTGCATGGATCACTTCAAAGTTTCTGAATAAAATAGTAATGACAAAGTATTTGAAATTCTGTCAGCCATTGCTTCATGATCTAATCAATCACCTATAAAAGGGGTCACTTATATTACCCAGAGCCTGAATTCACAGGCAGCCAAGTTAAAGCTGCAGGGAACACAACCACAACCCAAGTCATCTGCAATTCCTGGTGGCATCAGCCACAGTGCCACACAAGATAGTGTCCCTAGCTCTTGACCTCCAAGCAAACAGTTATCAGTGTTGTCAAGAAGCCCCTAAGCACATTCACAGGTATTGGGGAGATTTCAGAAGCTTCCATGTTAGGATGATTCCTGGGATTCAGAATTTCATAGCAGCCACCACCAAGTCATCTCAAGAGCTTGACTTCTGTGCCTCACTTTTCCCAGTTATAGAGGGGGGGAATTAACAACAAAAACTCAAGCTGGCAGAGTGACTTACGTGACACAAAATATATGGGGTTGTGTTGATTACAGGCTTTAGTACTTTGCCTGAATATTAGCAATTCCATTTATTGACACCAAAACATTATACTGTGGAGGGAGGGGAGGTAAACTGGAGAGTGCTAAGCAACAACTGGTAGGCTCAGGAAATTTGCTATTCCCTCCCACTTCAGCATGCCCATCTGCTGCAGAGGCCTCAGGTCAGGAAGGTTGAGGCACTCTACCAAGCCCTAGTAAGTTTTTATTGCACTAAATCAGAGCAGCCCCAGGAAGGTGTTCATAACACTTCTCAGTATTTTCCCCGGCAAAGGTATAAAAGCCTGTTTGTCAAGAGGGATGGTGAATGAAGCAGCACTCCTGGCCCAAGGTGCTTCCAGGAGCCTGTAATATCTTGCCAGTCCTGCCCTTTATTGATCAGGTACCAAAGACCGTCAAACTGCAATCCATCAGCACATAACAACGACAGCGCCTGAGGTTCCATGAGCCATGGAGCATCTGCTGCTGGGTTCAGAAGAGCTAATGCACTACAAAGCATTGCTCCAGGTTAGACAGCTCTTCACTGATGGGAGCAGCCAGCCTACAAAGCATCAGCAATGAGGAAACATCTCTGATAGAATTACTATTACTCTCAGAAGAAGATGGGGGTAGAAAGGGAAAGGTGGCAGCAGGTACTGGAAGGACTCAAGAAGCCATGTAGGATGAAAAGACAACACACAAGGAGATGAAGAGATTGGTGAAGCACTGGGACAGGTTGCCCAGAGAAGCTGTGGATGCCCCATCCCTGCAAGTGTCCAAGGCCAGGCTGGATGAGGCTTGGAGCAACCTGGGCTATGGAAGGTGTCCCTGCCCATGGCAGGGGGTGGGGCTGGGTGGGCTTTAAAGTCCCTTCCAACTAACCATCCTGTGATTTTGTGATATGTTCAGGGAGGTGACAACAAAAACAAAGACACTTGCTGGGAAATGGAGTCTAAATCCAGCAGCGGCTAAATGCCACCCAAGAGCAGTGCTGGAAGCAAGGACTGCAGGAGTAGCTCTCCCAGCACTGGATTATGGTGGGTACAATGAACCAGCATTTCCAGCTCTTGGACCATGTCCCTGTGCTGCTCCCATCAGCATCTAATGTGGATCCCTAAGAAAGGAAGAGAGCAATGCCTCGGATGTGCAAAAATTAGCTTTAAAAATGTGAGGTTTCTGGGAGGCACAGGGGCTTTAAACAAGCTATGTTCATGTGTGCATCAGCCCTACAAGCCACACTGAAAGATAAGAGGGATTATTTTTAAACTGCATCCTGAACAAGTTGTGTTTTTAAGGACAAAAAAATATTAATACCCAAAATCCAATCCTGTAACCAATGTTTCATTGACCATCCCAAAAGCTTTCAAAGAAATCCATTCCTGAGCTTGAATGTGCATCTCATTAGCTCCAGTTCCACCATTTGTCCAGGTTATTCACAAGGGTTTGGTTTATTATATGCTCAGGTAAGATATATACGGGCATGTCTGTAGGATTAGAGCATTGAGAAAGCAGTGGGATTTCTGTATGTTCAAGATTTCGTCACTAATACTGCTCCTTTCATTCACTTGTCAGAGATGTTTAGGAGAGAAATGGGAGGAAGAAAAGAGATTGTACAAGCACCATGAAGTGCACCATTCACAGAAAGCTCATGAAGAGACCTCCATTTGAACGTGTAGATAACACTGAAGATCAGAAAAGTCACAGGGATCTTGCAATTTCAGTCATCTGGGATTCAAACCTGCTAATTTGGGGTTCGTTCCCAGGTCATGGTAGCCCTTCCTACACTATGTAACCAAACCAGGCACCTATCCCTGCCTATTCTTGGAAATTTTCTGGAGGAAAAAGATAGTTATATAAACACAGGAATCTTCCAAGAGGAATGAGAGAGACAACAAATGTCCCCAGCTACATTTTGTCTGCTCCAAGTAGAATCTCAGAAGGGTTCGTGGTTGGGAAGTACAGTATCAGCCATGCCTGCTGCTAAGGAGAGAAGCCAAATCCCTTTCAAATAGGATAAAATACTATCACCATTTTCACAGGGAACTAATGATAAAGATCAAGATTTTTTCACACAATAACTGCAAAAAGAAAAGAGAAAAAAAAACCACAACAGCCAGCCAATAAAATTGCCTTTTTCTGTTTGTAGGATAGATTAAAAAAATCATCATTGTAATTTTCTTCTGCAGAATCTCTCTTTCCCCACTCTCACCTAAGATGATTTCTCAGGTGTGATATTTACTGTGTGATTTTGGAAGCAATTAAAAAAAAAAAAACTGAACAAAACCAGCTGACAGAGTTAACTTCATGTTTATTCAATGCAATCCACCAACATCTCCCATGTGGATACTGATCCTGCAACATCTCTGGATGGATTTTAAAAGATGCTGCAGCCAGCCCTGGACTCCACCCCGGGAGCAAGAGCTATTCTGGTGTTGTAATACCCAGCAGCGGTTCATTTCAGGCGAAACGCACAAGCTGTGCACGGAGCACTGTGTTTATACACCTCAATTAGCACTGCTGCGTTCTGTGTTTAATTGCTGGCAATCCATCAACAGGATTGCGGTATCTGGGAGCTACCTTGGAAGCTGCCATCTGAACTTCAGACCTTGAAAAGCACATATGGCAACTACAAGACAAAGCTTATTTGCCCAGTTTCTGTGTTCGGGGTGATACAGTCCTGTTAAAGACAATGCACTGACTTCACAAGAACTTCCTTGGTTGAATACCTGATGAACAAGCTGTCTGTCGTTAGATCAGAAATTGCTTCCTCACACCAGTTACAGAGATTGTAATGGTCTGAATCTCAGCAAGACCGTTTCTCCTCTCTTACGTGCCTTTCACTTAAAAAAAAAATATTTTAAGAAACATGAAAGGAGATTTGCCATTAAAGCTGAAGACACAGAATAGAAGAAGGAATTTTGCAATGTTCAGAATTTTAAAAAGGAAACCAAGTGTATCGGTTGGGTGCCTTCAGTCCCCCTCCTCCACTCGCAAAAGGTCAGAGGAAAGCAAGAGAGAATTACAATTCTAGCAACCAGTCTCCCAAAAAAACCTAGAACTCACGCTTACAATTAAAATACTCATTTTCACGTAAATTCTTAATGTGTAATAGAAAGCCTCATCTGCCTACATTTGGGGGGAAAAGGGAGGAATCATTAAAACTCTGGCTGTTGAGCTGCAGCACAACTAAGAAAACAAACATTCAGTCATTGGCAGACTGTTTCAGGTTACAACCCAAGCTTGCATCCTTAAGTTTATGGGAAGGTCTTTTATTCTAGAAAGTTTAATCTTTTGAAAAGAAAGCAGGTAGCCACGCTGTAGCCTACACACACAAAAAAGTTGTTCTTTCAATACATGCCTTGTTTTCTGATAATTACAGAGTACAAGTATGACATGTACGTACCCTATTTCATCCTTCCAAGCTAGCTCTAGGTTTTGCAAGACTTAAGATTTAGCAAGTATGCCATACCCCTTTTTATAGGGACCATGCTCAGAAAAACGTGTTATACCTCAATCGCATCTACTCTGAGCTTGCAGTGGCCGAGTTACCGTAGGGTGAGGTACAGGGCAATACAGTGAGTATTATCAACCAAGTGCCACTGCCTAGTGTAAAGCAGATAGGTCCCTATGTTACAGTATGTTATTTTCCTGGCTAATCCATCTCAGATACACCTAAATACTGTGGCTGGATATACTATCATAGAACGGTTAAAAGATCATCTAATTCCAACTCCCTGCCATGGGCAGGGACACCTTCCACTAGATCAGATTGCTCCAAGCCTCATCCAGCCTGGCCGTGGGAACAGATTCTTCATACTTTGGTTTTGCATAGCATGTAGCTAATTTTAGACTTCCCGCAATAGCTGGGATTTCTTCATTTCAGCATTCAACAAAGTGGAATTTGAGGTCTTATGAAGAGCTTAATAAAACCAGCTTAGAGACTGAACATATTTTTAAGCCTAGCTCAGGTACTTTAAGCACAACAAATTCCTTTCTAGCACTAGAAAAACAACAGAAGTTACAAGTAGAATTGGAAGACTGCTACTGATATTTTTTGATAAAATAAATCAGTGCAAGCAGAGCCAACTTTCACTGAAAATTAAGTTAATGGCAATTTTTCTATGGATTTTTATCCAAGCAGCATACTGTCCCAGCCTATAAGGCATTTTGAGTATTTAAGTTTGTACACACACACACAAAGACGTTACACCCCACTGTTTTCCTGACAAAGTCTTAAAAACTTAACTACACACTCTGCTACAGCTGTACCTGGGTATCTGCCCAAAGGAAGTTTCTGCCAGCCAGACTGAAAGAGAATGAAAAAAATAGCACAAACATTTCTACTTTGCAAAAAGAAATTTGTTTTACGCTGCAGAGACACAAGCCATGACTTTAATTCACATGTGAGCTCCCAGCCAAGCTGCACCACCAACAATCGATGCAATTCAGAACCAGGAGTATTTTTGGCATGGGATCTGCAGCCCAGAAGTGTTTTCTCCTTAACAGCTTCTTTTCCAAAGGAAAAGCACTCCACAGCCAGGAAGATCCCTGGTTAGAGACTTAAAATTAAACAGAGAAGCTAACCATCACCAGAGCAAAACATAACCCTTAAAAGAAATAAAAGGATCTCTTGGGAGCATTGCCAGAAGAAACTGGATTTAAAGAAAAGAATCCAAACCAAACTTAAGTAGTAAGAACAGTAAAAAAACCCAGACAACATGAGAGCACAGAACAGCAATACACAACCATTACCCAGAGGACGCAACAGGGTAGATTTGACAGCAGGTTTTTTTTTTCCACCATTCTTCCTATAAACATATCAGGTCTCATGACACCCCATCTCACCCCAAAATGACAGCGAAGATGCAATTCCAGCCTTGCTGCCTGGATACCCTCCACCAGAACTCTTAAAAATTGCATTTATCCAACAGAGGCAAAAGTCACCTCTATGAGCTCTCCCATTTATCCCTAGCTAGTTCTCACCTCCTGCTGCCTTTCCCCCCTTACAAACAGAAGCTGTAGACTACACAGAAGCACAGGTCCTACATATTGCACCAAAGAAACACAAGCATACTTAAGACAGAGCAAGGAACAAACCAGAAGTCTTCCCCAGTACCAAAAGGAAAACATGGACAGATTTGGCCAAACACACCCCACTCAAACCTTTGAGAACCATGCCCAGCTAACCGTGCCCATTTATGCCAACCACATGGTGAGAACTTGCAGACCTCCAAGCCATGGGGCCAGTGGTTTCCATGGTCTATCCAAGCCAACAAAAAGTCAAACATTCAGCACTTCCAACAGAGATCCACACCCAATCCCAAAGTCACTGGGAAGAAGCGACACAGTCAAGTACCCACCTTGGTGGTGTCGTCATGTGACCGCTGGTACCGTTTCCAGCGGCAGCCGTAAATCCCCGTCAGACAGGACAAACATAGCTGCGGCTCGTAGTACTGCAGCGGTTGGTGTTTAACCATGCTCCTTCCAGCCCCTCAGGAGTTAGGTATCAGAAATCCATCAGGTCCTGGGAGTGCCCTTTAGCAAGAGAAGAAAAAAAAAAAGGGGGGAGGAAAAAAAATAATTAAAAATACCAAGCAATATTTCAATACATTAACAAGCAATTTAATAATTAACCATGTCCTCTGGCTATTAGGAGGAGGAATGATAATCAGATCTATTCCCAGCCCTGCCAACATCTCCAGCTTGTTACTCAACAAGACTGAGAAGTTTAATTAGTTTGCAAGTTTTATTTCCTTGTGCAGTTTCTCCCACACCACTAAAAGCAAATGTATTCACAGGAGTAATCGGTAAGAAAAGCCACATAAGGACAAGAGCAGTAGACTGATTATGTGCAGCCCAGATGATTAGATTTTTATGAATGATTGAAATGTAAAGAACCATAGCCTCTGCAAGTACAATCTTAAAATTGATTCAGAGACCTCTGCAAACTTGAAACGCAGCCAAGCTAAATCAGTTTATCTTGAGCATCCTATGGAGCCTACAAAATAGCCCCAGCCAAGGAACTAACCTTTCTGTCACGCTGGAAAAGGCAGATATTACCCTCTTCCTTTAGATACATCTCAAACAAGCACTCACAGGGATGCAGAGCTGGTTTCAGCCTTCACCCAGGAGAAAGATCCCCTCTCCACCAAACAGCATTCACTCCCAAAAGGACCAGACTGACTCCAATGCAACTAGTCTATTTGCCGTGCGTGGGAACATCACTGTTTCAAGGGAAAGTACTCCACTCCATCAATTATATGCTTTGTGCGTCACAGGGCTCTTTTTTCCTAAATATATATATTTAGATGCTCACTTTTGTCTCTGGTGAGATTCTTATCAACAACAGACCAAGTAATCATATGCTCTTACTAATTCATAGACTCAGTGTTCAGGGATGGGAACCTCAGTTTGACAGTCTAGTGATGTCACGCTGCTCTCAGCTGTACTTCACTCCCACCGGGGGTTTTCAACAAGTTCCTGGTCACAAGTGTACACCCACAGCCCCACACACTGCTATTGCATGAATAGTCACCGAGTTTTGAGTGACGTTCAACAGCAGCTGAGCTTGTAAAGTGCACGGCTACCTTCCCAGAGCGTGCACAGTTGTGTGCATGATGTGGGCAGTAAGGAAATTGCACCCTCTCTAGGGGAAACAGTTTCCTTAGGCATAGAATCCCCAGTGCCCAGGTCTTGGAAAAAGCCATAACAGCTATGAGAAGCAGCATCCTTAAGCCTGGTCATGCTTTGATGCCAGTAAGGAGATAGCCTAGCTACCCAATAGACTTTCATTGCTACCTCCCACTGAAGGAAGCCTCCAAGAATGGGGTTGACCGTATTTTTCATTGTAGCTGATACATAAGGGGATACATTGCAGGTGTTGCAAACACTGTGGCAGGGTCTAGAAATGTCAGTGAGGACACAGAGAACTCAACCCTTCCAGCTTCTGACTGTATCCTGGGCTGTATCCAGAGCAGTATGGCCAGCAGGTCAAGGGAGGGGATTTTCCCCCTCTACTCCACTCTCGTGAGAACCCCACCTGGAGTACTGTGTCCAGTTCTGAGACCCCCAGCATCAGAAGGACATGGATGAGTTGGAGCAAGTCCAGAGGAGGCCACAAAGATGCTCCAAGGGCTGGAGCCCCTCTGCCATGGGGCCAGGCTGGGAGAGTTGGGGGTGTTCAGCCTGGAGAAGGGAAGGTTCTGAGACCTTAGAGCCCCTTCCAGTGCCTGAAGAGGCCAACAAGAAAGCTGGGGGGGACTTTTTACAAGGGCAGGGAGTGACAGGACAAGGGGTAACGGGTTTAAACAGAAAGAGGGGAGATTTAGAATGGACATCAGGAAGAAATTCTTCCCAGACAGGGTGGGGAAGCACTGGCACAGGTTGCCCAGAGAAGCTGTGGATGCCCCATCCCTGGCAGTGTCCAAGGCCAGGCTGGATGAGACTTGGAGCAACCTGGTCTAGTGGAAGGTGTCCCTGCCCATGGCAGGGGGGTTGGAAATAGATGGTCTTTAAGGTCCCTTCCAACCCAAACCATTCTATGCTTCTTTGTGCCCATTTACAGTCTGTGCTTCATGCTGAGAGCCTAGGACAGCCCTGTCCTGGCTTTCTCTAGTCAGTACTTAGCATCCAGCAGGCAGTCAGATCTTGTGAGTTGGTTGCTGTGGTTTCAAAGCCCACCAGACCATTACACCACACTGTCTCCAAAGCCTACAACCTTTGTAGAGGTCCTCTGCCTCCCTTTTACACAGACACACAAACTACAGCTTTGTCCTTCTGCAAACCCCTCTGTAATGCTCTGGGTGCTGCTCAAGGTGTTGACCCAGGCAGACAACGAGATGTGCAAGACTTGCATATCAGCTTGTAGCTGGCCCAGATCCCGACACGGTTTTGTTCATCCCCTCAGGGAGGGCATGCAGGACAGAGGTACAAACACATCCAGTCTGTAACAAGAGCTATTTGCTGATCATGTCACCCCGTGCTCTCTCAGCTCATCTACCCCTAAGTGCTGCTGTACCACCTCCATGGCCTTGTGCTGGAGGTCACCTCCCTGCCTGCATTTCAACCTTTCTCGTACTATTTATAAAGCTCAGCATTAGTCACTGCACAAGTTGCCTCCTATCTTCAGCTTTTGTCTGCTTCAGAATTGTCCCTATAAATTGAGTTTCCCAGTCTGCCTTCCCCTTGCCCCAGCAGCACACTGCAGGCAGAAACAACTGTCAGTTAGAATAGGACAGAAATGCTGAGGACATACAAGTTAGATGCTATTTAAGGGTCTTGGACAAAGCCATAATCTCTGCCCTGAAGATCCTAAGCAGCAAGTGACATACAAGATATTGCGAGGCATAGACAGGATGTAAAAATCATGCACAGCCTATTAACAACTCCACTGTCAAGCCCCATATTACCATCCTGAAATCCTAGCAGGCTACACTCATTACAAGAAATCCTTCATAACTAACTCTCCAAAGGACAGCACCTCTCCTGATTTCCAACTCTTCCTGCTTCAGTCATGCAAGGCAAGGAGAGCTTAAGACCTTTGGAAGAAGGGGCAGGCAACTCAGGAGGACTACAAAGACTGTGAGGTTATGCAGGGGGAAGTTAGAAGGACCAAAGCCTAACTACAACTTAACCTGGCCTCTACCATAAAGGTAGTAAAAAAATCCCATATCTATAAATACATCAGCGAAGAAAAGGACTAAGGAAAATCTCCATCCCTTACTGGATACAGGGGGAAACAGTGACAGAGGTTAGCCAGTGTGACACCCATCTACAAGAAGGGCTGGAACTACAGGTCTGTCAGTCTGACCTCAGTGCCAGGGAAGGTTCTGGAGCAGATGATCTTGAGTGCCAGTCATGCAGCACGTGCAGGACAACCAGGTGGTCAGGCCCAGTCAGCGTGGGGTTACGAAAGGTAGGTCCTGCTTGACCAACCTGATCTCCTATGACAAGGTCACCCACTCAGTGAATGAGGAAAGGGCTGTGGAGGTTGTCTACCTGGGCTTTAGTAAAGGCTTTGACACTGTTTCCCACAGCATCTCCTGGAGAAACTGGCTGCTCATGGCTTGGATGTGTGCACTCTTTGCTGGGTAAAACACTGGCTGGATGGCCAGGCCCAAGGAGTGGTGGCGAATGGAGTTAAGTGGAGTTGGTGGCCAGTCACATGAGGTGTTTGTTCCCCAGGGTCAGTGCTGGGGTCAATTCTCTTAAATATCTTCATCTATGACCCGGGACAAAGGGATTGAGGGCACCCTCAGTCAGTTTGCACCTAGTTGGGGGGAGTGTTGATCTGCCTGAGGGCAGGACGGCTCTGCAGAGGGATCTGGACAGGCTGGATCTATGGGCTGAGGGCACTGTGTGAGGGTCAACAAGGCCAAGTGCCGGATCCTGCACTTGGACCACAACACCACCTTGCAGCGTGCTCCAGGCTTGGGGATGAAGGGCTAGAAATCTGCCCAGCAGAAAAAGGCCTGGGGGGTTGGTCAACAGCAGCTGAACATGAGCCAGCGTGTGCTCAGGTGGCCAAAAAGGCCAATGGCATCAGGAACAGCGTGGCCAGCAGGACCTGGGCAGGGATCGTCCCACTGTGCTGCGCACTGGGGAGGCCACACCTTGAATCCTGGGGTCAGTTTTGGGCCCCTCCCTGCAAGAAAGACCCAGAGGGGCTGGAGCGTGAACAGAGAAGGGAACAGAGCTGGAGAAGGGTCTGGAGCGCAAGTGTTGGGGGGTTCAGCCTGGAGCAGAGGAGGCTCAGGGCAGAGCCTTAGAGCTCCCTACAACTCCCTGACAGGAGGGTGCAGAGAGGGCGGGAGGGGCGGTCTCTTCTCCCAAGGGACAAGTGATGGGACAAGACGAAATGGCCTCAAGTTGTGCCAAGGGAGGATTAGATTGCATATTAGGGAAAATAACTTCCCAGAAAGGACTAACAGGCATTGGAACAAGCTGCCCAGGGAGGTGGTGGAGTCACCATCCCAGAAAGCATTTAAGAGACATGCAAACAAGGCACTTATGGATATGGTTTAGTGGTGTACTTGTCAGTGCTGGGTTAACAACTGGACTTGATCTTGGATGCCTTTTCCACCTAAAAGGTTCTATGATTTCTAGAAGAGGGCAGACAGACCATCTTTATAAGCTTTCACCACACATTTTATTTGCTAGCTTACAGGAATTGTATTGCAACTCAAACACAAGCACTACACTTGAACATTTCATCACTCCACTCTTCTGGGAAGCCCCTAGTTGTTCTCCACCCGGACAAGTGGCACTGTACACCAGCAACACACATACAGAGTGTCAAAGCTGGCAAACCCTGACATTCCAGACAAAAACTTGATCTATCTAAAGTGGTAGGAGCCTGGGGGTTGAGACTGTCCTTCAGGACATAATTAACTTGTGTTATGGATCCATCATCCTGATAACACAACTGAAGTTCAAGCACTCAAGTCTCTAGCTGAAGCTTCACAGCACATCCCACAGGAGGCAACTGATAATGCTGGGAAGGGAATAGGGTGAGTTTGGGCAAGCTTGACAAGTTCGCAGGTACATGAAGAGTTCCCATCTCAGGACTATCATCACAATCCCTGATTCAGCCTGTTCAATATACAAACACCCCACTCGTGACTACATATCCAAAAGATACCAGTTTTAAGGCATGAATTCTGCTGCACAAGCAGAGACAGTGGAAGCACCAAAGCCTTTTCAAACAGCATTGCTTTAGTTAGATACCAGTGCACTTCAGAGATGGAGAGGGACTGGCAATCAACCCTTTTCCCTGAAGAAAAATCCTACCAGGAATTTACAACAGCCACAGTAGATGCAAAAGCTGTGAGTTTCTTGTCCAGTTCATCTACCAACCTCCTGCAGCAGCATTTAATCCAGCACCTCCCAATCTCCTGGCAGAGTTCAGGAGGGACACAAGTGTTTTCAGTACAAAACAGCAACCCAAAAGCACACAAGTCCATGAACACCATCACCAGAAGGTACTGCTGGAAGGTTTTAAGAGCAGCAGCATCCACTAAAAATAACCAAAAGGATAAAAATTACAAGCAAGGGAAGATACAGCTGAGAAGGCTCCATAAGCCACCAAGTGGAGTTCCCACCCTGGTTCCTCTGCATGGGTAGATGCTATGAGAACCCATAGATTCAGGTTGCTCTCTCCATAAAAGCAGCCAGAAGAAGCACAAAGAGAAGAAATCCAACATAAGGGTTTTTTTTTAAAAAAAAAAAAGCCATTCCTAAATGCAGTCGAACTCTATGAGGCACAACCTGCAAGGCTGAAATCATTCCCTCTTCTCCCTGAATGTCACGAGCAGACGTGTAGAAGCCCACAACAGAAAGGAAAGCACGAAACACAGCACACATCCTCCCCACCACACACACAGACACCTGAGTAGTAACAGGAGATGCAGGAAGAGACTGAAGCACAGCAAGATACTGCTCGAGAGAAACCACACTGATACCATCTGTCCAGAGATCCTCGCTTGGCCAAGATCGTGGACTGAATACTCACTTCTGCTTCCAGAAATTGATTTAATGGGGAGAAACAGAAAGTCCGTACCTTATAATCACTGTTCCCATGACATCTACAGCTTTGAGGTGGAGAAAGCAGGCTATGAATGATTCAAACCTCTGCTGGTTAGCATTACATACAGAAATGAAAACAGGAAGCAAGACAACATACATTAATTATTCAAATTCAGCAACATGCACCAGAAGGGGGGCAGGAAATAAAATAGAAAACAAACCCACACAAGCTACCAACCTTGACTTTAAAGACGCATCATCTGCCAATGGCTACAAAACTTCTTGGAGCTGAATAACTGAGTTTGCCAGATAGCTTGCCTAAAAGAGGGGAAGCATGGCAGAGTCCATCTGCAAATACAGCAGGAGCATTTTCTGAAGGCTCCATGATGCCTCATTAGCACATATTGCGTTCCTGAAACGCTGGACTGTAGGTATCTGTTACAGCCTGTGACACTTTATTCCTTTCCAAACAGCTTCAGAGGAAAAAAAAAAAAAAAAAAAAAAGAGGCAAGAGAGAATTCAAGTTGCAAATCTAAAAGGGAAGCTCTCTGGGGAGATCTGGCCTAAAAATTTGGATTTTTGTCTCCCTGACTTAACTCCTCCATCCCTGTAGCATTAGAGCAATACTCAAAGCTGTAGTGGAGAGGGAACAGAGCAATCAGGGCCAATTGTTAAACCATCACAAAGCTATCATTTTAGTGGAGAGCAAAGGCACAAGTACTGAAGTGCACTGAGTAAATAACATGAATGAAGCCATGAAACAGCAGGTTTAATAGCATCTAACCCTTTCACAAGGCTTGGTACAGTCCAAGACCTCCCTTCTAATCCCTCAAGGGTATTTTTTCCCTATCAACCCAGTTTTACACAGGTCACACTGATCTCATTCGGCATCTTGGGACAAATCTTTTAATAGCCCAGAGACAAGCAGCTTACCATGCATCCAGTGACACTACTGACAGCACTATTCTGGATACCCATGTCGTTTGGGGGAGCTGGGGGGAGAGATGAGAGCCATGGGTTCCTGACTGCCTTACCTTCTCCCACTACCTCCAGTCTTCTTCCAAATACTCTAGGCTGGTTTCAGTACGATAAGGATGACTTCTTGCATAAGCCTGCCAAGGGCGCCTAAATTGAATCAGTATATCCAAGAGCCAAAATCTAGCCAAGGATGCTTTGATGCATACTTACGAATCTTGAAGTCTGAGGAGATGCTGGAGTGGGTAAACCCAATTACTTGGGGAGAATGGGACACCTGTCATCTTCTACATCATCCTCATCTATCAAGACGTGTCTGGAAAGACCCAGCAAATGGAAAGCATAGTCTTTCCATGAGGAGGCCTTCATGGTTTCAGAGAGGCAGATCTGTTTGGAGAGTGCTGGGACAGCAGAGAAATGCCATCACTGCCATACATCCATATGCTCCCTCCATACCTGGAGAGGCCAAAAGGCCATCACAGCAGTGGAACACTCAAAACCAAGAAGGTCCCAAGCACACAAGGTGCAATCTCTCAAAAATCAGACTCAAGGAAACTTGCCCACTTACAATGCAAATAAATGCAGAAAATACAGACTCCAAGGCTGACTGAGATTTTTTTTTTCAGCTAACCCATTTTAAAAGAGCTTTGACAGATTCTACCAATTTCCACATTAAAAGAAGTATTTTTCTTCTCATTGGTGACTCATGGGATCACTGTTTGTCAAGAATCCCTGTATCATTCCAACATCTCCATCTCTTATTAAAATTGCTATCAAGCTAGTTACACTTAAAACCTTGTTAAGCAACTCATTACCTATACCAATTAGGTAAGAACATCACATAACCAATTATCATCCCTATTGATATTCTTGTAAGCCTTCTTGTAATTCGTTTCCCTAATTACACTGCAAAAATCCTGATTTTCCTTAAATACCTTCGAAACTATAGAAGTTAAGCTCTTCCAGAGAAAAACATCCAGTTTTAAGTATAAAAAAATATCCCTTCTATTGCCCAGCCAGGACAGAAACAATTTAAAGTATTAGAAGGAACTAATCTAAATTCTTGTGACTTTCACAGATTCTTCATGGTTTTCATAGTAATCTTTTCTTTAAGCTGAACTCATCTGAACCGAAAGAAATGCAATTTCACTTTCCCCAACTTGGAAAGTGGAAATGGAAGAGGGACAATATCCCCATCTGTTTAATAACAGAATCACTCTTACAGAGGACTGTGTGCTACAGCCATTCCCACAGGAGGAAATCTATATGTACACACACGCTGAGCAGTACTTTCCACATTTTGTTGGCCCAGACCCAGAACATCTCGACTTGCAAGTTCAAGATTTAATTTCAAGGCAGAAACAGTAAGAGAATGTTCCAAAGCCATAAACAGTCTCAACTGCTGAGATGATGCATTTCAGCAGTGGAAGGTGCTCAAGTAATGACCCCCCTGATTGCTGAAGACCTCCTGATGACCCAGTGAGGTTATTCTTTCCAACACACTGTTCATGCCCTGCTCTGGAAATTGGGTTGGGTTAGAGGCCTCCCACCCACTTTTTCCAGGCTGCAAGCATTTGGTTTTATACAGATAACACTGAAGAGCCTCTGCACAAATAGCAGCAGGTATGGTAAAATGTCAGTTGCCATCTAAATTTTTTTCCTCTGGCAAACAAACAAATAAAATAGTCTGCAGCAGAGTGTTCCTTGCCACGTGCACATGTATACATAATCAAGGTCTTTTAAGGCAGGAAAGCACACGATGGTAAAACACTCTTGCCCTAAAAGCCAAATACTGCTGCCTTAATGACAGGAAATAAGAAGGGAAAAACTGAAATAAAATAATAATTGAAAGAGGCCTACAGGCCATGTCTTGATCTATCAGAGAACTCTTACACCTCTGAAGGGGAACATCACTGTCTTGGTGCTGCCAAAACCCTATGACTACATCCTAATCCAGGGAGACAGCCTGCAGAGCCACTTTGATTCATAAAGTAGCAAGTGATGACCCAAATAACCAGGATTTGGCTGATGTGTGGCCTCTATGGGTCTGACCTGTTGTTTATTGTTCTTAATTTTTTTTTTTTTTAAATTAACGCTTTGAAACTAGGGCAGCATGTAGTTTGGGGGTTGTACACTTCCAGTTAATGAAAATTCAGACTTCAAAAGATAAACACTTCAAAGGGATTACAAAAGAAAAACTTAGACTTTAATCTCACTAAATAAATAAGCACAGTATGTACTAACGCCCTCTGCAATCTAGCTTCTTAGCGTTTTCCGCGAACTAAGGGCATATTGGGTGCCTAGCATTTCAAAAGGGTTGAAGAAGCGGAACAGGACACCGGAAAAACCTGTACAAACTTCTTGCAGAGCAATAACCAAATGCAATCTCTGTTTTCTGCACAAGCCTTTGCAATAAAACCTTTCAAGTCAAGGCCTTGGCACAGCTCTGAAAATACAACATCTGCTACAGTCAAAGCTGCTGAGAAGAGCAGATCCTTTTAACATTAGTAGGACTGCAGTGCATTTTTGTCAGCGGTGGTGGTGGTCACACATTGCCTGACTTCAGGCTGTACGCCCACTGGCATGTCACAGCAGAGTCCTTTCTTACAAGCGTGCCCTCGAGGAGGTCACATGTTGCAAACTTAGTCCCAGTAAGAAAATTCCCCATTTAGTTCCATTTCTATCTAAACAGTTTGCATCTGCGTATCCTCAAAAGACAGCAGGAATAAGGTTCTGCAATAACCCCAGGTGCCAGCTATGACGTCCAAGACAGATCAGCCTACTTTGTCTTGACAAAGACCACTATGGATGGCCAAGGCCCAAACAATCCAGTTCATGGTCAGTTCAGTTTATTCTTAGAGAGATACTCAGAACTAGCTGGTAACAGGTGAAAGTTGACAAATACATGCAAGGAATCCCATGTCCACCTGTTTTCTAAGAGACTTGAAATCAGTGCAACGACTTCAAATGAGTTCTGTTTCTTGCTCGGAAATTAGAAAGCCAACAGAAAGTTGGACATAGAAAAGCCATGAGGACACTCCACATACTTACTTGGGATGCTGTCTTGCCTAGACAGCTCCAGAATCAGAGAAACAAATAGTAATGCAGACCAAAGATCACTGTGCAAAGGAGACTAAAGTCACTTCACACTATGAAATAACAGATGACAAATAGGACGTCCAACATCTCCCAGGTTTCCCTAGTTGGAAAGATCCAAAGAGTACATGTTGCTTGCTTTGGAGTTTAATGGTTGGTTTTCTAAAGCACAACAGATCTGAGAACAGGCTAACACAGCAGAGACCATCTTCCCAAGCCTCTGCTTCATGGTTAGATCCAAGTGGCCAAAACGCAAACCCTGCCCAAAAGCTTTTCTCCCTGTGGGGGTAGTTCCTGTGCATAAACCCCTGTGACTCACCAAAAGAGACCTTAAAACACAGCTTCCCTTTTGTCTTGTCTCCTCTATGCCACTCTATTTTTAACAAGCTCCATGAGTCCTATCTCCCACATCTCCACTATTCTTAAAATCAATTAAATTTTAATCAGGTGAAACCACAAACAGGTTCTGAAGTTACTGGAAGAAGCAGCAGAACACAGATGGGACATAAGGACTTATCATTAAGAGGAAACATGGGATACTTTTGGTCCCCTCTGCCAAAGACTTCCCAGCAACCCAAGTATTAAGAGTTTATTCTTCAGGGGGTTGGTGAGGAGAGGGGCAACAACTCATGAATTGGTCACATCTGCAAGTCTAATGAGGTTCTTGGCTTTTAGAAGTAGCAAAGAGAAGTTTTAAGCAGCCCAAGTGGTGCCCAAGCCACTGCAGAGAGAGGGATGTTTGGGGGAACCAAAAGCACCCAAACAAGCCAGAAAAATGCATGAAGTGACCTAGATAGAGCTGATCCCACCTCAGGGTAGCTGGTGGATCTATTAAAAGTCTGCTTCCACCTCTCTCTGTCATATGGGAGGCCCAAGTTGGGGTGCCCATAGGAGGACATCTCCTGTGCTTGACAAGAAAGGCCAGCAAAGGCCAGGCAAGATAGACTAGTGTACAGCAGGCACAAACATTCCTGTTACAGTGATGGAATAATGGTGAATTCAGTTGTAAGCAAAGCTGAGAAAGGGAGTTACCAAAAAAAAAAAAACAACCACATCAGTAGAAGAAAAATTGATAAAGGCAGTAACAGCAACACCCTGAATTCCCATGTCAAGGAGTTAATTAGCACATTGCCTTCCTATAGTGCTTTCTGGCTGAGAAAAGCTAGGAGTCTGTGCTGCATCAGGGTCACTGACCATGATTAGAAATGCAAACAGTTTTATCTGAAAAGCTACAGCAGCCCAACTACTGCACAATCTTTACACTGAGAGAGAGTATAACCCGAACCTACTGAGCCAACACTATCTGACAGGAAACCAGTAGAATTTAGATGTCAGGTTTCACTTTTAATGCCCAAGAAGAAGCCAACTAGACTTTCCATGAGGGTCTTGCCAGTACTGCCTTGGAGGACTTGCTTGGTGTCATTCAGGAGGACCAAAAAAAGAGGTCACAGCAGGTTTGACATGTTGAAAAGTTCAAAAGTTGAGGACCAAGAGGTGCTGATATGTCAAAGAGCAAGAGTGATGAGGACATCCTAGCGCTCCAAAACCCTTATCCAAATCAACCAGAAGAGATAGCCACTTTGCTAAAGTTTTCCTTCATTCAAGTAGTATTCAAGATAGTGGAATGGTAGTGTTTGGGAAGAGGGAGGGCGCCATCCTGCAGACAGGAGTTTCCGTGTTACAACAGCCTACCATTTATGTCACTTCCAGTAAACAGTGGAGAGACCACAGGGAGGAACCTCTGGGTTAGATCCAGCACCAGCCACAGAAATAGGTTGGGCGCAGGGAGTTTTTACTAGGCACAGTCCTAAATACACACAAGTGCCCCTGACTTCCCCAGACACAGTGATTCCAGTATGTGTCTGGTCTCAGACCATCAGCTCTGCCAGGGAGGAAGACATGCAGCTCACACTAATAGTTACCAAATCGCTTGGGGGCAGTTGTGAGCACTGCCTTGGCACCATGCCTGCAGAGTCATCTTGGGACAGCATGCCACAAACATTCAGACCAGCACAAGAACACAGCAGTTCAACCGTTAAACAGCACCAAAATAACACCTCAGCAGTCAAGCTGGGGTAAGACAACACAAGACACAAGGACCCAGACAGTACCAGGAGTGGCTGTTGATCCTGGCAGAAGACATAGAACAGGAGGTCTGTGAGCCACAAAACCAAAGAGACATTCAGGAAAGCACCAAATAGGTCTGGGAAAAGTTGGAAAGGGAGGGAGGCTGTGTCTTGACTAGGACACCCCATGTTCAACTTAAGCACAGACAGTCAAGGTGAGAGAAGAGAGGAAAAGCCATCAGTGGAAGACGACAACAAGACCTAGGAAAACACAGCTAGATGTCGAAGAAAACTGAAGGGACTCAAGCATAGACAAGGAAATAAAAAATATTTAAGAAATTTAAAAGATTGCATAATATTTTTCCTCTGCACAGACTCCAGGAGTTTTGCCATCTTCACCAAGCTGCAAAACAAAAGTTTACATCAAGCCTTATCCATTTCCAGCATGTGTTTATGCAGAGGAATTAAGTGGAAGCAGAACTGGGTTTGAACATGCTCACCCTGACAAGCGGTTTCCTTTACAGACAAGCTTTTCTTCCTCCCCTCCCTGACTACCCTTTCCTACAAACACCCCCAAAAAGTTAGCTGTAATCACACATGAATTGTATTAGCTGGCCCTCCAAGGGGCAGTTTTCATCTTCTCTGGAAAGCATTCAAGCTAAAGCAGAAGTCTATCCAACACATTGCTGCAGAGGGATTGTCCATCTGCTTTCCCTAAGACACGTTCCCTGCTGCACTGCTGAAAATTTGGTTCACGCCAGCAGAAAAAGAACGGCACGAACCATGCCAATAGCACTCGGAGAACGAGCAAAATGCCTCCACACCCACTGCACACACTGAAACAGTAAGGGAAGGGAGGGGGGACCAGCAAGATTCATTTTACAATCAATACTCTGCATGTCTGCTGTGCAACTGGTATCCAGAGAATTAAGCATGAATGTCTCTGGCTTAATGAGAGGTGGAAAGTCCTAGTTAAACGGATTACACGCTCTTTATTTCCTATGATTGATTCCTTCCATACGGCTGCAAGAAACATTCTTCAGAAAATGTTCTCTAGCAGCAGAGAAGCTAAATCAGTGGGGGAGTAAACTTGCTTTCACACACTCGCTGCTCCTTGCCTTCCCTTCTCCACACAGCCAACACGTGCAGCACAGCACTGAAACACCCTCACCCACCACATCGGCAACCACACCTGCACGCACCAGACCTATTCCCTCCGCATCTTCCAAGATGTCATTACTACTTCCATTTCCAAAGCAAACATTCACTGTTCCGTAGCAGTTTGCAGCTCCTCTGTATCTCCTTTGTTCTACAAGCAGGATACTGTTCTGGCTTCCTACACCAAGAGCACATAAATTAATTTGATAAGACTCTAATCACACAACAAACTCCTTCCCACTACAAACACTCTGGATGTGCTGTGGCCAAAGTAATCAAAAAAGAACCTAGTCAGCAGGATCTGGTGACATGAAAGAATCAAAGTAGTCAACTCCGTCCCCCTAATTTTGGAGGGCCTCTGGGTCCAGCATTTCCTTCTCATTGCAACTGGACTGCTTTGAAGCAATCAAAAAGGACCAGTGAGAGAACAAGG
Source organism: Rhynochetos jubatus (assembly GCA_027574665.1). NCBI lineage: Eukaryota > Metazoa > Chordata > Aves > Eurypygiformes > Rhynochetidae > Rhynochetos > Rhynochetos jubatus. The sequence continues at coordinate 132,900,189 of CM050649.1, forward strand.
GGTAACGGGTTTAAACGGAAAGAGGGAGATTGAGATGGGACATCAGGAAGAAATCTTTCCTGGAGAGGGTGGAGAGGCCCTGGGACAGGTTTCCCAGAGAAGCTGTGGATGCCCCATCCCTGGAAGTGTCCAAGGCCAGGCTGGATGAGGCTTGGAGAAACCTGGTCTAGTGGAAGGTGTCCCTGCCCACGGCAGGGGGGTTGGAACTAGATGATCTTTAAGGTCAACAAGCAAAGTCGGCCTGGATTAGGAGATGAATACAGAAGGGTTGTTAACTGGTCTTTATAATACAGGGAAACACCAAAGTTCTCAGCAAAAACAAGAGCATGAATGCATGTCGATATGAAGAAATGAAGAAATGATGGGAGCTGTGTCTCATGCCTGGGAACGCCAGATGTGGCATGAGCTCTGAAAGCAGTTTGCAATGTCCATGGCAGACGTGTACCACGTCTCTCAAACCTGACAATACCACTTCTGAATGAGGAAGGCTCTCAGTGCTACAGGTATCTCTGAAAGGCTGCACAAGGTCCATCCTGAGAGGTTTTCAAGGCCTGTCTGGACAAAGCTCTGAGCAACCTGGCCTGAGCTCAGTGTTGACCCTGCTTTGAGCAGGGTGAGATGGAGTAGAGCCCTCCTGAGGTCCTCTCCCATCTGAGTGAGCCAGTAGGTCCAAGGCTAAATGAAATACCAAGCACCAGCACCCACAGAAGCCTCAGTTTCCAAAATGAGACACACATGCAGGTTTTTCAAGGAAGCAGCTACAGAACATCCTGGAAGATTTTCTCATAAAGCAACTCCAAAGTTAACATTTCCCCTCCTCCCAGTTATTCCAGTCTGTGATAAAATAATCCCCTTCTTACAAGTTGTCAGGGCAGACTGCCACAATTGGCTTTTTCCATTTCATCACTTCCACTACAGTTTTCCAGTCACTTGAAAAACATGGAAACAAAAACAGTAATGGAAAAAAAAAATATTCACACCCCCCATCCCCTACTCCATCCCTATTTTGATGTTTTTACTTCTGACAGAGCAAGGGTTAACACGCAGTTTACCCCTCTTCTGTTTCAAAGATGCTGAATAAAGCACAGGTTTGTCTCACATTCCTAAAGCCTCTTTCCAGTTATTGCTGAATTCTTTCCAGTTCTTTCTAAATCAGTTTCTGTTCAAGGCAAAGAGACAGATGTGACAGTTTCCCTCCCAGAGGATTTACAAGTTCAACCTAGAGACTGCACGGTGAATGAAAATTGCATCTAAGGAAACAAGTGGGTAGTGAGAGACAGGTTATAACCACCCCACCACACAGTTACTCAACACCAGGTAAATACTGTCTTGACTGCTGTGTGTATTCTTTCAAAACCTGGGAGTTGATCTTCAGGAAGACATGAATAAGGACAAAGTGATTTTACTGTTTGCAGCAGCATGAATTTTGCCAAAGGGAATTTTCTCAATTGACTTAGGAAGTGGTTGAGGCATTCAAGTGCTTGTTGCTTTCCAAAGAGCACCTCAAAATGCTGATTAAGGTTATTCTGACTCTGACATTAGAAATAACACATCAAGGGAAGAGGAGAGGGTGCAGTCAGGAAGAAAACCGCCCCTCTATCCACAGGACGACTCCCAGCCTTAACGCAGGGAATTCGCAGTCTTTTCCAACCCATGCCTGGAGAGTTCCATTCTAATAAAAACAGAAAACAAAACTCCAACTGCCGGTTACATCAGCTACTATCTTGTTTTCCTTATGGAAAGGACCAGTCACGAGGGATTCACAAACTCATTTATGATGCAAACCCAAGATCTATTAAAGTGCTTTTAGTCATTTTTGAGGACTTAATACAAGGAGAATTAACCCAGTCCATTCCAGCACACTCCCCAGCATCAGTGACACTCTCCCAGTTACCAGTGGCACTACCACTCAGGACATTATCAGTGCTGAGCAAACCAGCCCATTCCAGATAAACATTAGAGTGAGGTCATGACATCTGCAGCAAACCACCTTCACAGCAAGACAGCAGTCTTCCCTCCACCCCACCTCTATGCAGAGCTAAACAGGAGGGGTTTGGGTAGTCAGTAAATCATAAAGAATAGGGGCAAGCTATAACTTGTGATATGCTAAGCTTTGCTGCCCATCCTTACAGCCATTTCTACACCTTTCCTCCTCCCCATTCACAACCATCAGGTGATTGACGTTGGTCAGGCAGATACCCAGAGCAAACTGGTCAAGGGAAGTTCTCCTCCCCCTCTACTCTGCACTGGTGAGGCCTCCCCTGGAGTGCTGTGTCCAGGTCTGGGCTTCTGAGCTCCAGAAGGACAAGGAGCTGCTGGAGAGGGCCCAGCGCAGGGCCACTGAGATGGGGAAGGGCCTGGAGCACCTTCCACCTGAGGAAAGGCTGGGAGAGCTGGGGCTGTTCAGCTTGGAGAAGAGGAGGCTGAGGGGGATCTTATCAATGCTGATCAATATCTAAAAGGGTGGGTGTCAGGAGGATGGGGCCAGGCTCTGCTCAGGGGTGCCCAGTGACAGGACGAGGGGCCATGGCCATCAACTGGCAAACAGAAGGTTCAGCCTGAACATAAGGAAACCCTTCTTCCCTGTGAGGGTGACAGAGCCCTGGGACAGGCTGCCCAGAGAGGGAGGGAATCTCCTTCCCTGGAGCCTTTCCAAAGCCCCTGGACTTGTTCCTGTGTGATCTGCTCTAGGGGATCCTGCTCTGGCAGGGGGGTTGGACTAGATGACCTCTAGAGGTCCCTTACAACCCCTAACATTCCGTGACTCTGTGTAAACTATGGCCACTTTACAACAAGGTGTAGCGTTTTGGGATGCTGGGGCAAAGCTCTCCATCTGGTTTGTTTTAAAGCACTAATGCCCATTTAGGTAATTCCTTATTATTCTCAGCCTCATGCTAAAGAGAACATGGTCTTCAGTCATGACTTCAGTGGGCCCATTAATACATAGCTATGTAATTTAGTGGGAATTGCTTCCAGCCCAGAGCAGCTAATCCAAACATCTGGAGCAGCTAAGCAGCAAGTCCCACAGGAGCCCAGAAGCCAGGGTGCAACACCACCAGTAATTCTCTTGCCCTCCCTGTAAAAGACTAAGCTTTCTAGGAAAACACAAGGATGAAAGTTCATTTTTCTTAAGGAGCTCTGTGACACTGTAGTAGTGTCACAGTATATAAAAATACCCAAGAGATCTCTACCAGGGTGCTCAGCACCACAGACTAAAGATCACTTACACAAACATTCAGTTAGTGCTGATAAGACTGACCATGGGGAATATATTCATTCAACAAGATGACCTTTCCTTTCCTACCTAGAAAGGCACAGAAGTCACCACAAAGATGACAAAGGGGCTCCTCAAGGAAGACCTTTCACCACTGGACGAAAAGAGAATTAGAAAGGCTTCCTACACATCTTTTGATGAGGCATACTTACACAAGCATCAAGGAAATTTGGGGTTTGGGTGTTGTGGGATGTTCAGCCTGAAGAAAAGGCTCTGGGGAGACCTTAGAGCCCCCTTCCAGTACCTGAAGGGGTCAGAAAGAAAGCTGGCTGTTGAATTTTTACAAGGGCAGAGAGTAACAGGACCAGGGGTAACAGGTTTAAACTGAAAGAGGGGAGACTGAGATTGGACATCAGGAAGCAGTTCTTCCCGGAGAGGGTGGGGAAGCACAGGGACAGGTTGCCCAGAGAAGCTGTGGATGCCCCATCCTTGGGAGTGTCCAAGGCCAGGCTGGCTGAGGCTGGGAGCAACCTGGTCTAGTGGAAGGTGTCCCTGCCCATGGCAGGGGGTTTGAACTAAATGGTCTTTAAGGTCCCTTCCAACCCAAACCATTCTAGGATTCGAAGCAAAATACATGCTTCCAGACTACATTTGCTCTGAAGACAGAGGCACACAGCCAGGTGGGTCAGGAACTTCACACATCTGGAACACAGCCCGAAAGTAGCCACATCCCAGAAAAAATCCCAGAAAAGCAGAGGACTCCCACATAAAAACATTTTTTTTATTCTCACACACCCTCCCCCCCAGGGTTTGTTTATTTGAGAGGTTCCCAAGAAAATTAGCCTATGCAACTTGAAAGGGCAAAGCCACTGCACAGAAACACAGCATTTCCAGGAGTAAATGGCTTTCACTTCATCCTACTTCCCTTCCTGTAAGCCACTTCATATCTTCATCTTCAATAAATTCAGATTAAGAGCCTGCCTCCATAGGAATGTTAAGGGAAACTACTGACTGCAGAAAACAGGCAGGTTTCCTTACACTAGTCAAGAGCTAAAAATACTTTTATTTTCACTTTATTTTCCTGAGAAAACACAGTGTGATTGTATAATTGTCTCTGTTCCTGCCTCTTCTGTTCCCTCCTACCCTTTCTTCCCTCCCCAAGCACCAATGCCCTGGAGCATCAGCCTCTTCCAACCCACAAAGCAGTTACACACTGGCAAGCTCCCCAAGAGAAGTTGCTGCCGGGTGGGAAAAGATCAAACAAACCTCCCTCTCCCCCCAGAGAAGAGCAGTTCTAGTCCAGCTTGCTGTCAAAGACTACTCAGCACGTACAGCTGGAGACATGAAAGGATGGAAGTGGGAAGATTAAAGATTTGAAATAAGTCCCAAAGAAACTAGACTTCATTTGCTCTTGGGTACACTTTCTGGTTAAAATGTAAAACATGGAGAGCACTTGACATTAAATAACTTGCTGGATGGATGGCCAAGCTTGGCTCTTGAATATACTGAAAAAGGTCCTGAAAAAATACTGGCATATTCATCAAATTAAAAGAAAGCACCACGTGCCCAAAACAGCATCTCTGGAAGTATGAATTCAGCACAAATTATCAGGATTAGGCTTTACAAGCACAAGAAGCAAACAAACAAAAAGCTATTGCTAGATGATGGTCCTTTTATTTTTCTTGAAATATTTCTTACATATTACTGAAACTCAAGGGCAAATCAACATAAAAATTACTGTTCCCTGTATAAGCACACCTGAGTTCAAATCCACCAGTATCCAGACTGGATAAACCAGAAGACTCTCAATTCCAAAGGAAAAGAGCTGGCCAAGAAGAAAAAATTAAAACTATAGAACTGGAAGGGTCGTTTGCTGAAAAACACAATAACTTCCAGTCTAGAGAAGTATATTTGGAAAGTGTATGTGTGAGTATAAAAAAAAAAGAAGGGGAGTATTTATCTCTGTCATTATGAGACTGTAGTGGAAGGTTGCAGAGCATTTCTCAGCTGGGTAACTGGTCAGACTGGAGAAAGAGAGAGGAAGGTGAAATTAGGAAATGCAAGTCAGATAGAGGTGTAAACACCAGGGAGGCTGTGCCTGATGGTGCAAGTAGAGTAACAAGGAAAGGAGCATCTATTTACACAGTGAGGAAGAATCCTAGTTCACCATTCATGCTTCAGGCCACTAATGGGAAGATGTGCGTCAGGAAAACACAAGGACTGCATTTAGCAAGAATATATTCAGATTTGCAGAAGGATGTAATATAACAAACCCTGCATTAACAGGGTAAAGAGCTACCTGAGAACCAGGAAAATCATTTAACCAGAACAATAATTTGGGGGGACCACTGTTTGTATCAAGTTCAGAAAATCCCCCTCAGGCATCCTCCAAGCCATCAAATCTTTCACTCAAAGTACTCCAGGGTAAGAAACTCCTGAGCTCAATCATCTTCCTACTCCTTACCAGGTGTTTATAGGGCCTAACACAATCTCCCCATTTATAGAAGTGGCCAGGATCCTGCAAGTCCTCAGGGCTCACTGAAAGGCAGAAGAGATCTGCACTGGCATAACAAGCGAGCAGGTGAATCTATCATCAATAAGAAAGAGACACAAACTGGGGGGTGGGGGGGAAGCAAGTGTGCTTCAGGTCTTTGTTCCCAAATCTGGCAATCCAGTTGTTTCTGCATATCTTAAGAACTATTTTCAACTGAAAACAGGGAATGTGACATGAATGCTCAGTCTGCTTCGTCACTGCAGGAGTTTCAGATCTCCAGTTTGCCCTGTATCCATGAGATGTGAGCATCATGGTCTAAGCTAAGGCATGGGAGGTACAAGAGCTTCCACTCCTCTGGCCAGAGCCAGAAGACAGGTCCCAGCTAGGACAACACATCAAAATTACAGTCCAGGGGATGTGTGACAGCAGGTCTGGCTCATGGTTGATTTGACAGCCACTTGAATTTCTCTGTCAATCTCTAGCAGACCATTACCTCCAACAGGTCCTGCTTCATTCCCAGTAGCATGATCCTATTTTTGGATTCTGTGGGCTTATCAGCAATATGTTTGACTAGTTTTTTTCCCCCCACATCTCAGCTATCTCAAGCTGGTTTAAGAACAGTTATGCAAGAGTCCTTCTGGGTTACATTGGGAAGGAAGCATTTTCTTCTCTGACTTGAATTCTGGCAGAATAAATACATCTTCCAGATCACCATCAGCCCCAGACTTACTGGAACCACTCATTTCAGAGATGTAAAACAAACCACTTAATTTAATTCGGGGGACCTGTGTTGGGTGTTAGACCACAAAGCTCTTTCCTAACCAGAAAGTGATTGTTTCTCCTGAAAAGACACTCAATGGAATGACTGAAAAACACACCTGAAGCAGTGTCTTATCTTTTCCAGTACAGTCAAACCCCAGCTCAGCTATCATGCAAATCCAATTTCAGAAGCTCTTAAGCCAAGAAAGCTGGGGAGAAACAAATATGTGCATCTTCAAGTCAGCAAGAAGCTGATCAAGAAGTCCCAAGGGTGGATGAGACAGGCAATGCCTCATTAATGAAAGAGTCATCTCTGCACCCACTAAAGCCAATTGGGTTAAACTAGTTACCTTCTTCGGCTCTTCTAAGCCCATGGGTGTCAAGTGAGACATGAATCAAACTCTGTACATTCTTCCTGCCCTCCCCTGTTGAGCCAAAGATTTTATTACTTGTATTTCAAAAGAGGCCAAAAGAAATCTAAGCTAACTGCTAGAAGACACTTCCTTTTCTAGCCAATTCAAAGGGGAACCCTTGATTATTTTTGTGTGAGAATTCTGTTGTGAATGGCGTATCAGTCAAGAAAACCACACCCAAACAGCAGACTTAGACCCCTTGGCTCACACTCTTGTGTGATACAGGATAGGGTTGTGGTGGGTCCTCCTCATCTAGCGTTGTTTTTTGAAGACAGCCTACACATCCTCTAACATCATACCAGGCTCTGGACACTCACCAGATTCAGCTGTCAGGATTATTTGATCAACTTGCTTTTCAGATAATTTCACAGCTGACCCAAGCAGGTGGTTGGACCAGATGACCTTCTGAGCTCCCCCTCCAAGCTGAACTATTTATTTTATGATTTTACGTACAGCAATCGCATTCTTCAAAGAATGTACGGCTCTATCCCTAAACCCAAGCTTCGCATTCCAGTAAGTTCTCAGAAATTGCTTGACAGCAAACTACAGAGGAACGCTTTCCATCCTGCAGACTACTTGATCACAGCCAGGCTTACAAACCCACTTCAGCTCAGGGAAGCATTTAAGTCTCAGCACCCAAAATCTGCCTTTACAGGGGTAGCCAGAATCCAGATTTTCCAAGCTGGGTTCACTTACAGGAAAAGCATTCACACAGAAAAGAAGAGCCAAAAGTATTTTCTAACTATTTTAGAGCACAATTTGGGAAGACTGATGTGCTATTGCTCAGGATAAATGCTTGTGAGCCTTCACTTCCTTATCTCAGTGATCCAGAAAAAACATGGTCCTGTTCTGCAGAAAACACCACTGGACTCCGTTGCCCATTGCACCAGTAGGATCAGGGTGACCAGTCCTAGGCTGCCTCCTGCGTAGAGCTGCCACCAACACACTGGTGTCGACCACATTGTGCAGGAACATTGATGAGTAAGGCATGTCCATGCACTGAGTGATGCCATCTCCAAGAAAACACGGGAAGCAAATTGAAACTGTTGATTACTAGTCAAGGTCAAAAAAAGGCTTTTCAGGAACTTTAAAGCCTAGAGGTGAGTTTCCTTCACAGACCCACACCAATTTTTCACCCATGCATTGAGGCACTGTAGAGAAGCCAGGAAAGCAGTTCTTAAGCCATTTCCATAAAGGAAAGAAGTTTTGGAGAGGTATCTCTGCCTCCTGGCGAGGGAGAGCACAGCCCAGTGACCTGGGAAAAAAGTGTCCAACACTTACACTGTTGTGTTCAGAAGTGACTTGGAAAGAGGACTTAGGAGAATTTAGTGTTTTCTTTTTCATCCATTTATAAATGGATGTTTCTATTGAGAAACTAAGCACTTTACCAAGTTTTAAACCAGCCTGAGGTTTACAGCCAACATATAAACTCCAAAAGAGTGCGGCTGCTCAGGATAGAAATATCTTTTCCACCATAAACCCCTCAAGCTAGCAATGTTGGCCAAACTACTGTAAATCAACATCATCTCTTTAATCCTGGCTATTAACTTTTAGCTTTCTAAGCAATTTTACATATTCCAGTAAGTTGGGGTTTTGGATCATGCTGGTTTCCAAGAATGCCCATTTTTCTCCTTAGCAGTGCAGCAATTGCAAACTATTGAGTAGCCTGTGAGACTTTAGTTAAGGGGGTCCTCCTCCCTTAGCTTGGATCTTCCTCGGTAGTATTTTTAAGAAAAGGGCAACAACATTTTCACTGGGCTAGAACACACACTGTCCCAGTATTACTGGGATCTCATAAACCCCACCTCAGTTCTAGGTATTTTCAAATGAAGTTGTTTGCTGTTCGATCTTCTCTCAAGACCTGAAGAACTTCACATTTTCTCCTTTTTTATTCCATTTAGCATTGACTGACCGAGGCCTATTAAAACCATCCTGGTTTACTTTTTTGGAAACAGCGAATACCACCTGCTTCTAGCAACAGCAACAAGAGCAGAGCATCACATACCCATTCCCATTCTGGTGTCATGACGCAAGTGTCATCTTCACACACCACCTATGCTTCCATCCTCAATCTGTTTGGCTTCACAGCATCCATCACAGGCAGCTCCATGTCTTGTATATCTCCATTTTTCAACAAGCCATTTGTGTTTCTTTTCACAGCTTTATTATGTGTTTCGTACCCCACACTGGAGAAGCATCTTTGCCACCCAGCACTTGTTCAGCTCACACATTTGAACCCAGCATATGCAGCTTACTCAGCACACCAAAGATCAAAAGACCTCTCAGTGCAACAGGTGGTTCAGTTTTAATGGGGATGTAAGCATGATTTAGCCTAAATCTCTCCTTGAGCTCAAAGTAGACATTTCTAACAGGCTCCTGAAAGCCCTTGGGTTTTCTCCTTAACTGAACTGCCATGTCAAAGCTGTCATTTTTCAAACTTGCACATGAAAACCCATGCTATTTACTATAACAAATCTGCAAATTTGACCAGCCCAACTTTGGTGGTTGGCTGCCAGGCACAAAGAAATAATCACAGATATAGACATGTGTTTTAGAAAGAGTAGAGGGGGGTAGAGCCAGCCATTCTTCGGTAACAGGGTGCTCAGTACACAGCACATTTCCCTTGCATGGGATCCTTCCCAACAGAGTTCACAGGAAGTTTTTTCTCAAGACTTAAGCTTCATAAAAAGTCATAAGTCTCGCCCAAAGGACTCCAACCACACGGCAGGAGATAATCCTGCTGGCAGTTTGGTCATTGCTGCAGAGAGGTCCACATAGTCAACAACCAGCACATAGTTAGACTGCACCCAGCTTCAAGAAGACAAGAACAACTCAACACTACGCTGCTGTCCGCAGACCAGACCCAGGGTAAACCCTGCCTCATGTCCAGCCAATACAGACTGCTTAAGGCTCCATTATAAGGTCCCTGCCATGCGCTGCAGGAAGGCCAACCAGTCCAACAATCCCACTATCGCAGCAGACACCAGAACACAGCTGGATGCCATAGGATGTGTTTAAAGATCACAACGCTGGCTTAGTCTCTCCCCACCATGAACCGTCCCACTGCCTCCACATTTATCTATGAAAAGGCTTCCAAACTGTAAGGCTGCTTGGCTTTCAGATAGGAACAGACTTGTTCGTTGGGCCACTGAGGTCACACCACCCTGTTAGAGAAAATAGCAGGGAGAGGAACATATCATATTTCAGACACCGGGAAATGGTCTCACTTTTTTCTGTACCAAGATCAAGAGAGTTGAGATGACCCTGCATTGGTAAACCCCAACCCTATGCCACCAGCTTTCCTATTAGCTCTCCCATTAGTTCCTGGTCCCTTATTCACAGACTTCAGGAACTAGGCAAGAGGCAAAGTAATGATCTCCCAGGCTTCCCTGGAAAGGATGTAAAGGTTTCACTTATTGTTATCATAACAACTGAACTCCCTGCAGCTTGTTTTGCTGTCCCAAGAGACCTCTTCTACAGAGCAAACAACATCAAGACACATCCATCCCATAGCAGCACAGCGAGGCACTTGCAGAAAATTGAGGGTTTTATGCACAGATGGAAGTATCTGAATTCTTTGCTGTCAAGATAAGGAGAAGAATGGAGACTTGGGGATTTTATCTTTTTATTATTTTTTCAGGGAAGTGAGCTAAGTGGCTCCAAACCTACACATTTTGCAATGGCTATTATCCCTAATCTACAGAGCTTCCTCCTGCTACCAACATTACTTTAGGATGAGTGTAACACACGTACAGTGGCATCCTCAGAGCTTCAGCTTCCCCTACCAGAATCCACGGGTATCACTGGAGGAAGGAGCAGAGCACACAGAGCAGATCAGAGAACAGAGACAACACGTTGTGTCTTTCATTACAGCCAGAGTGCATTTAAGAGCAGTCTCATCCTTGCCACGCTGCTCTTACAGAAACAGCATGAACTTACCAGTATATAGGATTTCCCTTTTCTCCTCCCACTCAAGCTATCAAGTGGAAGTGATTGAAACAAAACTGGAGAAAGAAGGTCTAACAAGCTCATGAGCACCCAAAATGTAGCAAGGAGACACAAGAAGGTTTGAAAAACTTCCTCTGCAGCCCACTCAAAGAGGACACTGTTACACTTATTATACTTGCAAGTCATTTCTTAAACACACACCCCCCCCCCCCCCCTCCATCCATTAACATTTTGGTTTGCCATGTTCTGTGGTAGGTTTCAGAGGAAGCATATATCTTGGTTGCTTGGTAGCCCCAGCCATTCCCTACACACCCTAGAAACTAACCAAACATGATATTCCTTCTAGGAAGTTCATCTTGTCTACAAGAACATAAGAATAAGCCTGAATTTTCTTTTCCAGGAGAGTTCAGCAAGTGGCACACACAGAATTGAAGCCAGTCACATATCACACTGAAGGCAGCAGAACCAACTGATCATCTGGTTTGCCCCAAAATAAAACCTAAGCATTCTGCTGGAGCTGACCACATTCACAGAAGGGAGGAAAAAAAGCAGATACAGGATGAGGTCCAGCAGAAATGACCCTACCAGCTCTACTGCATTAGCCTTTGTCACTGCTGTGTCAGGTAGCTCCTGTCACCTCTCCAGTGCAAGGCTCATTGGAAGCACAGGAAAAAGATTAAGAGAACAGTCAATATTTAGGGGGAAAAATAAAGTAAGGCAATCTCAAACTTCAACTGTACATTCATGCTTTTTAACAAACATCCTCTGCTACGGGACTAACAAAGACAGGAGTTGTCAGCAGCTTTTCTCCTCCTTTATGGAGCAAATACTCTCCAGACAAGTTTCTCACTACCAAGACCTTTATTTTTAGCTTGACAGCCATAAGTTACATTCAAGATCATTTCTGCCTTTGTATTATGACAGTCCTGAATTTTTGCTTTAACTTGCGAGCAGTTTATTAGCCGAAAGGATTTCCAGCTGCAGCTACTGCCTATTAGGAAATGAACTGATACCCATTTATCACTCCCTACTTACAAGACAAGACTGCACAAGAAAACCGAAGCTCATCATTGATTTCCTGCAGAAACCAGGTCCTAGAGGCAAAAGAAAGTCATTAAATATTTTAATCTTGTTGGGCTTTGAAATCCTCCTCACAAGACAGTTTAACACAATTTGGGAACTTGCAGCAGAATGGGAAACAAGAGGTGACCAAGCCTTCATCTGCACAACAGCTCAAATGTTTTGCCTGTTGTTATCCATGCAGCACAGAAGAGATTCCAGAACTAGACAAAGGCTGTCAGAGGTTAGATATAGACTGGACATCAGGAAGAAATTCTTCACAGAGAGGGTGGGGAGGCCCTGGGACAGGTTCCCAGAGAAGCTGTGGATGCCCCATCCCTGGAAGTGTCCAAGGCCAGGCTGGATGAGGCTTGGAGCAACCTGGTCTAGTGGAAGGTGTCCGTGCCCATGGCAGGGGGGTTGGAACTAGATGGTCTTTAAGGTCCCTTCCAACCCAAACCATTCCGTGATTCATGCCTGGATCCAGCAGCCATCGAGCTATTCTTTGCAGAAATCTGTGTGCTAATGAGTGCACACAGAACAGGCTGTTCACTGCACTGGCCCAACATACAAGTTTCACTTGGGCATCAGCAGCTGAACAGACAAAAGCGAGAAATTTAAGAGTTCGGAGTAACACTTGTTTCTTCAAACCACACCTGGAGGTGAAAGTAAGGTCAGATGCAGCACAACATGAAGAGAAAAGCTCTTTATAGAGATAAGGATGTTGAGCAAAGGGTAACAAGACCTTTGCAGCACCAAGCGGAGATTACAGCCACATCCTACGGTTGCAAAGCCTGCACGATTCCCCCCATTGTTTGGGAATGGGAATATATGGTGAAGGAGACATGTTACACCCACAAAAATAGGTTACCTTAAAGTCCATATAAATCATGACAGTTGAGTGCCCTGGGTGGGGAGGATTAGCTATGTTCGTGCACACACATGTGCAGGACGCATTTTGTTTCTGAGGGTATTTCAAGCAGAAAGACAATAGCCCCTTTTTGCAACACCTCTCCTCCCCAAAATCATCTTTTATACACCCACATGCCACACAACTCTGGAAAGAGCTTCTCATCATGTAGACAGACGGCTCTTAAAACACAACAGCATGATTAAAAACTTAATACCTGAAGGGAACAATGAGATATCTGTATGGATTAATGCAAACAGCAGGCTGGATAGCAGGTATGAGAGGAAACAAAGAAATCAAAGGTGTTTTCACTGCAATTCCCAAACCTACCCTCAAATGAAGTTTTTCCAACCCTTAAAAAAAAAAAAAGGTTCATACTCTATCTTATATTTACTTTTAAACAGCCTTCCTACTGTCAAGGCTTGAACATGCAAAAGCCCCAAGGAGAGAGATCAAACAGCAGGGCAGGACGGGGAAAAGTTCAACTCCCAAAAGGTCATTCCTTTGCAGGAACGTCTCAAAGCTGCTGACAATTTTTGGCAGCTAAACATTAGCAGAGGGGGCACAAATGGGAACAGACATGACATCGCCTCCTGTTTGCACAAGCCTCAGACAGATTCAGGTTGCAGTTTCACCAGCGTAAAGCAGATAACAGCAGGTAAGCCACCCTGAAATTTCCTTGGGAAAAGAATAAAGAAGAGTTATTTTGGGCTAGATGTGTACCTGCTACAAAAATTGCAAAGCAAAAATTTCAGTGAAGTATTATCCCTACTTTAAAAATATAGTGAAAATCCATTACAACAAGGATTAATACAGTTCCTATCACTTTTACCCTATCTTATCTTCAGACCACAAAATTGCTTTATATTTCAGACCAACAAAAAAGCAAATAGGCCTCTAGTGAATATAACCACAATAGCCCACAGCAAAAATCACCTATGCAGATGAAGACAGACCAGAAACGTGCAGCTGGTTTTTCTTTCCATCATAGGTTGAAACTACCTGCTATGAAAAAAAAAAAAAGTATCACCCAATTTGAGGGTGTTACCTTCCCCTTTTCACCAGATCACTGAAAAATCTGTTAGAGATGCAGAATCACACAAGAAGCCAAACCGCGTGCTTCAACCGGGGACAAGAAGCAGCAACAAGAGCTAGAAATCCTAAAAAAAGACCCCAACATAGTCCCAAAACCACAAGACAAATTGCCATCATGCTATGAGGGGTAGAACAGACTGACCCAGGTTCCTGAAAATCTCAGAAAAAAAAAGACATGTCAATGGATGGTGTCACTTTGCACCTTAAAAACCTAGAGATTCATACAAGGATGCTCCCTACCATGCAGCCCATCACCTAACCCCAGCCTCCTTGCTAGATGCCCCATCACACCAGACCCCATCTAGTATTTCAGAGCGCTGTTGCAACAAAGCTCTTGCTGGGCACAAACCCACGATAAAAATGATCCTTCGACTGCCCTGCAGCACTTCATCAATGCCCAGATGCTCCTTTATTTGCCATGAGCCTGCTGCGCTCTATCTCTTTTTGTTCCCCCCCATCAGGACACTGCAATCCAGCAAGAAAACACAGAGAGAAGTGCTGAAAAGAAATCTCACCATCACATTTGCAGCACAGATGATTTCATCCCAATTACTTGCTCTTGTCATGCAAAAAGAGCTACAGCAGAAAATTTAAATCCTGATCCAGACAATACAACTGCCAAAAATGAAGACACTGCCCCAAGCATTTATTTCAGATTTTTACATGCTGGGATCAGCCCTTCAGAGTCTGAGGAGTCTCCCCTAAGTGCTCTTGGAGGGAAGACAGACATCAAAGCCCAATTATACATCTGAATTTAAGTCTTCGCCCTCTGATTCAGGGGAGCACAAGGAACACGCACATACAGGAACAGTTTGTTTAAAAGAGGACCTGAAAGAAAGTGAGCAAGTTACGAAGAGAAGCCGGGCAAAGAATGCAAATTCTGACCTACTTCTCCCTACTGGCTGGGAGAGGGCACGAGGCAGCTATTTGCTGTTCCACAAGCACAAAAGATGAGCAGGAGCCCTGCCAAAATCTCTGCAGTGATGCCTCTTCCAGGCACAGGCTGCTCACAAGGCAGGGGCAATCGTCCTTCTGCTCAGGCAACAAGACCACAACCACCCTGTCTGGCAGCAGATGAAGTCAGGATGGGCAGGGGTCTCTGAAAAGCCTGGATTCAGCTCTCATGCCAGCAGCATTTCTCACTGGATGCCTCTGCCAGCACCTGCCTTGGTTCTGCTAAAGGTAGGATGGGGAAGAGCAGTGTCTTCCAGGTAGGTAGGAGTTGAAGTGCCTTCATAAAACCTCTCAAAACTGACCTCCAAGATGGGAAGGGAGACAGGGACAAAACTATTGAAGTGAGGGACACATTGGCTTGACTACAACCCAACTGGACATTCACAGACAGCAGTGTCTTCTCTGACCAAGATCCACATGAAAGCCATCCACTGTCCAGGCACAACAAGCCAAGGATGCAAGGGAAATACCACAGGAGAAGAACAGGGAGTCAGAGCAGGAAGAATTTCACTCAGCAACTGTTCCACTACAATAAGTTTTTCCACTCACATTATGTAAGCTGAGGCTCTCAAACCAGGTCTTTGTGTTGGACTACCTACCCAAGACCTTCTGCAAGGTCAGTCTGCAGGCAAGTCACTGGCCTTCAAAGCCCCAGCAGGATGGAGTCCAGTCAGCCCGGTTACTGCAACCAGAGCTGAAGTGGAACCAGTGGCACTCATACAAGATTTACCCTACAGCGCTTCATCTCAGAATGTTTGCATTTTCTATGTTCTTGCAAAAACTGTTAGCAATCTTTAACAAGAGTAATGAGAAGTCTTCTTCTCAAGCTCTTCCACATGCCTTTCTATAGGAGAAAGCCTTTAAGAGGAAGAAAAAAAAAATCATGGACTCACAGAATGGTTTGGGTGGGAAGGGACCTTAAAGCCCACCCAGTCCCACCCCTTGCCATGGGCAGGGACACCTTCCACTAGACCAGGTTGCTCCAAGCCTCCTCCAGCCTGGCCTTGGACACTCCCAGGGATGGGGCATCCACAGCTTCTCTGGGCAACCTGTCCCAGGGCCTCCCCACCCTCTGCAGGAAGAATTTCTTCCTGATTTCCAATCTCAATCTCCTTCTTTTCATTTAAACCCATTACCCCTTGTCCTGTCACTCCCTGTCCTTGGAAAAAGTCACACCCCCCCCAGCTTTCTTGTAGCCCCCTCAGGCACTGGAAGGTGCTATGAGTTCATTTGATCCCACACAGATGTGAGATGTTTGGGTTAGCCTTCAGCTTAGGTCATGAGTCCTGGAGATGTGTTATTGCAAATTATTTTCATTAAAGCACCAAGCTGTTTCAGCACAAGGTGATGCAGAATAAATATGACCAAGAAGCAAGAACTAGTGATCTTCCATTAACCAAAGATCCAGCTCATTTTCACAGTCACACCTTTCTTCACCCAGAGCACAACACAGACAGCTTTTGCCAGTGAGCTCAGATCTGGTGCTGCTAGAGCAGCACTTGGGTGCAGGTCACTGGTTGTTCCTGGCTTACTGAAGACAGCTGAAAGGAAACAAGCTGAGAAGCACCGAGAGCAGCAGTTTTCAAACAGCCCCAGGTCTCAGCACATTTGCAGCACTAGCATAAAGGCACAGAGTACCCAGAGGGGGTAGAGGTTACCTGTCACATTTCAAGTGACGAGAACATGTGCAGCACTGATTGTCCCCCATCCCAGCGGGAGAAACAAGCATCTAAAACTGTGTCCAGGGATGCATTGCCACAAACACACTGGTTTCTCCTCAGTGCTTGACATGCAAATACTATCATATATTACACACATTAATCTCTTCACGATACAGTCTAAGGTATATTATTCAGCATCTCCCAAAACTCCTAGTTGGCCTAAACACAGTTACAGAGCTATAAAACCCTTGCTGTACTGGCCAACAATTGCAATTTCTGTCCAAAGCCTACTGCAAACTCTGATTATAGAAAAGGCTTTGTTCAGCTAGTCTCCTTCCTCTCCCTTAGGAAACCTATATGTCAAAAGACCCATAAATGCTGGTAATTTATTATGTGGGAAGACGGTCACACAGAGTGAGAGAGAACTGAGAGCTAAGCCAGGTTTGTTTGAAATAGTCCCAGAGCTCTGTGGTAGCAAGTCAAATTTGATGCTCCTCTGTTTATATGCACATAAATATTTTGGGGTGAAGGGATGTATAGTAGAGGATTGTCAACATCACAGGAATGTTAGGCAGAAAGGTGTAGTTCAGATTTAAAGACTGTTCAGGGATTGTGTTGCAAGAAAACAGAGGAAAAAACCAATTTACCAGGAATCAGATTGCTCCAATTTAAAGAGTCTGTTTATCAGCACTGATTAAGGAAAGATTGATTCCCTGCTAAAGGACAGCAGGTGAATCACCTCAAGTCCTTAGAGCTCTCAACCCTCATTAAAATATGCCACTACCCTGGGCTCTAGAGGCATCTCTGGTATAATTCTGATGTTTAAATAAACACAAGTCACATACATGGTATTTGGGATTCTTCCATTTTCCCAAGCATTCAAGTAATCCTCCAGCAGACAGGGGATTTGGTACCCAGTTCATCACCACATACACCAACACCTAAAGCCCAACCTGCCAGATGATCTCCCTGGCCTTTCCTGCAGCATTCAACCACCACCTGAAAAATTCACCTGCCCATGCCTTTTCTGTAGGGCTGCAGTCAGAGCACGCAGGGAAACACACCTGCATTTCAGTTAACCACACTGAGCAGAACAGCTTCCTCCACGACCATGAGAAGCAGCTTACAAAAGTCTCCCTCTCCCACCCTACGGAAGAATGACCTGCTCCATCCTTCCCACCAAAACCAGCCTGTAAGCAGACCAAGAGTTTAGACAGGTACCTCAGATGTGAGGCTTTCAAACCCGTATTGTCTTTCTTCCACATCCCAGGTGAGCCACCTGCCGCAACCAACTTATTTGGAAAAAGTTCTTCCTGCAGAGGGTGGGGAGGCATTGGGACAGGTTGCCCAGAGAAGCTGTGGATGCCCCATCCCTGGCAGTGTCCAAGGCCAGGCTGGAGGAGGCTTGGAGCAACCTGGTCTAGTGGAGGGTGTCCCTGCCCATGGCAAGGGGTGGGACTGGGTGGGCTTTAAGGTCCCTTCCCACCCAAACCATTCTGTGATTCTTTGATTCATCAGGTCACTCACAGGCAATATGTCCTTTGTGAGGAGGAATGGCCTTTCCCCATGGGTCTGCAGATGGGACAGCAGACAGGGACAATCAGTTTAGTTTTATTTCCTGCAGTGTGGTAGAAATTTACCTCAATAACTTAAAAGGGTTTTCTCTTGTAACAGTAATAGCTGCTGCAGGAACACAACAGCTCAAATCAATCAGAAAAACCTGAGTTCATGCTGATCCTGCTCTCTATTCTTCATATCCTTTGAATATGGCAAAAGGAACACAGCAACTGTTCCTCTAGGAAAGGCACAGCAATTTTTGTTCAGCAAATCCAACATACAAGCTGTGCTCTCTGCTGAATAAAGCAGTGCCAGCTTGGGTCACTCTGCTCTATTCTTGGCCTCAAGCTTTTCTCCATAACTGAAGGCAGAAAATCTCAGGCTGCTGTAGACTCCAGACTGGGAACTTCAGAAAATTCCAACAGCCACACACCAGATTCAAAAAGGGAAACCATAGGTGTAATTCAGAGCTACAAGCCCACCACAATCATGCCCAAAGGGCTGGGCACTTGTCCTTTCTTCCATCTCTGTCTTCCAGCAATCCCATCCTACTAGTGTAACTTGTTAGCTGGGAACTAAGTAGCTTCTCAGCCATCTTTCCTTTCTCCCATTTCTCCACAACTGAGCTGGGATTTTCTCCTGACCTTTTCCAGAGAATTTTTATTAATGCATCAAATATATATGGGCTGATGCACTAATACTCACAGGCTACTTTTGGGGCATCATTCCAGAAAACACACCACAAGCTACCAACTACCTTCAGAGATGCTCTGCACCATCTGGTGGTGAGAGTCACATCCCCTCTTTCCCTGGAGCTCACTCTCCATGTATGACTCACGAGCGGACTCATGAATGGCTTCACTGCACAGATTCTGGACCAGAACTTGCTTCTTCCTCGCCACTTTGGGAGACACACATCAACCTTGCCCTAATGTTTTTATGGAGATAAAGATATAAGCTAGCTCCATAGCATATTTGGATAAATGTTAATTAACTGTGTCTAGTCTTAAGACTCCTAAAATAGCTGGGTCCGTAACTGCCTCAGGTTTTAACAAGAAGGCCACTATCTGCTAGGAAAGCTGTATTTTATTCCACACCATCTCTAGCCTTTTTACATTCAGAATTAAAGTCTTTATACGCAGCTCAGAGCAAGATGAAAGAGAGCATATGGATTTCTCTTCACCTCCAAGGCAAGTTAATACCGATCAATCAAAAGGAGAAAGCAAGTCACACAAAGTAAGGTTTAAACCTTCATAGCAGCAAAGTCATTTTCACAGCAGAAGAGACAGAGCAGCTGCCAAGAGAGTAGCTGGCTGCATTTAATAGTGGCTGGGATTTACATGGGACTGAGGAACCCAGGTACATCTCAGGTCCACGTTCAGCCATGGGCACAACGGAAGAGGACATCAAGTCATCATCCCCATTTCCTAGTTTCACACTGCTTTCTCCATTCTTCTGTGAAATGGTAAATTCCTCCTCTGCATTGAACCAGGGAGGGGCAATGATCTTTTTTAGAGCATCAGAGTGGTGGTGGGAATCAATACATCACAAACATTTCCTATTTTGCAAGGTTAATGACTCCAGCTAGCTATTAACATATTTCAGACCACAGTCATCTGCCAAATATTAGATTTTCAGTTACACTGAGATATTCAAGTCACCAAGAGTCAAAGAAATTGATTATGCAGTCTACCAAGGTCTCAGCTCGGCTTTCCCTGAACACTTCTGATGTCTCACCAAACACCAGCTCACACAGAAACGCTCTGTTCAAGACCCTGCCTTTGCTAAATTTTATTCAATCTGCCCCACAGGTTTGCATGTTAAAAACTGCACAGTTGCACAAACTTTGTTTTCCAAGAGGCCAAAAAGGAGGAAGAAATTAAAGTCAGAGCACTGATTTATAAGGATGTTGATTTATACGCTGCAAATATATGCTGGAAGGGGGATGAGGATAAATTAGCACAGACAGTCCAAGTTGACACATCTTTTTATTAGCCTCCTGTCATCTCTGGGACAGGGATCCAACCACAACGGAGAGCAGGACTCCGATCTAGCGTCACCGTGTCTGCCAGCCCCAGTGATTAACTGCACAGATGTTAATTACAGGATGTAAACAGTGCCCTCGCCTGACCCATAACTTGACGTCAGGCACTTACAGCTCAGATGGTGCTTTGTGGAGCCAGTCAGCCATACAATGTGGTTGGCCCAGGTGCCACCCCTTGTCAAGCCATTGCAGCCCCTTCCCACCACACTCCCATTTTGGGGCAGCAGATAACATCAAGTCTGATACCACCTGTACTTCACACTATTCCCATCTTTTCCATTCTCAGGGTAAAAAAAGCTCCTCAGTGCTAAGAGCTCACAGAGTTTCTGTCACAAACAACAGACCAGCATCGCTTCAGCCCAAGCATCCAACACCTTGAGGAGTGCTTTCCAAGGCATCCCTGGAGCAACACCAGTCCACAGCATCCACAGTAGCTGGTGGTTCACCCTCACAAGAAGCACCACAAGGATCCTTAAACACTTCCAAAATTAGCTCTGCTACAAAGGCACCACTGCTGTCACAGCAATATTTGGCAATAAAGGACTCCTCAGGCAACAATCTATAAGGACTGCCACTGTGTGACAAAGAGACAACGGCTGGCATCTTAATGCATGTCACCGTGACCTTCTGCGGCCCCAGGAATAAAGAGGCATAACAAGATAACAGAAAGGCAAATGCTCCAGGGAACAAAGCAGTTATTCCTGATGAATATTCATTAACATCTTTCTTTGCTATAATCTTCCCAAATATGCATTTTTTAATCCAAACACCTAGGAGAGGAGTAGATCCTACCAGCCCATGAGATGCCTGACTGCTAGTTAATAAAAACAATGCATAGCTTTACACACACACCCTGAGCCTTTCCACCAAAGGAAAAGCAGAAGCAAACACTCTCCCATCTCCCAGAGAGTTTGCCTTCATGTTAGCTTTCCACCCACTATTTCTTCAGGCGGTTTTTGAAACATCTGAAAAAGCACCGTTTCATGCTAAATTCATATCCAGAAGGCACAGACACTGAAAGAGCACATGAAGCAGAGTCAGGATTTCTAGACTGCTTTTTAAACTATAAGCGCTTAGAAGAGCAGATGACCTTAGGTGTAGTGAGCTTGTGTTAATGAGAATTCAACACCAGCCTCTAATTTCAGGTACCCACTTTGGATGCTGAGCATCAGCTCTTCCCCACAACTGTGCCAAAGAACTTCCTATGCATGGCATTTCCAAGCACCAGGTGTTAGCGTGTGGTCACTGAATCCTCTTATGTTGCACAAGAAAACAGGTTTTGCCCTTCCATCTATCCACATGTGCAACACAGAGACTCCTGCTCATCTCACAGGGATCGATGCAGAAGAACACACAGGACCAGCAGCCCATTCCTGCTTAAAATGAGCACCACTCCTGCACACTACACGGTGCAGTCCCTGATGCAGAGAAGCCTAAAAGACAATGGCAATCCTCTATTTCTGGCCAATACAGCCCCAAAGCATGGAGATTCATTCTTCCTTGAGGTCCTGGGGAGATGCACAGTATCGTGCTGGAGCAGGACATGTGCCATGTCACTGTCATCCATCGCAAAGGGGTGGGAAAGTTCCATGGGACAGGACTTGTGCCAGCACAAGCCACCACCACAACATTTCAGAGGTGCTTCCAGCTACACTATGTACACCTGTGGGTTTATTTAAGCACCCCTTCCCTTCCAAAGGTTCCTCCAATAGTTTAAAAGAAAATAAATATGTATTTTCCCTCCTTATTACCCTCACACACACCCCACAATATGAAACACAAGCTAATAAGCTCCCCTCAGGCCAACTCGGATGGGTACACATAAGGTCAGTCTGGTGCTTATCTCCCACTAAGCTGCTTATTATTAGCAAAACCAGGCTAGACTCCACAGACAGTGCGTTAGTGCAGATCAGCCAGAGCAACATAGGGGTCAGGCCACCCCACAGCCGTCACCTCAAAGGCACCCAGCTTGCGGCAGCGTGTTGCAGGAGGCCAGCAGAGAACTGGGGTGGTTTTCCTTAGGGATAGAGGAGCCCTTGCACTGGGCACCCTCTTGCACTACAGCCCTTGAGGCAGCTCTCCAGTAGCTCGTTCAGAATACAAAGCTAAAAAAAACCCCAAACACATCAAGAGTTTTGGGGCAATTTTTAGCTCTGGAAAAACATCAATTTTCTCTCTATGCTTTTGCAGGCAGCCTCATTCATCCGCCACTAATCTCTGCTCAGACGCTCTCTGTTGACACCAATTTTGGATAAGTACAGGGATTAAATGGGGTGATTCAGAAGACCAAGGTCAGGCTGAACAGGAGCTGAAGCCACCTTCACAGCAGCAGCACGGACCTGCCCCATCCATGCCATTCACAGTCCCCATCCCAAGGGATAGGGCACAGCTTTCTGTAGCTCCAAGCTAAGCCTTTGCACGTGGTCTGTCTGGGGACCAAACCAGAGACATGGCAACACACAGGAGACCAAAACTCACCCCAGGAGGCAAAGAGCCTCCTGGGCTCTTCAGAATGTGGTTCCACCAAGAGTGGCAGGTCCAACACTCCAAGTGATGGTCATCAGACAGCTCGCCTGCTAAACTTCTTGTCATAGATCTCAATCTTAAGGGTCTTTTCCATCCTAAATGATTCTATGAAGCTGCAATAGGACACTGGGGAGACAGTTAACAGACTTTCAAGGGGGATATGCTTTTAAGAGCAAATTCCAGCGAGACCTGTTGCAAAAAAAAAAAAAAACACAACCAAAACCACCACAGCAAAACCACACACAACCTCTTTCCCCTACCCAAAAAGGTTGTATTTAAACAGGGATATAAGTTTTACACAGTTAATGTAAGAGAACTCCAAGCAATAAGTGTGAAGTCTGGAAAGGTGTTTCAGATGGCATCATATCTTCATATCCTTAAGCATCAACTCTGTTCCTCTGTTCTGTTCATAGAATCACAGAATGGTTTGGGTTGGAAGGGACCTTAAAGATCATCCAGTTTCAACTCCCTGCCATGGGCAGGGACACCTTCCACTAGACCAGGTTGCTCCAAGCCTCATCCAGCCTGGCCTTGGACACTCCCAGGGATGGGGCATCCACAGCTTCTCTGGGCAACCTGTCCCAGTGCCTCACCACTGCCCTCTGAATCAGCTTTACACTGAAGATTTCTCAGAATCACCTTCCCTGGGGCCCAAATTCCAGGGCAATGCAGCTAAGGAAAAAAAAAAGGTGCAAGAGAAGTGCAAACAACTTGCGCAGAGTCAGCAGCGTATTCTGGCACCTAAATCAACTGACTTGTTTTCTTTTGAGGAATTGGAAAGGAAGGAAGCGGATCAGCACTTCAGAAAAACAACACTACTACAGCTGTATCCGCGGAGCATTTCTGATTCAAAACAGGCTCCAGCAATCCAAGGGCTGCTGCAGATTACACAGGAGCTTGTCTTGGGGGTTTGACATTTCTAGATGAGCCAGCAATGTTATGGCTGGCAGAGCTGTATGTGCAGTGCTTAGAAGGCTACCCAAGTTGATCTCTACAGTACTTCTCCCCAAACTTCTGCTATGCTCCTCCAGCGATGGATGCCCTGGAGAACATATCACCTTCCAAAAGGAGGGAAGGGGGAAATCTCAGCCCACCTCCCAGAATAAGTCAAAGAGATGTCTTGAGCCCAAGATCCTCCAGCCTGGCCAGCACCAGGTCAACATTTTGTTGTTTATACCCCTGCTAAAGAGAGACTCACCATTTCTTGCATGTCTCCTAATAGCTCCCCACTTTGATTTTTAAGTTTTTATTGTTATTAGAGCAACAATAAGGAATTGGAGAGAACAACCTAACGGTTTTGCTCAGCAGCATGAGGGATAGCATTTTAGGTGCTGCAGCCACCACAGTACCAGTTCCCACTGCATCAGCATCCCTTCTTTTCTTCCCTCAATGCCCAAATGAGCTCTCAATACAAGAAAAAAGTCCTCCGCGCAACCACTCTTGGCCCCATGAGACCGCATTAAGAAGTTGTGAGAAGGTCTATTTAAACATTGTCTAAAAATAGATCTGGCTTTCAACCACTGCAGATGCAGGTAAAGCCTCGCAGTGACTGCGATATGGGAAGGACAGATGCTTAGGTACAGCTTAGATCGCAGCTTCAGGGTCTTATCTGTCAAGTCAGCAAACAGCGTCACTTACAAGCAATTCTCAGTCAATCGTTGCAGAGGATTGCTTGCAATTCTTAATCTCCACGTGCTCTGAGAAGGGCACAAAAAAGGATTTTTCTTAATAAAGTAAGTAGGAACAACTTAGATGCCTAACTGACAGCTCACAGGAGAAGCCACAGTGAGAATTTGCATTGGACTCAACACTTTAAGACACAGCCTCCATTCCTGCACACAGGCAGTCCTCTGGTACCTCGTGGTTCCCATGGCCAGTCAGACAAACACCCCAAAAAGAGGTAAAATAAAGTCACTGTGGTCACAGCAGGTGTTAGATGTGCTCTGTAGTACTTCTACAATACAGATTTAGCACAATATTTCTGCAGACAAAACATCTGCCGGGAGTTAATTCCCACTCCTATGGACCCAGAAGGACTTCGAGGTGCTCTCATCTCCCCACAACCTGGCCCATGTTGATGGATGGATGCAAACCTGCAAACAAAATCTCTTCATCATTTCCAAAGTCCAAGGTGCTTGGTACAGAGTTTAACCACAACCTAAGGCACAAGAAAAACCATGATCAGAGGTGGGAAACCACTGCAGTTTGTGCAAGAGTCTCAACACTCATCTCTGCAGCCTGGAGTACTCTAGTGCCTTGTCCTTTACTCATACAGAGAGTCACAGTAAGGCCAGACAGCATATTCACACCCCTGCAACCTTTCAGTTTGCTTCTCTAAAGAAATTAGACTGGTCGCTTTTAGGTCAGGCTCCACCTTGCCCCGACTACCCAACACCTTGGCATTTTTAGTCTCCCTTCTCCATTATGTGTGGAGGAAGGAAGTTAACGAGAGTAATTTTAAATTAACTCCCACCCAAAATGCCTTTAGAAATATCAACACTCCACAAACACAGAGTTAATGTATGCATTAGACCACTGCCACATATAATTTTTTTTAAGGATTCTTTCATTAACAATGGAAAAGTCACTCCCCTCCTTCCCTATGATTCTATGATTCTCATTTTTCATTAGCTACATTGGCTTTGTAAAGGTAACCAGGAGATGGAAGTTATCTAGAAACAACTCAACCAAACCATTAGTAATGCAACTGAAGCCAGAAAACTTGAATTTCACATTCCTGGGCAAAGTTGGAGCCTTCCAGTGACAACTGGATCCCAGACTTACCCTCTGGATCATACTGAAAGCAGAAGGTGGTGTTAAAGCCTCAGATTTCTAATAAATAATTATTTGTTACAGCTCTATCACAGTTCTCACCACATCCTACAATTGGCATCTACTATAGAATCCAAGCCAGATACTAACAATTTCCAGAACAATTGGCCTCATCCTCCATGTTACTGCATGAGGTGTTTTCCTTAGAGGACCACACACCCACAGAGCATCCTGCTACGCAAGCCGCCACCCCAGAAAACCCCCAGTTCAAGTCAACACAAATCTGAGCTTTCCAAGAGAAGCTCCTATCCAAAACCATAACCACAGCACTAACCTGTCCTATGATGATGAGTTTCCACAGCAGAGCTGGACTAAATCACCTACATGTACCTTCCCTGCTCTGGGGAGTGAAGTAGTCACCCACCCTAGATAACTTCATCTCCAGCTCTGCCAAGTGGGAAGTTTCCAGATGCTCATCAGCTTTGTACTCCATGAAGACAACACCCTCTACCTCCCCTACACTAGGCATTTTTAGCAGGGTAGCACAGATGTACTCTCACTTTTCGGTTTCTTATGCCTCCTAAATTCCATCCCCAAGGCTCGCACTTGCTAGAAAAGGGTTTTTTTGCACCAGCTTGCTAGAACAGGTCTTGTAGCTGCAGCATTTTATTGCTGCTCTGCAAACCAACGAATGAGAGCACAAAGCAAGCTATGAATTGCAGAAGGTCAAGGTACACTGCTCCAAACTCTACACACAAAAGGACAGATCAACACCATCCCAATGCCCCAGGACAGTCTTTAAAACCCAACTATATCTTTCCAACAAATGTAAGCTGCAGCTGAAAGGATTTAGGTTCACTTCTCTCCATGAATTTATGTACCCTATGCATGAAGTTAGTTTAACACTGCCCAAGGGAATAAGGTTTTAAATATCCACCACTGTCTTCCAAAGCTTCTTGTTTACTCTCAAGTTACAGTTTTCCATTAGAGCATCTCGCACAAGCTCAGACTGTTAATAACTGTGTTTACAGTGGGCGTTGGCCTTATCAACAGGATGAATGTGTTTTGGCTGTGTGCCCCATTCTGCTGAACCATGATATAATCCCTTAAAACATATTATCAAGAACTGCTGTTGCTTAATTAGACCACGTGATTTCCACATAACAGGAGAGGGCCAAATCCACTAGTTCAGTACTGCCTTTCTTAACTCACTCCATGAGCTAAGGAAACCAAAGCCTGTCACGAAATACTCATACCAGCTGCCTTTCCTCTTCCTCCCCAGCATAAATCACTGACAGCTCCCTGCAGGAAGCTCTTCTGATAAGAACTTCCAGGTCCTTTCAGCATTTATCTGCTGTGTCATGCAGTCTAGGGGCTATCTTGAAAAAGAAGGTCATAGCAAAGAAAGTGCATAATAAGGTGGTTACTTATGTCCTCAAGCCTGTAATATCTCAGGACTTATTATTTCTGCATAAGGCACACCATGAATTGCTCAGGTCCAAGTCAATCCATGTGCCCAAAGTAAAGGGTTAGTGAACAGATGAGCTTCTTTCTCATGCTGCTCTGTTGAGGCCTGATTGATGACAGCTTTTCCTTGGAAACGCTCTTGGAGAACAAATCCAGTCTTATTACAGAATGGTTTAGGTTGGAAGGGACCTTCAAGATCACCCAGTTCCAACCCCCCTGCCATGGGCAGGGACACCCTCCACTAGACCAGGTTGCTCCAAGCCTTATCCAGCCTGGCCTTGGACACTTCCAGGGATGGGGCATCCACAGCTTCTCTGGGCAACCTGTCCCAGTGCTCCCCACCCTCTCCTTGAAGAACTTCTTCCTGATATCCAATCTAAATCTCCCTGCTTTCAATTTAAACCCGTTACCCCTTGTCCTATCACTCCCTGACCTTGGAAAAAGTCTCCCCCAGCTTTTTTGTCAGTCCCTCCAAGTACTGGAAAGGGCTTTAAGATCTCCTCAGAACCTTCCCTTCTCCAGACTGAGCACCCTCAACTCTCCCAGCCTGTCCCCATGGCAAAAGAGCTCCAGCCCTCAGAGCATCTCTGTGGCCTCCTCTGGACTCAATCCAACAGGTCCACATCCTTCTTATCAATAGTATTCAAGGCAATACTTCAGAAGTAGAGATTTGCACAGCTTTAGCATTTCATCAAGTTATTTGCCAAATACTGGCTGGTTTGAGATGGACACTACCTCCACTATACTCCTCTTTCCCTGCCCCAAATGAAGAGGTGGATGTCTGCCTACAGCTGTTCAGACCCACTGCCTAGTTTGGCTTCATTTCTTCTCCTCTGAGTCTGGTCCAAACAAGATGCAAGGCCTGACAGGAGAAAGCAAGGGTTTCTTGGACATTGTACATGCAAAAAAAAAATCTAAAAATAAAAATAAAATCTAACAATTAAAAAAAACCCAACCCAACACCACAAGTCTTGCCTCCCATGAGGCAAAGCTTTGAGAATAGGCCGATCACAGAAAGACCAGTTTTTCCTTAAGGAAGAAAGCAGCCCTCCCAAGAGGAGGCTGCATCAACTTGTGGGAAGAAGTCTAGTGGTATTATGAAGCCTGTTAGACTTTGCAGTCCCTTGTCTCTGGCAAGTAGAAGCTGCTTTGATAGCTAATTCTCTCCATCAGCATTAAAACAGCTGGTTTTGTGGGCCCCCTGATGAGGATCCTGGCAGAAATTACACAAGAATAGGAGGGACCTGAGCAAGACAAAAGAAAGTGAACCAGAGACTAAAGTTGAGCCCATACATCATCAGGAGAGCGCTTCCCACAGTGGGGAAGAAGGGGAAGGAAGACAGTCAGCCACACAAGGAACAATGGCTCCGAGGAAAGGGAAGCAGCATTGTTTGAGAGATTGCACAAAAAAAGCATATAAACCAGTCCCCCAACCCCAACCCTCTAAAACAAAAGAAAAAATAAAAATCCCATAGTCTTTGGGAAGGCCCAGCTCCACCTTTACATCACATATCCATTCCGAGCCAGAAGGGAAGAGAAGCTGCTTTGTTTGACTTTTCCCAAGCTGCATTACCAGCCCTTTTCCCCAGGAAGGAAACCTTCCACGCTCCCCTTCCCCTCCAATTCGCAAAGGCTGAACCTGACTTCTTATTCCACCTCCAGCAAAACAGGCCACTGAACAACAGGTCTGTGATTTCACTGTGCTGCTCAATAGGTCCCAAGAGCCCTGACGGCACGAGAAAATCAAGATGCAGCAGCTCACTACTGGGTCACAAACCCAAATCCAACTGGGGGTAGCAGGTCATCTGCAAGCTTGTCAGGAGCTTTCCGTGGGAAAGCCCGCACACCCAACAAATCCCTTGCCTTTCAATGAGATCTCCCTCTTTCCAGCAGGGAAGACCCTGGGACATCTGCACAGGCAGGAGAAACACTGTACATACCCTGTTTAGCAATGGTAAAACTCATTGCTCTGGCTCAGTCAACTCCAAGACTCCCTACAGTAACATGATCGCAGCTGAATTTTATTCCACTTAAGCCTTTCCCAAAATACCTGTGGTCCTTTAAGGTGCTTTTTCATCTCGAAAACTTTGCAGAAATTAAATTCTATTAGCACATAACAACCACACAATAACTAACATTTGAGGTTGGGTTTCTTTTTTTAACTGAGACAAAGCAAAGACCTTACCATACCTTCTCCTTCAAATATGAGAAGCTCTAAACATCTGAGGCCTCCAACCACCCTTCTGTGCACAGCATTTAGTGCTAATCTCACCAAAGCCACAATGCCCTTCACTGCTAATGGTGGTAACGATCCACTGCCAGACCTCAGCTCTCTGCCCTGTCCTACCCCAGCGTCCAAGAGTTGAGCTTCGCTATGTTGCGCCATTCCTGGTCCTTCAAAGTGCAGGTGGAAGCAATGTTTAACTGATCATTAAAGAAATCACCTTATGATGGCTGGGAGAGGCAAAGCACTTGCCTACTGAGACTGTTTGGAAGCTCTTGCAGTATTTGAGCTCAATTATTTCCTGCCACCTGCTTTTTTAGTGCTAGAAACATCACATCTTTGCATCTCTTCCCAAAGGATGCTGGACACATCTGCTTACCATCCACATACTCCATTATCTTGAAGCTTTATCCTACAACTATCTGTGTGCTTCAATGCTAAAGCAGCACTATGTCAGACACCACTCCTTCCTTAGTGACACCTTCTTACAAGTCCCTACAGACACTCTGGAAATGAGCTTTCCACCAAGCAGAGGACAGGGCACCAGCAGGGACGAGCTGAGTGGTCTTATCTAGGCTGTCTTGGCAGCATCAAGGAGAGATGTGTCTGAAGCACAGCACTGGGGAGACCCTTGAGATGTCACCCAACTTGAATCCCAATGACATTTTCTCCTCAGTCTTCACTGGAAAGTGCTCAAGCCACACCACCTAAGTCACAGAAGGCAAAGGCATGGACTGGGAGAATGAAGAATCATCCACTGTAGGAGAAGATCCAGTTGGAGACCATCTAAGGAAACTGAAGGTGCATAAGTCCATGAGACCTGACCAGATGCATCCACAGGTCCTGAAAGAACTGTCAGATGAAGTTGCCAAGCCACTGTCCATCACATTTGAGAAGTTGTGGCAGTTCAGTGAAGTTCCCACTGACTGAAAAAGGGGAAACATAACCTCATCTTTAAAGAAGGAAAAAAAGGAAGACCAGGGGAACTAGAGGCCAGTGAGTGTCACCTCTCTGCCCAGGAAGATCTTGGAGCAGATCCTTCTAGAAAGGCACATGGAAAGTAAGAAGGTGATTGGTGACAGACAACATGGCTTCACCAAGGGCAGATCATGCCTGACAAATTTGGCAGCCTTCTATGACAGGGTCATGACCTTGGTGGATAGAGTATGGGCAACCGATGTCATCTACCGGACTTGTGCAAAGTGTTTGACACCGTCCTGCACAACATCCTTGTCTCTCTAGTTTAGAGATACGGATTTGACAGATGGACCGCTGAGTGGATAAGGAACTGGCTGGATGGTCACACTCAGAGAGCACATCTTCGTCAATGACATGGACAGTGGGATTGAGTGCACACTCAGCAAGTTTTCTGATTAAACCAAGCTGTGTGGTGTGGTCAACACGCTGGAGGGAAGGGATGCCACCCAGAAGGACCTGGACAGGCTGGAGAGGTGGGCCTCTGCCAATCTCATGAAGTTCAACAAGGCCAAGTGCAAGGTCCTGCACCTGGGTCAGGGTAATCCCAAGCACAAGGGCAGGCTGGGCAGAGAATGGATTGGGAACAGCGCTGAGAAGGAGGACTTGGGGGTGCTGGTGGATGAAAAGCTGAACACCAGCCGGTCATGTGCACTGGCAGCCCAGAAAGTCAACCATATCCTGGGCTGTATCCAGAGCAGCATGGACAGGGGGGCGAGGGAGGGGATTCTCCCCCTCTACTCCGCTGTGGGGAGAACCCCCCTGCAGTTCTGCCTCCAGCTCTGGGGCCCACAATAGCAGAACATCATGAAGGTGTTGGAGCAACTCCAGAGGAGGCCACAGAGATGCTCTGAGGGCTGGAGCCCCTCTTCTCTGGGGACAGCCTGGGAGAGTTGGGCGTGCTCAGCTTGGAGAAGGGAAGGCTCTGGGGAGACCTTAGAGCCCCTTCCAGTGCCTCAGGGGGGCTACAAGAAAGCTGAGGGGACCTTTTCCAAGGTCAGGGAGTGACAGGACAAGGGGTAACGGGTTTAAACAGAAAGAGGGAGACTGAGATGGGACTTGAGGAAGGAATTCTTCCCAGAGAGGGTGGGGAGGCCCTGGGACAGGTTGCCCAGAGAAGCTGTGGATGCCCCATCTCTGGAAGTGCCAGGCTGGATGAGGCTTGGAGCACCCTGGTGTAGTGGAAGATGTCCCTGCCCATGGCAGGGTGTGGGACTGGGTGGGCTTTAAGGTCCCTTCCCACCCAAACCGTTCTGGGATTCTATGATGATTCTATGAACTATGGGAGGTGAAAGTTTAAGAGGCAGGTTTTCTGTCCCTTATCTTTCTAGGCTTCATGCACATTACAAAGTTACTTTTGTCAATGGAAGTACAGATGCAATTTGATATAAAGATTAGGATCACATTTCCTTCCTGTAAAGCAAAAGGTAAACATTAGCAAGGACTGATGGTGTTAAATTTTAATTATTTCTTAGGAGAGGTCCAAACTTGCTGATGCAAGAGGCAGGTTTAATAAGTTACTTGCAACATATTAAGAGGCATTTAAGGGACAGCTACATGTGGTAGCAACATTGAAGTCTTGTTGTTATTCCACCCTGGCCAATAAGCCATCCACAGACTGCAGGGAGCTGAGCAGCAGCACAAATACAGGTAGGGATACACAGGAGCATCCATATGCAGGGCTGTGAGAAAATTATGCTGCAATTACACTATTTGAACAGATGTCCTCTACAAGTCTAACCAGCTCTTTAGCTATTTGCTCCCCACCCAAGGGAAAGGGGCACAAAACAGAGATGCAACCAGCTTGGGGATCAGATCCCAAAAAGGCTGAACTTAATCCTATCCTCAGCTGATTAAGAGCAGTTGATGAATAAAATAAAGGCTTTGGCAATAGGCTTGAGGTAGGCAAGATTTGGAGCTGTAGTTTTTCTGGTGTTTAAGTCAACCCAAAGGCTACAGACCAGGGCAAGGGTCCAGTTCAATGCCTTCACAAACACCTTTGCTAGCCAAGAGGAAGGATGCCACTCATTGCCTCTATCCCTCTCAAGGGTATTTCCATCCCAAGGGTAGTTCCACAGGTTTGTTTTCCATTTTGGGGGAGAGGAGGTCATTGCATAGCTATTAATTTATCTAGCCATATATATTTAGCTGGAGACCTCAGCAAGACACTAACAAAAAGTGAGTAACTCTACTCCCCCACCTTGGAGTAAAGCGCAAGGACCATATACAGACACCCCACATACACCCAGAGGCTTTCGGAACAGATACAACAGCTCTTCAACAGTTTAAGGAGTAGCTTATGGACCCCAGAAGCTATAGCAGCCTGACCATTCTATGATTCTATGAACCTACCAGGAGACCCACACCACAGGGTCTTGCATCTCACCCCAAAGAGAATGAAAGGTTAATGTGGAAGCTTCCTTTGAAATTCTCTTTGATCTATAGCACCAGGCAGCTTTTTTTGGCCATGATACAATCAAGTGGATCGATTGCCACTAACCACGACACAAAGCATTGTATACCTTCATCCAGACACAAAGCCGAGACCTCTGAAGACTGCTGGAGTACAGGTGACCACTAGAAGCCCTGGACACAATGGTGCTCTGCAAAGCCCATTTGTCCTTTTCACAAAATCGACTTTTGTGCATCAAGCGGAGAGAAAGGGCGAGATGGAAATGGTACAGAGCCTGAGCAGAGTCAGTAGTGACTGGCTGATCACCCCTGCACTTCCTTACCCAAAATGCATGATGGTGAGCAGAATGACCAAACTCTGTGGAAAAAAAAAACACCAAACAAAAACCACATAAAATCTGTTCCACTTCCCTACTCATTCCCAAATATCCAACTAGCCAAGTGTTGTGTGTAATAGTGAGGAAGTGACAGAGGAAGAGAGGACCTCTTAGAGCTCTAATCCCTTAGATCTTCACTCTTACACTAGCTATGACATCCCTTCTCTAAGAGAAACCTTCAGCTGTGGGATCTGTCACTAGGTTGCAGTTCAAGATGCTTTATAATGCCCAGCTTAGCACTTTCCCAGGTGGAGGTCTATACACAACATGACAAGTACAGCTCCCTTTTGGTGGGCAAGCTTCTCAAGTGTGGAAATAATCAGGGTATGTGCCAGGCATGCTCTCCTCCGAGCTCAATTCCTGCTTGTCAGCATCCAGGCTGTGGCAAAGCTGTACCTTTCACTTCCTCTGCTGTAAAATTGAGTTATTCTAGGCTCATAATTGACATAAAGTCAAACTCCATCTGTTTCCACCAAGATAAAGATTCCTCTGAGGTCGCTCTGCTAAGTACCTGCAACTTTGCTGCCCTGCCTCTCAGGCACAGCCCTCCCACACTGGGAGCAGAGAGGTGTGCGATGCCAAAATTAGTGCCTGGATTTGCTCAGGGTTTATTCTGGGCTGGGTGCGAGGCAATATCTTTGTGTTATTTAAGTGCCCAGACTGATGCAGCAAGTCCAACGCTATGCATAGCATCAGTAAGTGGAAGTCTCACAGTCTGGAGTAAAGAGGAAAATGCCATCATCCCAGGAAAAGCTCAGGAGGAGCTAAAGTTTTCCAAAGCCATTTTTTGCTACACTGAGGTTTCACAAGTCACATCAGTCAGACAAGTATCCGTCATACATGTAATTCAGCTAATTGATTGTTTTATTTTTAACCACTATTAAAAAAAATAAACCTTTCCAGAGGTGCTACAGTGGGCAGCCAGTATCCAGCATGGGAAAGCAAGAGCCACACAGCATTGATCTTGGTACCCAGCAAGAAACAGGATTAAAAAGACTCAAACACTGTAGACTTCAAAGCAGAGAGGCTGCATGAAAGTATTGGTGAGCTGGGGGAACAGAGATAGCCAAACAGCAACAAAGCAGGTATGCAGGCAGGAAATAAGTGTGATTTTCTTCAACTGTATAATTAGAGTGATCAAGGTATTGGGTGACAAATTGCCGTACAGAGGCAGTCAAGCCAAGTTACCCCATTGCCAAAACTAGCACCAAGAGGTCAGTGCAATGATTCGGCATGGTCATTTAACGACAGCTTGGAGGCATTTTGATACTGTCACCATTACAGTCAACAGGCAGGAACAGGTCCAGCGAGACTGGCACACTGACCAGCATCTTTCTCATTCACACTTGACCACGCAAATGTTGCACAGGAAGTTTTGTTGCACGTTCAGTTCTTTCAAGTTGTAATAACCACTGAAATTTTGAACCATGTTTTCAGCAACCATCTCACTTAGGTGGCCATCCTCCCATAAACTGGCTTTGGTCTGTGAGCTGTACTGCGTCATCCCCAGGGTACAACCCCACATGGATAAATGCCTCTCTGCAAGGTTTGGTTCCCTCTTATACAGGAAGATATTCCTTCCCC
Source organism: Rhynochetos jubatus (assembly GCA_027574665.1). Lineage (NCBI taxonomy): Eukaryota > Metazoa > Chordata > Aves > Eurypygiformes > Rhynochetidae > Rhynochetos > Rhynochetos jubatus. The sequence goes on from CM050649.1 coordinate 132,934,634, forward strand.
AATGCAGCACTTGCAGGATGGGCAGGCTCTGCACCTCCCAGAGGGTCAACATGGACAGAAGGTCTGTCCTGTGGCAAGTAAAATACAGCATGAAGCAGCACCATGTAATGGCTGTGCAGCCAGTGGCTTGTACAGAAAAGGGTTTGAGTAATCCAGCTCTTTCTCCATCCACGGAGAAAGTCAATGGTGCAAGTCTGCTAATAGCAAAACCAACACCAGTTTGTGCGAGAAGTCAAAGGTCCTTCAGGCCAGAGCCCTCCCTCTGGCAGAGCACTGATTCCCTTCTCCAAGGGCTGCAGGATTGAGGGAAAACAAGAAAGAACGGGGCCTGAACACAACCCTTGGACAGGCAACCTGCACATATCTGGATGCCACATGGAACTTCAATGCCACCAGGTGATGGCCATCCCATATCAGCAGCTGTTTCAGACCCACAGCCCACTCACCTGAGCCATGTCATGCATCCACCTTGTGTAGCCTCCAGGCTGGTCCTGATTTGACCCAAAACACTCTCTGCTGATGGACAGAGGCATCACCCTTGGATATAGCAAGAAATCTTTCCAGAGAGCAGCTTGCCTTACTCTGCCCTCCACACGTAAAGGCCACTGAGCTTCACTGGCATATTTCAAAGGAGACTGGAAGTCACTTTTTCAGTTACTCATCAGCATCCTGTGTTCCTATGACCATACACCTAAGTAAAGGCACCAAAACCACTTGCTGAGCAGGGGCTAGGAGAGGCAAAGCACCCTGCCTTACACTGCAAGGGATGATGAATCCCTGATGCATGTCAGGATCTTGATGTACCAGCAATGCAAGTTCCTATATTGCCAGAAAACCAAGTCTGAGTAACGTACAAAGTTCACCATATCTCACAGCAGACAAAACCCACTGTTGTCCCCAACTTGCCAACAAATAAACTTACATCACAAGGAAGCTCTTTGTAAGATGACATCTCAGAAGGCTTAGTTGCTTCTCTCCTTTTGCTCTGGATGGACCAAAGACTTCAGAGGCTCTATGAATGTTCCCTTGGCAGCTCCCCACCTCCACCTCATACCACCCATCAGCTTCACACTGTATTTCACAACACATATTATGTTGCTCCTGCTACATCATCGGGTTAATCACCCGGTTAGCAGCCCCAGCTCAGCATAAATTGCACTTGACAGCACTGGTCAGGGTAAGGGTACAGAGCAGCCTCAAACTCTCTCCTGATTAAATCAATGTTCACTTTATTCTGTGTTTTATCCCATAACAGCTCATGCGCTGTCTTAAAAAAAACCCAGGTTTAGGCTGAAAACCACACTTTTGCCAAAAATATTTGGAGAAACTAAGTCATGCCAATTTGAAGCAACCCCCATGCTGTTCACATCTGCACTGGAGGTTATTTTGTGTGAATAAGCACCACGAAAATGCTTTATGGATTGACATCAACGTTAAATCAGCCTGAGAACACCAGTGGAAAGCTGAGCCTCCAAAACCAAGCAAACCTCCCGTGCTCATCAGCTCCAGCAAACTCCCTCACTTATTACCACCCCCACATGGGGAAAGTGCAATTTCCATATCAAAAGCAAGGAGCCAACACATTCCCTACTGCCCTCCTCCCAAATTATTCACAGAGCAACCCACAGAGTCTCTCCAAACCAGGCTGGTGGGGGTGCAGCAGAAACAGGTTCAGCTGCCAGACACTTCTGCGCCATGTGCAAATGCCTCTCGGGAAAATTTGCTAAAGATAGCTCACAGTCCTGAAATCAGACCTGTAAGACTGGGATTTTACTCCCACCCCAGATGATCCGGGATTACTGGGATAGATACCTCCTCTACACATTTAAATCATTACAAGGTGCTTTTTCAAGGAGCTGTCTGGGTTTGAAGACCTCTTATATTCCCAGTCTGACCCCAGGGTACCAAAAAGCACTCAGACACTGGGATGAGAAGCAGCAACACTCGGGTAATGGTTTCTAACTGCAAAACACACCACAGCGAGCATCCCACAAGGTGAAGAAGCAGTCCTTGTGTCAGCAGCAAGAAGGTTTTCCCATCACCGCCTTCACATCCCGCTGGCTCCAAAGATGCTCTGTGAACGCAGCTCACTGGCTCGGGATAAAGTGAGCAGAGCCCTTCGCCAAGTACCAGCCCCCATGGAGCTCCCAGCTATTTTTGGCAGGTAGTGTCTAATGCTGAAAGTATTTATAGTGTCTAGTTATGATCCATCACTAGGGAAAAAACAAATACCACAAATTAGGTGTCCATCATTTGGCTATTGCATGGGAGAAAAACTGTTAGAATGGAAAAGGGGAGAAGGAAAGCCATTGCAGATTCACTTGTCTTGTCCCATCCCACATATTCCATTTCCTTCAGGGGATCTGTATCACTCCTCACGTGAAACAGTGACATTACGCTGAGGTTGTTATTGTAAGGGAGCAAAAACTATATACTAAAATGTTGGATCCAGGCAGCCGCCTACACAGCATTTTCCAGGCACACTCACACCTCATACTGAAACACTTTCCGAAAATCCCACCATCAGGCATGTCTCGCCACCTTCCTGTGGGTGTTGCACACCCTACCCATTCCAGCCCATCACCAAAGACAAATCTCCATCCCCACAGAGGCCACCCAGCTCCTTCTGCAGGGTAGCTCAACCACCACCTCCGAGTTCTCCATGGCAGCTCTTGGATAATACTCATTTTAGTCCACTGCAAGAGGAACACATTCCTGCTGAGTGCACACACCAAGCATTTGAGGACAGGGATTGCAGGACAAGGCTTTGAATCCCAGCTTCATCACAAGCTCAGTGGTACAGATACCCAGGTAGGTTTGGTTTAAGCACCTCACGCCCTGACCGAAAGAAAATGGGATGCTGCATGGTTAAGGATGGCAGCTGTCTGTACCCAAAAAGGCACCCACGGTACCAACAGTGAGCTGAAGGGCTGTCACCCTCCCTCCAATCAGCCTGCTAAAAGTATCCTGAACATGTCATTGGCACTGGGGTCCCACTTGTTCGAGCAGGCACCTGAAAGGTTGAGTTTAGCAGCTCAAGCTAAGTGTCACAAGGGGAACAGGCTGAGCATCCCACCTAAGGAGAGGCACTTTCCAGGAACAAGTCTTTCCTTGACATAGGAATGGTTCACAGCTTGTTTGCTATCTCTTCACTGGGTGAACATAGGAGAGTGGTGCACCATACCCCTGCGATAACACCAAGCCTGCAGATGCCTTATACAGGCTATTAACAGCAGACTTCAACTGAGAACACACGGCTTGCACCCCTAAAAGGCCAGCCTCAGAGAAAAAGGTAGCTCATAACAGGTCTCTGGGTGCCTCTCTCATCCCAGGGCATGTCCAGACCAGTATACTGGAGGCAGACACCTGACTGCTCATGAAACCATTGATTTTTGACACCATCAGAAACATCTGCAGAGCAGTTATCCCAAGACCAGCAGCTGAGGAAGCTGGACTCATAGGAATATACCTCAAGGAAGGAAAAATCTAAATATCTACCTGCCTTTCTACAGTATCCAAGTCTTCACATCCTCCTCCGGCCCCACTGAGGCAGTGCCACCTCCTCTATTCTGTGGTCACAGAACTAGGAAAGACGCTTATCTCCTTAACCAAAACCACTGATGATGTCTGCATAAAGCAGAGGGATGATCCCCAGTCATCAATCAGTACCTCAGACATTCTTCCTTCAGAGTCATCAACTTAAAACCTGATGGCTACCTCACTGTATCTGAGGACAAATAACCAACAGCTCAAATTTTTCTTAAATGAAAAGGCAGGATAAAAAGCTCTGTCCTTCAGTGTTCCCAGGGTGAAACAGGAGGTAGACAGCACAAGCAAGAACCAAGATCTCTTCTCCTGAGATGGTAATTTTCAGATGCCTTTATCTTGCTGGAGAAGAGGACCAAGAGTTCACCAGTTCCTCTGGGAGAACATTTCTTGCATGGCCAAGGGAGGAAAAAGATTTCAACTTGGCATTTCAGGCTGCCCACATCATCGTTAAGGTGAACCACTGTGGGACAGGATCCCAGGTAGAAGTGAGACCTCAGACCCACCAGACAGCATCCCTGAAGCTGCAGCAGATGCAGCCAGCTGTGGGAAAACTAACCAACATGCTTTCTCCTTCACTGACAACTGATGATGCACCCTGCATCCAACTCAAGCTCTCTCAGTTAGGCATGGAAGAGGCCCACCAGCCCCCAAGGGCCCAGGGACAACCTGTCACTCCCCACTGCCATCTACTCTGTGGGGTCCATGCCAGCAGAGGTGACCACAGCACAATCAGGAGCATCTCACAGGGACACCAACCACCCAAGGGATGAAGTTCTGCTTCCTAAGGTGCCATGAGGCTCAAAGCAAACACTTGCCCTAAAACCCAGCAAGACTCAAGCCACATAGGAGAAAGATCTATCTTTGAGAAGGGGAATAAGGGAAATTAAGCCATTTTTGTGGGAGGTGCATTCAGGCAAGTCCTGCTCATGCTTCCAGCCTCTTGCTCTGCAAAGTAACATCAAGAAGAAGAAAAGAAACAAGTTTCTTAAATATTGGTACTTTCTGCATGAGCTGAAGTGTGACAGGACACAACTGAAGCACTCCAGGAGCAAGACACATCAGCTTGAGCAGACCTCAAGCACCTGAGAGCTCCAGGATGGCCATGGCATACAGGTCTTCACTAAGCCTGTGACACCATAAGACCAAGATCTTTCGGTATTTTACAGTTCTACCAAAGCAAGAGAAGTGGCAAACCCTACTTTGTCCATCACAACATGAAAAACAAGACTAACCTCCATAGCTGGTTTCAACTCTAGAATAAGAATATTTTTTAAATACAGCCCTCGTGTCATGTCAAGAGGAGGATTTACACAAGGCCTTTACACAAGGCTTTCCCCACAGACAGGTAGCTGCTGCCTTCCCCAAATCTCCCACCTGGCAATGAGCCCTGGGGGGAATCCAGACACCTCATCAGTCCCTATATATCCACTCGAACAGCCACAGCATAATTTATTTTAAAGCCCAGCCACTTGCAGGTATATTTATTTTTTTTTAATACCAGCTACACTGCCTCAGCCCAATGCTTTTTCCTCGACAGCTCTGCCATTTAGCAAGCATTAAACCTGATGGTGCATGAGACATAACAGGGTTTTACTCACACCTCTGTCCAAGAGCTGGCTCAGTAGAGCTGACAGCCACAAGTGTTTTAAGCAATATTTATCTCATACCTTGCCTTAAAAAAAAAAAAAAAGCCAGCCTTTTGGAATCAAACATATGGGATCTGTCACCAAAAACGGCCAGTTTGGGAGCAGAACATATCATCAGCTCCAGGCAATGCTGAAACACAGCAATAAGTTTTGGGATGGCCAGGCAAAAGCAATCAGAAGACAACAGTGGCTGAGCTGAGACGTGTACAGGAGGATGTGAAATTCAGCTTCTTGACCAAGCACCGGGCCACTCTCATAAAACAGCTTTATTCTTCACCAGATACTCCTCCTGGGGTGCCAGAGGCCTTTGTAAATAATTATCTTACAGAGCCTAATAAAGGGTTGGAAAAAAAATCCCCATGAGCAAATAAAGTAGGATTTAGATTTGCTAAAGGATTTGCTTTTAACCAAAAGTTTAGAGGGGAAATGGTACACATGTAACATGATTTAAGCTGTGCTTTCTGCCTCCTCCTACCATCACTTGCTTATTTTTATGTATTTCTCTTCCAACTTGAAGCAGAAAACTTACTCTAAAAAAGTATGAAATGAGTCAGGGATCCAGTTAGCAGCCCTCCAGATAAAAAGAGGATCTGAAATCACTGCAACCGCCTTCCCTCGATGCCAAAGGCTGGTTTGTGTTCTCTGACTGCTGTATTTAAACGAGAAATTTCACAGGAGACACTGCCTTCAGCGCACAGTGTTTGAGCTGTAATAAGTTCCAATAGATGCTCTTTCTCCCCATCTTTACAACATTCTGAGTCAATTCAGATACAATGATTCGTGCATCAATTCTGGTGGCAATCAGATGGCTTTGCTACGTGAGGTGTGGGAATTGGCTAGCTCCAGGAACTCACATTTCCACTTATTTTAACTCTGGCTTTTTTGGATTAGGTTGCTAACACAAAGCCGAGGTAGAAACGTTGGATGCTGTGATAAATCCCATTAGCTGATTACACGGCTGAGCAGCGACAAGTGTTTGCTGAAAAAGTGAACTCGACTGCCCGATTTTGGGAACCAGACGGTCACGCTGACCTTGTGCACAGCAGCATGCAACAGCGACCAGTGTTCACTCCCACTTCCGGCAGAAGCCATCTCTTTCAGCAGCTCAGACTATCTGCAGCACAGCCAGGGCTGGTGTTCCTTGGACTAACCCCAGCTCAGCCAGCCAAAACTCGGGCACACGGCTTTGCAGAGGGCAGGAATATTTCTGCCATCATATCATAGCAAGCATCACTCCTGCCAAGTTCCAGCTCCCTCCCTCCATCTCCTGACATGCCACCTTCAAACCAGCCTTCATGCCCTTCTGGAGAATCCCTCCAAGCACATCAGTACAGCAGAAAACATAAAGTTATTCTAAAACTGGGATTAAAATAAGCCTTCAACAGCAGGGTTTGGGACAGCCTATCACACACACCAACAACCAGGACTGATCTCTCCTGTGTTCACGGGGAACACTGTGTGGAAGAGGACAGCAACCTAAGAGGGTTACCATGGCCAACGCAACTGAACCTCACTGATTCTCCTATGACTTTCTGTACATTGTGGCATTGTTAGCAGGAGTCATGAAAAACAAGGAAGCAAACAACAAAAATGCCTTCCCACCCTGTCTCCATTGCCTAATAAGAACAGCCAAGGAAACAGGTTCCTTTTCTAGGTCCTTGACTTGTTCTTGGCTGTCTGGTTTCAACCTCCAGGCTCCATCCCTCCTGGGGAAGGAGCTTTTGCAGAGGCTGGAGATAACATTTTAAAATCCTCATCCCAAAAGGGAAAAGGAAGATTCTAAGCAGTTGTTCTGATCACGCCACTCTCCTGCGAAGCAGGTATCACCACATCTCCCTCTTGGGAAGTTTAGCACAAGAAAATAAACAGTAGTCACATTTTTAGAGGGAAGCTGTGGACATCCACCCACTGAGGAACGCAGATCCCAGGGGGATACAGATATCTGCATAAGCATGGAGTTAGCTGCCCAGATTTGAGGAGGACAAGACATGCCCACACTCAGGCTGCAGCAGCTTCCCCACTCATCTCAGTGCTTTCAGGCAACACATAGGAGCTCCTGGGAATTACAGGACTCCAAATCAAGGTGGGAGGCAAGCAATACCTAGTCCAGGTTTACCCCACTTTACCAGCTTCAGCCCATGTTTTTGTTGCCCTTGGAGAGGTCAGTGCCCTGGAAGGGCATCAAGCCAAGCTAGAAGAACTGCCCTCTCCCTGCACTGGTGTTCAATAATTGCACAACAGCACCAGGAGCTTTTTCTCCAAGCAAAGAGCAGCCCAGCAAGATGCAAGAAGATAGATCCCTCCATTTAATTCAGTCTACACTGAGACCAGCTACCACTGTTACTGAGCACCAGCCAGCTCATTACATGCACGAACAGCACAGTTACCAGCCAGCTCCGTTTAAGACACATGCTTGACCAGTTTACAACCCTCATTCCCCAAACTGTCTACTTTATAAAAAAAAAAAAAAAAAACACATTTGAGAAGGACTTACAGAGCAGCACTTCCAGCGCCATTTTTCGTTGAACATTTCTGTACTGCTAAAGGACCCGAAACACCCACATCTCTTGTGGGATCAGCCTCGCTGATCGTTAAAGTTTTAATAGTGCTGATAAGCTCTCAGCTGGAACAGCTCTTGCGCACAGCAAGTTGTATCTGCCACAGAGCACACTTGTTACAGAGCCATTCTTATCACTATTGCAAATACCAGCAGAGATAGAGAAGCATGTACTGCCCGAGAAGGGAAGGTGCAGAAATATGAGTGGACACGTCACCTCTTGACTCCATCTGCCCAAGCTCATGACCTCAGGGGCTCCCTGCTCCTCACCCCACGTACCCCTCAGAAGCCCCCAGAGAGAACAGCCCTGCATCCAGCCCACAAATTGCTCAAGGAGAGGAGCAGAGCAGACTCCAGACCTTAAGCAAATAGTCCAGATCTGTCCCTCTGGGGAACACGCAGCTGAGCTACAAAGTTCAGGGAAATAGGGAAAAAGCTAGTATGTTCGCTGAGCTGGGGGGAAGAAGCCAAGAGAGCAAGAGTGATGGTCTCGTGGGTCCAGTACAGCACTCAGTACAATACTGTTGCCCCAGAAGCCTGGATTCTCACAACAGAAGGTTTTTAATGTTATAAGCTGACACTTCTAGAAGCAGACACTTCTATTCTGCTCTTAAAGTGGAACTATAACTGGTCACTATAGGACATCTCTGGAAGTCTGGACATCAAGTTACAGCGTCACAATAAACTCAGGCTTTGCTCCTGCTAATCATGCTCCCACTGTAAACTGTGGCATTTAGCACTTCAAGAAAAAAAAAAAACTATAAGGGATCTTCAGCCCAGCAGGAATCTTTGCCTTGAGGTCACAGGCTCAAATCCAGCTATTAACCAGCTGACCTCTCCCCCCACACCTCTCCCCCTCAACCAGAAGGGACCATTCACCAGCCAAGGCATTTATCACCCTGTTCCAGGTCACCAGCATCGTTAAGGCTTCCCAGTACGTCGGTTATTCAGTCAAGCATGGTTGGAGATCAGCGCGTAGCACAGCTTTCCCAGCCTGGCAGATGGAGTGCAGCAGGCAAGCTGTTTGCAACACCTCTGCGGAGGTGACCCCTAACAAAAAGCATTCCCAATCTGCAGCAACTTTTGCTGGAGCTGCATTACAGACCCAGCGCAGGAGCAGCACAACAGAACAGGTTTTGAAAGCTGGAAACCCCAAACTGGATGAAGCAACCTTGCGTTCAAGATCAACAGCTTATATCTCCACCTGTCTTCAGGAGGGGACAATTAAGTATGTTCAGGGTTGATCTAGCTAAGCGAATTGCATCAAGAGCTCTGATAGCTCCTAGCTATCTATTTAATCTCCCCTGGAGAGACACAAAACACAGTAAGAGGGTCCCACTTCCCCCAGTTGCTGGCAGGGTGCTCTGCCCTTTGCTGGGCTCCCCTGTCCACTCTGTTAGACCATGCGGGGTCATGTGCCCACTAAGCCATGTCAGTTGAACTCCTGCCATGTTTTTCATGCCTTCAAAATAAATCATTTAACAGCTTCTTTGTGGTCATTTTCACTGCCCAAAGATATTGGTCAGTGCCACACCCCCAAGCAAGTACCCACTACGTCCCCAGGTGGGGACCAGCAGGCATGGTGGCCTTACAGGACACCGCAGCAAAGACATCATTGCTTCCAGGTTCCCCGTGCTGGTTACATCCACACTGGTGGCACTGCCACCTTCTACCCAACACCCTCACCCTTCAACAGGGAGGGCCATTTTCCAGGCTACATTGAGTTAACAGAGCTGCCTTACCAGGTACATCCATCTCATAACACGGCACAGGCAATGGGTTTAAACTGGAAGAGGGGAGATTGAGATTGGACATCAGGAAGGAATTCTTCCCATGGAAGGTGGGGAGGTCATGGGACAGGTTGCCCAGAGAAGCTGTGGATGCCCCATCCCTGGGAGTGTCCAAGGCCAGGCTGGAGGAGGCTGGGAGCAACCTGGGCTGTGGAAGGTGTCCCTGCCCATGGCAGGGGGGTTGGAACTAGATGGTCTTTAAGGTCCCTTCCAACCCAAACCGTTCTGTGATTCTATGTTCAGTCTCCTTAAAGGGCTTTGTTGGGGCTGGTTTGCACCAAAGGCACAAAGAGCCTCTTGCATCCAGAGATGCCCTTCCAGCTCCAGAGGTGTAGCAAACCACAGAGCAAATTGTGAGCTCCTCATGACATATGTTGCACCTCATACACTGTGCAAGCCAAAACCACTGATTCTTAGGGCTGATACTTATCCGAGTACAAACACAACGATGGATGCTGGCCTTCAGCCGCCCTGCTCCCACCCCTGATTTCAGGGAAAGCAGCTCTATCTCTATGATCCTGCAAGCGGCTTTATTTTCCTTTTCAAAGCAAAACTGTATAAGAAGAACTCACGCAGTTTGTGTTTCGGGAACACGTGTCTACGCGGCAGCGTGACCTTGCAAGGCACAAAGGTTTGCCTGACAGCGTAAGAGACACCAGAGCACACTGTCTCCCATCACATTAACATTTTAACATATACAGCTGTCTTACCCACTAGTACACTGCATTCCTTTAATGTATAGCTTTCCAAGAGCCTGGAGATCCAAACAAAAAAAAAATACCCACATCCTTACGCAAAGGAGACAGATTAGGAACCACTTGTGATAAGGAAAAGTATCTCCAGCCGAGCTGTCAACCTTGCGCTTTAAATTAGGCCTTTAATGAGGACTGCAAGCACTCTGCATTTCGGTGATTAACTCCGAGCTAAATAGGAGTTTAGCTGCTTCATTTTTAACACAGATTCTGCCTCCAGGTTTCAGGCAGAAACAGAAAAGGAGACAAGCACGACAGCGAGAAGCTTGCAGGCTGTCAGACACCAGCACCTTTGGAAGCCGATACCAAAGCCCAAGCAGGAGAGGTAACCCACCCCTAAAATAAGAGCCACCCACACCACCATATATTTACAGAGCATCAAATGCAACATAGCAAATGGTTCGGGAGCTCATGGGATGCAGCTCATGAGAACAGGGGAAAAAGAGACAGTAATATATGTATTTTTGACATGGATTTTGATCTCTGTGTAAAGGTGAGAAAACAAGGCTTACAAATTCAGTGTACTAAGTGCAGAGCAATCCTTTATGATAAACAGAATTGTTTCAGTAGGAAAAACCTTTAAGATCAAGTCCAACCGTTAACACAATTTGCATGTTAACAGAAACGCATCTAAAAATACACGTTTTGAGAAGCCATCAGTCTTCCCTTACCTCTTGGCTTGATGAATTCCAGGGCTCCTAACAAGCCCCAAACCATCCACAGATTACAAGGTGTATTCAGCTGTTATTATTGTGCAGATCTCCAACAGCCAGCTCACAGGCCACAGATGGAAAAAAAAAATCACAACCCAAAAAGCTTGAGAAATGGAGCAAAATCGAGCAGCTGAATTTCTGCCAGGACATCCAGACCAGGACACAAGCACTGCCTGTTTGCTGGATTTCGAACTGCGGTAGGTTTGACTGACAGTTTAAAGTCTCATCGACAAGATGCATGAATAATTAGTAGGTAGATTGACACCAAAATTCCCACAATACCTGCAAACATAGTCACTGCTCTATCAGGTAACTGCCTACAAAACATCACCTACTTGACAGCCTCAAGAAACTCCTTTATGGGGCTTCTTCACCCAAGAAAGTAGTTGGGCAAGAGACACACCGGTATTGAACATACACTTCTCACCTTCTCCCAAAAGCCTTTTTTGCCTTCAAGAAAGGTCAAAGGGTTGGATGACTCCTTCCTACATCAACAGCTGAGACATGCAGGAAATACTTTAATCTCTAGAAGAGCATTAATTACTACTTGGCAAAAAAATACCAAGCCCAAAACACACACACACACACACACACCAAAACCCACCCAAATTTCACAGAGTGATTTCACCACCGTGGTAAATCCCTGTAAACAAGCCTCAGCCCTCTCTCTCTCTCCATCTCAGAGGCAGGGTTTAGACACCAGTAGCATATACCAGTTAGCATGACCTGGGAAGCCCCACGGTGCCCCTTGGCAGAGTGATGGAAAAGCACTGGGCACAGTGAGGAGACCCGAGGCATGGCCCTGAATATATTCCAGTTTTAGCATCATCCTCCAAGGCTTTGCTCAGAAAAGAGCTCTGCAGTCAGTACACGGGGTCACACACAAGGGACACCTTGGAAGGGCCAAGCCTGTCTCGTAACACCAGGTTTCTGCCCTCGGGGCAAGGTCTTAGGAAATTTAGCAGGGCAGCAAGCCTAGACACATGCCTAAAATCCTCTCCAAGCACTTAACTGACCTGTTCCAGGATTAGACCTACTTCCCAACAACCTCGTGGAGCACTCGGTGCATCACCCAAACACTCCATGACCTTCAGGTATAGCCAGGGGCCTGTAGCCACCTCCAAGTCTGAAAATGTAATGTATTTTAGTTGTTTTGCCGCAATTCTGCAGTAGGCAACCGGACCGCTGACTTGATTTTAGCCTCAGGCAATTTGATTTATGATTAGGTGACTGTCAAGAGATTCATGAATACAAGGTAAGTGGCCTGAGATATATTGTATTAGCGTGGCTCAGAAGAATGCTTGGACACTGAAGGGTACAGCCAGTCCATTACATCTTTTTAAATGTTACACCCAAAATACTTATTAAAGGAGACTCTGGTCTTCACTTTGTGCTGTTTAAGTCAGACACGAGATGCTTTCCCTGAGCAATCTCTGCAAATGCGAGCCCAAAACTCGGCACAGCTAAAAACAGCGGCTGACCAGAGTATTTCTGCACTGTGCAGCTAACCTCAGGCTGGGGGAGGGAGAAGTTCCGTTTCAGCTCACTAAGTGGGGGAAGGGAAGCAAAATGCAGGGACCAGACATTTATAAGGAGGTTGTACAAGTTACAGCAGAGTTTTAAGAAAGCTTTAAGAGAAATAGAGGGTTAAAAAATAAAGAAATAAAAATAAAAGGCAAGCTTGCATTAAGGGGAAAAGTGGAAGATAAAAGCTGCTTTAGCCCAGTGCCACATGGTAAATGTGAAAGTGAAACAGATCCTTTCGAGCATTCCCATACAAGAAGAGCATAAATTTACAGTCCATCACCTACAAGTCATCCGGGATCCAGCAGCCTGGACCCCAAGCACCAGGCAAAGCCTGGCAGAAAGCCGGGCTCCCGAGCAGCAAGCGACTCGGAGGATGCAGTGGCTAGACAGCAGGAATATTCAATTTTGTCATGACTAAAGAATTACATTAAAACCAGTACTAGCTATTTCCAAGGAACAGATTAGCCACCAGCTGAACTTTGCACAGATGTGGGACCCGGCTGATGGAGCTGGTACCCCAATATGTGCATCACCCCAGGCAAGGTGCTACTTGCCTCCCTCCTATCCACATCCCACCCTTCAGCCAGTAGAAAAATATAAAATACCAGTACACTTCATCAATACCTGGATGAAGAGCTACCAAAACAAAATCAGTGCAGAAAAGTAATTCACAAAAGAAACATTTTTCATAAAGCTGACCCTGCCCAAAGGCAAATAGACTGAGCTCCATCACGACATGTAATGGATTCAGCATGTAAAAACACACAATGCATCGAGAAAGGTACAAGCAGGGAAAAACTTCCAATTGCCACCCAAGAAGGTCCGTGTTTGAATACCCTTCAGGGGAACACTCTGTACCTTGAAACCACTCCTTGGCAGAAAACTTATACAAATATTTAATTACACGTAAAAATAAGGCGTTTTGCAGGTTATTGAGCAATGACAGGCTATTTAACCAAATATTCAGGCAGTTGTACTGCCAGCATCTGTGGGTATTTTTGAAGGAAGTGGGGAGAACACAGTGGTTAGCTAAAGAGGAAAAAGCAGCAAAGCCAAACATCAGTGTGCAGCTTATTTTTCTTTTTTTGAAAGTCAAGACATGCATTAAAGTAGCTGTCTCTAATCACTGTTTATAGAGGGGCTGGCAGGTAAGAGCAACTGCTATAAACAGTCTCTTAAATCCCTTTTCCCAGCATCACGCTTAGAATATTCCTACAAAGGTCTGTTGAACACCAGCAGCCAGGGAAACACCAGGTCAGGGAAAACCAGCAGGTAGCAGAGCTGGAAAGGGAGTATTTTGCTTGTGGAAGAATGCAGAGGAAACGAGGTGCCCGCGTCTCACACACCCACTGGATATTGCACCCCTGCAAGACCCCCCTGGACCCCCGGACAGGCCAAGGTTGGCATCTCTGTGTGTATTATATCATGGTTAAGGAAGCAGCTCGTTGGTGTGACACTGCCCCCTCCTGAGCAGAGGGAACCGCTCAGCTTCACACCCAGCTCAGTTACAACGATTTTGGGGAGCAACAGCCCTGAGCAAACAAGGGGAGAAGCCAAAACACCACTCACCCCACAACAGCTGCAGTTGGCACCAGCAAAGCCCAAAGCTATAGGCTCCTCACACCAGCAGAACTTGCTGTTTTTCTGCACAAGGGTAAACTACCACCATTTGGTCTCCTGAAAGTGTAATTATCAGCTGTTGCAGCCTAACGAAGCCTCTTTATGGCCACAGCCAAGTGGCTGCCAGGTGGAGCCCATCACTTCATCTCAAAATCAGCGAGAAGATGCAAAACATCTCATTAAAGGGCTTTAGGACCAGAGCACAGCCTCTCCAGATGCATCCTCTCAAGAAAAAGGAGTTTCAAACCACCATCACACCCTCCAGCACATTCCTACACCCTGTATTTGTAGGAAAGCTGCTCTTAGGAGAAGCCCAAAGTGCTCTTCCATGTGCAACCCCAACACTCTTCATGTTAGTGATAACTTTCACACACCAGCCCGTGCCATGAGTATTTCAAAGGTGCAACCATACCCTTTTATCTTCACCCTCGGGAAGGCTTCCAAAGCAAGTTAAAGGACAATATTCCCTGCCCGTGTGTCTGTTAAAAAGGGACACAGATCTAACTTCCACCACCTACGAGCATCAAAGTACCTCTAAGCAAACAACCGGGTGAAGGAGCCATCTGCTACTGGCATCTTGACCTCAACCTTACAATGTATTTGCGACCATGAGTTACTGTAACCCACACATGAAAACAAAGAAGCCAACAAAACCCTCTAAATATACTGATTTTGGTACTGAGCAGTGAGAAACCCACGGCAATTTTAATGCAGTTACTTGAGATCAAACATACGTGGTAGTTTATGGATAAAATTGCAACAAATAATAGTCCCTGATTCAGTATCTCATTACGATCTTCCTGGTTCACCAAAGCAATTTGTTGCCTTCCAAAAACTGAACCCCTTTATCATTAATTCCAAGCCAGCAGTTTCTGAATCTACAACCCGACACTGAATAAATTGATCTGACAAGAATTCATTTTCCTTGCGCTGCTCGTTGTCAACGCACAAGACAAACATCAGTCATGCTTCGCCTTCAAGTACGGAATACATCGCAGGGAAGAGCGTAATGTGCAGAACATGCTTATTTAATAGAAAAAGTACAGCTTGACTGAGACACCCACTCTAAAATTAACTCTGCCTCAAAGCAGAGCTTCTATGTGCCACTGAAGAAGCACCTTCCAAATCACAGAGAAAAATTCTGCAGCTAAATATTGCTGGGATATTGGTGTGAAGACGCTTCAAGTCTTGACGGAGGAAGATATGTTAAAATAGCAGGCTTTAAGGAGTCAGGATGCATCACTGCTCAGATGGATAAAGGCTGTATAATGTATTAATGGACCACTTTCCGTAGCAATCTGATGACGGGTGAACATAGACATGCCAGACAAAATGCAAGGCAGGAAATCCATTTACCTCAGCTTTTCCCCAGCCACACCTGCCAAGTGCAAGCCAGCAATTTCTAAGGAAAGAAGGTAGAAGACATTTATCCTGCATCACACCCTGATCCAAGCCCCAGAAAAGCTCTTTAAGAATAAGCACCAGTCTAACTTTTGCTGGCTAATAAGCAACAGTCCAAATTTCCCGGGAGCTGGGAGCAGCCTGAGGAGGATACAGCATCCGAACGGCGCAGTCGGGTTCAACGTTCCCCGTGCACGGCGTAACTTTCTAACGGAGAAAAGCCTGTACGGGCTTACCGAGCAGGCACTTGTTTTCCTTCACACGGGGACAAAGAGCCAGCAAAGAGAACCATAATTTGATTTTTTTTGATTTTACATGCAGCGTGGTCATGACTGTTCTGATCATCTACCCGTAATCCCTTTCCAGCCCCAAAATAACCCTTAAGCCAACACGATTACAATAGTGGCTGTACAGACCCAGCCCTACAAACCCAAAGCGCGGTGAGTTTGACAAAGCCAGTTTTTTTCTGGCTGAAGAATCCCCATTTCCATCTCGCCAGGGGTGAAATTTCACAGTTCCAACATCAGGAATTGCTACAACAGACCTTTTCCAGCGGAAGGCTCACATTTCGACTGCAACTCCTCAACGCCCAGTTTTCTAGGCGGTGAAAACACAGGGCTTGGGAGAGAGCTCCAATAAAACAGCAATGAGATTATTTTTTCCCCCTCTTTTTCCTGAATGACTCCTTTTCCCGAGCAATTTCTTTGCCAAGCATCAAGACAAAACAATACCCTCTACCTTCACCCTTTTTCCACCCTCTCTCCTCAGCGCTGGCAAGAAATTTGGGGTCCTTAACACAGGGTTTTGCTACAGGGTGGGGAATGTCCCCCAAGAGCCATTCAGGACATCCCAATCGCATCCTCAGAGGGTGCCGTACAGGACCTGGGTGCGCTTCCAGCCAGGCAAGCAGCAATAAATCCCTGTTACGGTGTCGGACAGCCCCGGTGTGAAGCCCTGGGGCCGCGGGACACTGCAGATGCCGTTATTTTGAGAGTGATGTGTAAAAATGAAGCGTTACTTGTCAAACAAGTAGGGCCTAAAGGAGAACAGGGGGTGGCCAGATGTACCCCGGGACCTTTCCCCAGGTGGATGCCTACCCATGTCACCCACCATGGTAGCACCCCTGTCACATTCCAACTTTGCCTGGGCTGCTGCTGGCCAGGTAAGACATCCACAGGAAGGGGCGGGGGGGGGGGGGGGGGGAGGGAGGAAGCACACCCTTTTTGGGGTCACGAAGGGCAAAGAAACACATTTTAGGTCAGGAAATACCTTTTTGAGGAAAGAAACACCTTTTTGGACAACGGAGCACATTTTGGAGGTTAAACCCGTCTTATCTGTCACGCACCCAACAGCCCCCCCCACCAACCCCGGCTTAGCATCATCCCTGCAGCCCCCTACCCGGGCAGGGGAGGGGAGATTGCAAAAGGCCACCGCTTCCTCCCAGTCCAACCAGTCCAACCCTTTACCTGCTGCTGCTGGGAGATCCTCCAGGTCGCCAAGCCCCGGGGGAAGGGGGGACCCCTGCCCCGTCGAGCGACGCTCCCCCCGGCAGCGAGGTCGGCGGGGGGCTCCGTCCCTTGTCAGAGGGTGAGATGGGGGCAGCGAAGGGACGGGAGGGAGGTGGCACCACCGCGTCCCCGTCCCCGCAGCCCGGCGCGGCTCGGCTCGGCTCCGCCGCCCGCTCCCGGGAGCGGGGCGGGGGCTGGGGCGGGCGGCTCCGCCCCGGAGAGCGGCGGCAGCCGCGGCGGGAGGAGGAAGGAGAGGAGGAGGAGGAGGAGGAGGAGAAGGGGGTGAGCTGCACCCAACGCCTTGCAGCTTCTCTTTTTGGGGTGTCCCTGAGGGGATGCGCGGAGACCTCTCAGCAGTGGGGTGCCCCAAGGGGGCAGGTTTGGGGGCTCCCCTGCCGAGGGAAGGGTTTGGGGCAGCCTTGCCGAGGGAAAAGCCTTTCTCCCCCTCCATGGTGCTGTCCCAAACCTCGACCCTGGGAGTCACGAGGGGCTGGGAAAGCCATGGGATGGTTTGCACTATACGTTGGGATTTGGGAATGCTGAGCCCCAAAATCATAGAATCACAGAATGGTTTGGGTGGGAAGGAACCTTAAAGCCCACCCAGTGCCACCCCCTGCCTTGGGCAGGGACACCTTCCACTAGACCAGGTTGCTCCCAGCCTCATCCAGCCTGGCCTTGGACACTTCCAGGGATGGGGCATCCACAGCTTCTCTGGGCAACCTGTCCCAGTGCCTCCCCACCCCCTGCGGGAAGAATTCCTTCCTGATGTCCCATCTCAATTTCCCTCTTTCAATTTAAACCCACTACCCCTTGTCCTGTCACTCCCTGCCCTCAGAAGAAGCCCCCCCCCCCCCCCCCCCCCCAGCTTTCTTGTAGCCCCCCAGGCACTGGCAGGGGCTCTAAGGTCTCCCCACAGCCTTCCCTGCTCCAGGCTGAACACCCACAACTCTCCCAGCCTGTCCCCATAGCAGAGGGGCTCCAGCCCTTGGCACATCTCCGTGGCCTCCTCTGGCCTTGCTCCAACAGCTTCGTGTCCTTCTGCTGTTGGGGGCCCCAGAGCTGCAGGCAGAACTGCAGGGGGGGTCTCCCCAGAGCAGAGAAGAGGGGAAGAATCCCCTCCCTCACCCTGCTGGCCACGCTGCTCTGGATCCAGCCCAGGATACAATCGGCTTTCTGGCCTGTCAGCGCACACGGCCGGCTCATTTCCAGCTTAGGCCAGCAAACACCCAGCTTCATCACACATCTCCATCACACATCACCGCTGTCTTCCTCCTTTGAACCGGAGTGTCTGAAAATTCTCCACCCCGGGGAGCAACACATGGGGTGTAGCTACACACACACATGGGGTGTAGCTAAAATCAAAGCTAAGCTGGAAAACCTCCCCAGGTTGGAGCAAACATATGTCCCTCTACGGCCCAAGCTGCTCTTAACTGGGCACCAGTAAATCCCCGCTTGGCAGCAGGGAGCAGAGTGGTCACAAGGAAAAATACATCATCCATATTTCTATTTCTGAGGTATTTATACCCAAGGCAATCGTGTCTCAAACCTGCTAGGAGGGATGTTTTGTGCAGCGGGGTATTCCCACCTGGGTGGATGGAGTGGGATGAAAAGGGTCAGGTGCAGGTTTGGGCTTTGCAGCCTCCTGATTTCTCCTGCTCCTGTCAATGTGCTTTTTCCAACCCACTCATCACTTTTTTTTCCATCCACTTTCATCACCTACACTTGGTCTTGCATTAGATCCTGACCTCCCAAGCTTGTAGGATGGACCTGATCTACACCCTATGGTTATCCAGGCTCAGGGTCCTCCAGTTGTAGCAGTCTGGGGAAAGAATGTGTTTTCATGTGTCTACACCAGGACTTGTTTTCTGCACGCTGCAACAGCACGGGTGAATCAGGGTGAGAAGGATGTCCAGGGCTGCCCAGCACTGTGGACAAAACCGAACTGTATCCTTGGTGGGAATTTTTTTCCCTTCTTGATGCAAGGTGGCAAAACACTCACCTGAGAGCAACAGATCCCTTTCTTTCTGCAAATTGGCCATTTTCCAGTGTTTTGGCCCATCCTTGGAGCCAGCCCTGGAGGTGTGCATGGTCCAAAGGAGATCTGCTGTCCAAATAGCAAGCAAGTGCAGGACAGATGCCAGGCTCATCTTTACCAAGACAGACAAAGCCAATAGCTCGTTAGCAACTGCCTCTATTTCCCTAAGAGATGTAGGAATAACCCAAGAAGCTGCACCCACCGCCGAGGAAACCTGGAGGAAAAGACTGGAGGCGAAAAATCAGACTATAAAGTCTGATCCAAAGTGACGATGCTCAGCCCCAGAAGAGATGCCGGGTTGCATTACAGGCAGCACTACAGGCAGCGCAGGCAGCATCCTGGTAGCTGCTTGCCAAACGCTTTTCTTTACAGTACTGCTGACGGCAGGCGTTTCAAAATCAGAAGTCCCTCAGAGCTGTGATTATCTTAAATCCTGATGAAAATATATCCTGTGGGAGCATTTTATTTGCTGCCTGGTTGCTGGGTCCATTGCAGAGGTTTAGGTTGTGTTCTCCCGAAGGCTGGAGGGTTGATGTGTGGGGGGGACAGGATGGATGCGGGTATTTGGAGGCACATAAAGTCATGACCATAGGTCCTCTTGACTTCGCCAAACTTTAAACACCGGGGATGACATGTTACATGTTTGGGTGTCTGCCTAGCGATGATCTTTTAATTCCAGAAGAAATAGTTCAGCCATTTGTAAGATCAAGGCAAAAATATTTTCTCCTGGCACTGGGAGAAAATATTCTTCTAACTCCTGAGATTCCAGAAACACTGCAGCTGCTCCCAACGTCAGCCAGTAATTTGCTTTTCAGCATCCATTTGCTGAGCAAAATGACTCCGAGAAGAATTGGAGTTTGCACATTTTCAGAATATTTCTCTGACTTGGCCAGTTGAATCCGGCACAGGCTCCCACCGGGGATGCAGGGCTGGGGAAGGTTTCCTTTTCAAGCCACCTCCAAGCAGCTGTGAAGAGAGGAATGAAGAGCAGAAAGACCATCTTTCCTCCACCCTGCTAGCAGCACTTTGGCTGCTAAAGGTCATGAAACGTCAAAAAAAATTCACTGAGTGGCCAATGAAAGGAAATTTCATATGAATTTCGAGACAGCTTCTAGGAAAGTCGATGCAATTTTGGACGGGGAAAGTTGTTTTCAGATTTAAAAGTTCTTTATCCCACGTTTAGAGCCTTGAATGCTCAAAGCTATTTTAAATATCTCCCTTCAGCATGGCTAGGATTTCTGCTGGGCTCATTCCTCACCGTATATCCCCAGCCACATTCATTTCAAAACGATGCACCTCTGAAACCCTCATTAAAACCCTTCGTGCTCCTGTGGTACTCACAGCCTGTGATCATTTTTCAAGCTGCTTCATTAGGACCCGGCTTAGCTCTGATGCCTTAAACCAGGGGCAAGTTTCAGGCGTAGGCAAATTTCACACCACATCCTGAAAGAGTTTCATTACATGCTTATGGAAGGGAAAAACTGGTCCAGAAGGGAAATTTTTGGTTTCTGGCAGGGAAATACGAGGCTGGCGAACTGGTGACGCAGAAAGACATCACATGCGAAGGTTTAGAGGAGACGGCGCTTCGATATTTTGGGTGGGAGTCATCATTCTGATGACCCAGCCGCAGATCTTCTTTGGTGTCACAGGGTATCTTTTCCTCCCCGATATGTCAGAACATTCTGGATGTTGCAGTTTTTTGGGGGTTTGCTGCTGTGCTCAGGGGTGGGAAGGTAATCATAGGAAGGTTTGGGAAACAGGGTAAGGTGAAAGCACAGCAGATTCCTTCATGGCTGGCTTTTTGGCGAAGAGCAAGGAACATCTGATTAATTGACGATGTAACCGATGCCACATCTGGATGGTGGGCACTGAGCAAGGCTCGGAGATTTGCAATACTATCTCCATTTTGCAGAAGAAAATGAAGCATGAAAAAAAAGCAAGGCCAAATTTATCTAGAAGATGTCTGGCAGGAAGCAAGCCAAGTCTGTCTGTCTGTCTGCCTGTGCATGGCAGCAAAGAAGCCGGCAGGAGGTAAATCCCTGCTGCCCAGTAGCCCGCAGCATCCGATCAGCCCTGGTCAAGGGGAAGGAAACGTGGTAAGGGACACGCTATTGTTTTGCCCATGCAAAATACTCGGGGAATGCAGGGCAAACAGGAGGGAGATCTGCGCTTTCCTGTGTTTGTGCTGTGAATATTTTCACTAAGGTGCTTTTTCCTAATTCTTTCTTGGAGGCCTTTGTGCCTCTACTAAGTGTAAGGAGGGTGTTGATTGCAAACATACCCTTAGGCACAATAATTTTACCTTAACAACATTTACAGGGAGAATTTGCAGAGCTATTTTGCCATTACATTCTCTGTATTTCAACCTCTCCATCCCTTTGTGTTTTCCTCATCTGCCTGCCTGGTGCAAGGTACCCATCCCTGTAGCAGGAGCAGTGTTGGGCTTGTGAGTCCTGAAGAGATCATTGAGGGCGAATACGTGAATGTTTGATGTTACCCAGCAACTAGGGACGAAAGTATCGTTTGTCAGCTAAGTCAGGAAACACTGTGCCTGTTTGCACAAGAGCTGTGTTTGCTTGCTCAGTGGTAGGTTAACCAGCAGCCTCGCAACCCTTTCAGGAGATAAGATGAATGTACATACGCAGGAGGAAAGTCGCTGGTGTGCATTATAGATGCAGGTAAATCGGGTGCCAACCACCCTGAGTCTCCTCTAATCACTGCACTGAAGTCTTCCAGCATGGGGGAGAAACTGTGACCATGCTGATGGTCCAAACAGTCATGTAAAAAAAATAAATAGGACTAATTTTGTCCTGGCACAGTCTGGAAGAGAGAAATTACAGTCAGCGCCCTGCATCCCTTCCCTACCGTCAGAATAAAATACTTTGTGGCGTGTCATCAGTACAAAATTAGCCCTGAGCACATCTTCACAGAGACCGAGTGGCTGGAAGTCAACAACAAAGTCAATTGAGAAGACAAACGAGCATTTTTTTTAGCTGTTGGGAGAAACGACTGGGCAAAGTGATAAACAGAAGCAGAAGTGTCCCCATTTGATGTCTTTATTGCAAACTAGGTGCTCTTCTGCTGCCAGGATGGTATTTTAATATAGGCTGGCTTATATAAATAAATGCAGAATATGACATAAGGTGTATTCTCAGGTCAGTCACACAAGGTATTTCCTCATCTTTCATATCTGAAAGGTGCAGTTGATCCCTTGAACAGGCGAGTGGAGTACACCTGGGCAAAGGTTAACCAGCGTTTGATCACACTGTTGGCAGTAACAGCCTCATCTCCCCATGCAGACAGCCTTTCCGCCACCATCCTCCAAATCAATTCCTCGGGAGCAAAGTATGACCTTTCCCAGCCAGGAACTCTGTCCATGCAGAAAAAGAAGCTTTATTTTCCAAAGAGAGTAAGGATAAAGCTGGCATGGTCCAAACAGTGAGTTACAGGAAGCATCTGTTGTCTTCAGATGTGCAAAGAGGCAATGTAAGGATGGAGGAGAGGGAGACGTTGGCTACCAAAATATGAGAAGATCTGGAGGACCAAGGAGGAGCTTTTGTGGTGATGGTGGTCCAATGGCATGGTGAGGGATGTCTTTCACCATCAAGGTGTCTCAGGAGGAATAACGTCCTGTGCCTTTCCTTTCCCTCTATAGCCCCAAAGGACATTGCCCTATAGCAATGCCTTATGCAGACACCTCCTGGACTGGCACAACCACTCTTCAAAAAGCTTGGCTGGAGAAACATGGGTCTGGTCAGCCTATCCACAGCCTCCTGTATCGAGGTGAGGTGGGAAGTGGCGCATGATGTTGTGCAGACATCTTAATTGACAAGGATACCCACAAAGGGTATCCACAACTGAGTTGGTGGCAAGTCTCAGCACATCAGCCTTCAATGGTCTGTGAGTGCTGGAGACATCCATGGTTGTGTTCAATTAGCAGAGCAGTAAAATAAATATCTGGGTGTAAGTCTGGATTAGTGGCTGCCCTTTCAGCTTGGCTGAGGGGCAGGGAGTTAGACCAGTTGTCTCACTCTGCATTCACCTATGTTTTGCAGCTGGCCTCCCTCAAGAAACACAGGCCTGTTGACTACAGCCACACATTGTTAGCAGAAAGAGTACATCTGGTGTCCACATGAAGATGTTTGGAGGAGGGAGGTGTCTTCTCTAGGGGGCAGAAAACCAGAGTGACTGAGCATGCTGACCCAGCCAGCAGCACTCGCTGCTGGGATGCAATGCGTGGCGTTCCCAAGACCTGTCTGTGTATCCTCCTGGTACCAAAGAGTAGTTTCTATCTCCTTTCCTTCCTCTTAGCCACACCAACCAGCATTACACATATAAGTGTATGGATGGGATGGGTTTTTGATCCTGCTTCTCCACCCTTGGGGCTCAAGGATCAGGAGGAAGGAGCCAGACCATTCTGAGATGGTTATACACCACATCATGTATGAAAAGGGATAAATTAAGATCATATTGAAGCTCTTTGCTCCTGTAAGGGTACATCTAAACACCACTAAGGGTCCTTTTCCTCCCTTTTTAAAAGCCATTAAACCAGCATCCTCCTCACTATCTGGTGATTTTCCTGAATGAAGGTAGTTTAAGGGAGGAAAATCCAGCCCTGAATATATAATTGGTGGCAAACGAGACAATTTCAAGCCTGCAACTCCTTTTTTTGAAATGTGCATTTAGCTGTAGGTGGGAATAGCTATCCACCCACTGCCAGACTGTGTTTAGATATATTGTGAGAACTGCAGGGCACATAGGTAAAGTCATCTAATGAGTCAAAATGACTGTGTTTAACAGCGTTTTCTAGATCCTAGATGCGGTCCACTTAAGAAAACAAATGTGGCTGAAACAGCAACAGAAGAAATACACCTGTCATCGTCTGAAGCAAGCTTTCCCTGCCCTTGTGAGAAGGCGCTTTACCAAAAATGCTTCTGATACCATCTGGCCTGAAGGATCAGGGAGGATGAGTACGAAGGCCAAACCTTGCTTACATCGAAATCACGGTGGGTTTTGCTGGAGAAGCTCCCATCACATCCATCCTGGAAAGCAAACCCGTCCTCCCGAGAGCTGCTCACTGGCTTCCCCGTGCAAACAGGGCTGCATTGTTTCCTTCTGCCTGCCCAGCCCTTGTTTTCTCTTAACTGAAAGATTGATCAGAGGTTTCTCGATGATGCCTTTGTTCTGTGCCTGCACATCACCGCGCATGGGAAGGGTTGGGATTATGGCTTACATTCCTGATATCAACAGAGAAATCCATCTTTATTGACAAAAATGATCATTAGTACAGCTCCTTCCAGGAGGACTTTCACCTGCTCCAGCCTGTGCAACGCTCTAGCCACATGAATACGACTTTGGAGGTGATGTTTATATATAACACAGATAGGCACACAATCAAACCTTTCATAGATGTGCGCTGGTCCAGTTAATATTAAACACCTCCGGGTGCTATCTCTCCGTTTCTCCAGACCGAGAGGAACCTAGCACATTCTTCTCATAGCTGCTTTCCAGGTAGCTGAAATAAAATCTCTCACAAGCGGCTCTGCCACAGACCTGACCTGTATCCCTGAACAAAGCCTCTCATTCAGCAAGAAAAAGGGGAACATCAGTTTTCTGATTATCTCCATCCTGGAGTTTTCTCGGATGGAGACGCGAGGTTTGAAGGTCTCTGTTCATTGACCCCATAACAGGGGCTTTATCTGCAGGCTGGGATGAAAGACTCATCACAGCCTCTGTCTAAGTCTGTCTGTGATGGAGCGTGTGTGCACAAACAATGCTGAAATTAAACCCCTAGAGTTCAAAACCTCCTTGTCTGAAAAATGCCATGTGAATCCGTTTCTCCCCTTTCTAATAAAGAAGGAACCTATTTTCTTTCTGTTACAATATGATGTGTTTCTGCACGATGCTGTTCCAGTGGTTTATATAAATTTAATTCATAAATTTCTTTTTGATGGGTGAAATACAGCTTGTGTGGGGCGCATCCGAGTCCAGTTTTCCAAGCAACAGTTACTATGCACAAACAGACTCCTCTTCTAAAGTCAGACTGGCACATTTTGGGGCATATTTGGCCCATCAGGTCATTAACAGAAGATCTTGGAAAGATGAGGCCTCCTTGCAGATCACCACTTGTGCTAGCCAGAATGTTAACCGTAAGGTCAATTAACCCATTTGCATAGTAAGAATAAAGGCAGGGATGGTCCAAGGGTTCACCTCACATCGTACAAAACTAGTTTGAGCATAGCTGCAGCGTTGGACCGCCAGCTCGTGTGTCAGAGCCAGCTCAGGGCTGGCGTGGTGGGAACCGGACAAGTGGTGACTCAGGAGTAAGAGTGAGCAAGACCCTGTGTGCAACCGCCTGGGAGGACATGTGCACAGAGGCAGCATGAGCACCTTAAAATAGCCAGAGACGAGTCAAAGGGCGGAATGCTATGTGCCCCCGTCCTTTCCTGGAGCAGCTCAAGATCTCTGGCCCCAGATCCTCCATGAAGACTTTTCCCAGGAGATTTCTAGCTCCACGTTAAGAGATGAGACCACACAGCTTCCCGATGCCTCAGGTTCTCTCCTAGATGAAATCAAAGCTGGCTGTGAAATAGCAGGAGGCAGAGAGCCTGGACACAGCAAGGATTTCAATTCTGCAACCCGAGCTGTGCCACAAGAGTGACCGCCTCATGGTCACCAGCAGCAAAACGGTCCCATTGAACTGGGAGCACTGGTTGGGCCAGTGCTGAGACAGCACTTAGCTGGAAGGGCTCCTTGTCCTTGGGGTCCTGCTGTGCCAGGGCAGGATGAAACCGAAGGGAGTTTCAGCAATTATCATACAAATCCCTAAGATGCAAGACAGGCAGGATGGGTAGGGATGGCTGCCTGGCCGAGGAGAGCAGCAGTGACTATTCCCAGCCTGTGGTCAGAGCAGGGTTGGGCAAAGGAGCATCAGAGAATCCCATGGTCCTGGAGCAGGAGCATGGGCTGCTCCTCTGGCTGTGGGGACAAGCCAGTGTCTCACAGATAAATTTTACTAGCCTCAAAGATGGAAGGTGTTTCATGCTTCACCTCCTGGGCTGCAAAATGCCCTTCAACCTGAACATGAGGAAACACTTCTTCCCTGTGAGCGTGACAGAGCCCTGGGACAGGCTGCCCAGAGAGGGAGGGAGTCTCCTTCCTTGGAGACTTTCCAAAGCCACCTGGACTTGTTCCTGTGTGATCTGCTCTAGGGGATCCTGCTCTGGCAGGGGGTTGGACTAGATGATCTCTAGAGGTCCCTTCCAACCCCTAACGCTCTGTGAATTTGTGAGTCCAAACCACCAGAGTGGACTCACCCTGAAGATGTCATGGCTAGGAAGGCCTACACAAAATCGTTCTTTGAAGCAGATTTGTAAAAGCCCCTAAAATGTTCTTTTTGGCCCATTTCATGCCCAGCTAGCTCAGCTTGGTACCTTGCTCTTCAGCAGCGGGTGGATCCCAGATCAGGTATGCAGCTGTTGTCCGAGCGGCTCTTACAGCCCCAGCAGCATGGAGAACCTGTTGGTCTCGTCTCGTTTCCAGCTTCCTGCTCAACATGCCAAGAGCTGATCCCGGAGCAGGCATCTCAGCCGGTCAACCTGCTCGCCTGGGAGCAGAGAAACAGAGAAACATATTCATCCTCTCCTCCTTTCCTCCCAGGATGAGACGTGCCCTGTCTTCTGCTGGTTTCATCATGAGCTTCCCCTCCTCTTCCTGGTCTAGGAGGTTATTTTCTGCTCCAGATACTTTCTGGCATTTCTGATGCCTAAACACACCATTTTATCCTCCCACTGCCAATCCTCCAACCCAGAAGTGGTTGCATTTCACTGGCAGACATCCCAAACCCCATGTTGGGTTATCAACCACCCCAACAATCAGTGTGGTCCCCTACACCATGGGGGCACTGGTGCAGATACCCTCATTTTCGGCAGCCCAGCAGATGCGGAGCAAGGGCATCTCCGCTCCTTGGGGCAGATTTCCCCTGCTGGTTTGCAGGACAGGTTGGAGAGGCCATAGGATATTTGCTTTGAACATGAGGTAGCGTCTGGGGTGGAAAGGTTACAACAAAGGCGCTTCCAGTATTTACGCTAGCAAGACCAGCAGCCACCAGCAAGCTGTGCTGGGCAGCGGTGTCGTAATGAGGAAAGCAAATATTATGTTATATACGTGTAATGAGCTGCTTCTGCTTTTTAATGCTGGGCCCATCCAGAGAGAAAACCCTCCTTAAATAGCTGGGATTCCTCCGATCAGCACAGGGACAAGAGAAATAATATTTGGGAGAGGAACACGCCCCAAATAACAGCATCTGTGCACTGGGTGGAAAGCAGAGAGCAGCCGGCATCTCCCGGCCACAGATGGTTCCCATCAAGATGAATTTTTTCTTGTTAATCCCAAAACAAGCTTGAGATATATTTTTATTTCAGTTAAGTGAAAAAAAAAAGAAACTCCAACTTGACTCCCTGTTTTTCTGGCCTCACTCCCTGCTTGGCCTCTGCTCTGAGCAAGCACAGAAAATTCATTTAAAGGCATGGTCCTAGCAGGAAGGTCCTAGCAGAGACCCTGACACCAAAAACTCCTGGGGCAATTATTCCAGCTCTTCTTGACCTGGAAATTTATCCCATTCAAGTTGGAAATGGAGCTGAAAATCTAAAGCCAGGACTGCCTCTCTCTATTACTGAACTTAGCCAAAACAGGGAACCTGAAAGGAATATTGAACTTTGATAAGAGAAAAAAAGTCAACCCAAATCTCTTTGGGGTTTGTAACCCTGCCGTGCATCCCCGTCCTGCCTGTGACCTGCTTTTCAGGAGGAGGAGGGGGTGAAGAGAAAGGAGGCCACACATGAGGAAGCAAACAGGTTAACTCCCACATGGGATGAAGGGAGGAAGGTGTTCTGGAGGAAGATTTGGTTCTGCCGTGGTGTGGACGAGCTCCCACTGTACTTGTGGAGGGAAAGATCCCCCTCATTGTCCCTCCTGAAGCTGTCATCATCCTAGGAGCTCAGTTTTTCTCATTTTATAAACAAAGGAGAGAGGAGATCAAGGGCTTGATAAAAGTAACCAAGAGCATCCCTACAGCCAGCCAGCGCTTGGCAAGAGAGAGGATGATCTGGGCACGTATGTTTAAAGCATCCTCTGGTGCATTCTGTGCTGTCCATCGAGGGACTGGTAATATTCAGGTGTCTGTGGGGTGTCAGCAAGGGTGTCCAGCACAGAGGACCTGCCCATGCTGCAACTCTCACCTTTAAATGTTAAACCTACTCTGAGCACCAGGAATGAAGTGTGAAGCTAATCCACGCCTGAAGCCATCACATGTGGTTAGGAGCATCTTTACCTAAAATAACCTAAACAGTGATACAAACCGCATCAGTGGCGGTACTGGGAATTAGTTATACTTAAAAGACATCCCAAGTCCCTGCTTTGTGGACTTTCCAGACATTCCTTAATGGCATCCCTGCCAGTACGGCACGCTGGGTGGCATGGTTCTCCACACTTGGTATGATGGAGCTACCAAGAGGCATCCCTTTGCATAGGGCAGGACAGGTCTGCACGGGCAGCCATGGGTTAGGGATGCGGGACACCTCCCGAATGATGAGCTGTGGGCCATCTGAATCCTTTCAGATGGAGGCAGGGCCAGGGCCAGGGCCAGGTTCCTCGTGGAGTGGAACTTCTGGTCCACAGGGGCCTTGCCCTGCAAGGTGGTGACCTGTCCTTGGTAGCTCAATGGGTTTCATTAATAGGGATTTGTTTCCAGACAGATCTTCTTCCCGGGACATTTACACCCTGCGATGAAGCTGGGCATCTCCCCCTCCTCTCTGGCACCTCCCTGCAGTGACTCAGCACGTGGAAACGCTGACTCATCTCAACCTCACAGCAACGTCGGACTTCCCACGCACTCCAAGACAGGGTGGTGGGAGGAGGAAAACGCTCGATTTGCCCTACCCTGTGCCTTAAGGACACGTCAGAGGACATTGCAGACACATCAGTGGGGTGGGGAAGCCGGGGCAGGCTGAGGCAGCGCAAGAACTCTTCTTCTGGACAGGGTCATACAGAGATAAGGTGATGTGGTCTGGGAGTTGCTGCCCAGCACGGGAATGAGTTGCCAACCATCAGCCAACACACAGACGGATCTGGTCTCCAGGGCAGATGCTCTTCTGGCTGAGGAAAAGGGTCAGGGGTAGGTTTAGAGAAGGATTTGCAGTGGTGAGGAGGAGGACTGGTAAAGCCAGGGTTGGTGTCTTGTTTTGGGGTCTGCTCTGGGTGTTGGCACAGACCTTGTAAATTTAGGGATCTCATCTGCACATATCACAGGTTTCAGCACAGACATCAGGAGATGATTATTCCATACAAGGATAAAAATAAGTGGTTTCTGCAGCAAACAGCACCACCAAAAAGGCTGCCAAGTTCTCAAGTCTGTGACCACCCACTGCAAATCCTACTGGAAAATTATGGAGAATCCTGCATTCACTCGCTAGGGATGGGGTGGACTGTTCTCCTGGAGATCTGCAATGCAGATGGTCACCCTGAGACAGATATATAGATGGTCATCCTAAAACAGATTCCCTGGTGCAAGGGCAATAAGGGGGGACAATGCTCTCTGACCTGTTTCGTATGTGAATCAGAGCAGATGAACAAGATGTTCCCTTCCAGACTGAACAAATAAGCTTCAGGAAGCATCCCAGGCATTTCACCTGACAGATCTCATGATGAGGGTGTCTTGGCGCGGTTGTGATCCGGGTGTCTGCTATACTTCTTACATGGACAGACAGACACCGTTAGCAAAAGACAGGGATGCAGCGTGGCTGGGCACTGCCTTCCCCCCAGAAGTGGTTGCATCCTCAAGGATCTCTTCTTGCCTGGTGTGACCAGCCCTGCAACAACTCACAGAGATGCTCCCAGTTTCAAATTTCTCCACGACCAGGCTGTATCTTGTTCTTTTACACCACAACGTTTGGTTTTCTGCTGTTAGTCCTGGGTGATGGTCTGGCAGTCGACTGTGCACAGCCTGAGGCCATGGAGCTGGGGAGCTGCAGCAGTGGTTCCATCACCCTTCTGCTCCAAGACCTGCTCTGCCACCCATTCCCTCCTTTCCCATTTCACAAGGGAGAAACCAGGAGAAACCTGGGACTGTTCTGGGCACATGCAGACAGCAGGGTCCTCTCCCTGACCCCCCGAGGGGGAAGACCTGGAGCTGGGGCAGGTCTCCAGGTGGTGCCACCATGTTACATACTCAGTACCAAACCTGGGCTGCCAACACCAGCCGGCCTGGTGGGATTCCTTCAGCAGCCACTTAGTAACTTTTCTGCCTTTGGCTTTCACACCTGGTTTAATTACTGTGTTAATTATGTTCTTCTGAATTAATGACCCCATTAGGAACTCCAAAGCATCTTACCTGGAGGTGAAGCCTCCAGATTTGCCCATGTAAAACCATCCTTTCAACAGCATCTCTGGAGCGTTCTTCTTCCACCGTGGGTTCAGTAGTGCACTGTGGTTTAGGTGTCCTTGGACTATTTTTAGTGTGAGGGATGCTCCGGATACGTGGTACAGCTGAGTCAAACCCAGGACAGGCTGTGGCCATAGAGGCTCTCTGCCTTGTGGATTCCCTAGTGTCTCATAAAGGGTTGTGCTCATATTCAAGCCTTTCCTCCATGGGTCATTCACAACTTCTCTCTGCCTACCCAGTTTCACAAAGCCTTGAGGTTGCTACTGCCCATCGAGTGTGTTCGAAATGGGCTCCAAAAGTGTGTTGGATGGGACAAAGAAGCAGAAAGTGGGCCCACCTCAGCCTGTTTTACCTTCATAGCAGAAGCAGAACGGACATGCAATGCAGCGCCCATGCCCGTTGCCGGCCACTAGAGATTACAGGCTAGTCCAGAACAGAAGGATTGTAGGAGTCAATCCCATTTAAGCCTTTCTATTTAAAGTAATAAACTACCCAGGAAAAGCAGCCTCAGATTAGAAACTCACAGGATTTCCTCAAATTCCAGCAATCAGCCAGAGATTCAGCCCGAGGGGCAGTTTATTATTCTCCCAGTGCATGAATCCTGCACCCCAGGGAAGATAAGCATGGATTACACTCTGCAGCTCTATCACAGAACTAAAACCCACACTCAAAGCTGGTTTAATGCTGCTCCCTCTCTGCCTAAACCATCTCTGGTAGTGACTGATTGACAAATAGTTTTTAGGCAGGAGCGTTTCGGCTTTGCTGGAGAGACATGAGGAGGGGATGTTTCCTACAAAGTGCATGCAACGGCTTGGTGCTCAGGAGAAGACTCTTGGGCAGGAGGATGTTGCATAAGATTTAATGCTAAACAGGGTGGGAAGCAGAAATAAATGCAGTGGTATGACTGCTTCCCACAGCCGGCGATAAAGGCACAAATGCAGGGAGGTGGATGGTGAGTTTTGCTTCATCTCGAG
This sequence comes from Rhynochetos jubatus, assembly GCA_027574665.1. Classification (NCBI taxonomy): domain Eukaryota; kingdom Metazoa; phylum Chordata; class Aves; order Eurypygiformes; family Rhynochetidae; genus Rhynochetos; species Rhynochetos jubatus. The sequence continues at coordinate 132,966,146 of CM050649.1, forward strand.
GCAAAATGCCACAAAAATAAATGTGAAAGGGTGGAAGAGCTGATTGGGGGAAACCCAGAGGGTTGGAGAAGTGCTCACTGCATGGGTAAGGAGGCAGAGGGGTTTGGTGCAGATCCAGACCTTGCTCTGTTATGGCACTGGTACCGCATAGTGCCGGGTGCTGCATCCAGGTCCTGAGGATGCTCCCAGAGCCGGCAGCACAGATAAACCTTTGTGCCTGCGCCCAGCCCTGACTATCAGCGACTGTGAGCAAACAGCTTGGGAGCTGTGTCTAGAAAATGGGACAGTGTCTCTCTGAGAGCTGGGATGCTTTTTGCATCCTGCGGAGAGCTGGGGTTTTGGCATTTGCGCAGTTGTTTTGGGAAAAGAAACAAACAAAAAGCAAGCAAGGGATGTGGATAAAAAAGAAAAAGTCACCTTATGTTTTGTGCCTGACTAGCTAGGAGCTGGGCAGTCATTTGGGATTTGATTCCCAGCTCAGCTGCTCCTCCCCAGCCTGGGTAAAAATCCAGCCTAAAAATTCTCCCCTTAGAGAATTAAAAACATAAAGTTCGTTCCTAATGGAAACGTGGTGAATCCTGGTAAGCACCACACAGGCTCACAGATGTGCATGGAAGGGTGAGTACAAACAATTAGCATCTTCTGAAGAAAGCCACGGGTTTCTTTGGAAAAGAAAGCCACGGGGTTTTTTGGAAAAAAAAAGCCAAAACACAAAAAAACCCAACCGTGCCAGCAGCTCCCCCTCAGTTTATGTTTAGGCTAGAAATGTCTGGAGGCTGGGAGCATGTATACAGCAGCTTCTGCAGCACGGCCCACCGACAGCTTGACCCCATGCAACACTCCTACCCCTCAACCAGGGACCCAAGGGGTTGAAGTTCCCCGTGGGTGGTCACTTTGAAATGCCCTCAGCACAGCAGGAATGCTCTAGCTTGGAGAAGCAATCTCTGCTCCCCCAAAGAGATCCTTTGCCTCTTTCCTTCTCCCAGTCGCACAGCTTAAATCTCACCAGGCACTTTGGTGTGATCCTGGGGCAAAGGCTAACTCATGGGAGAAGGGGTTGAAGGCTCCCAGTGAATGCTCAGCCCTGCCATGCATCCCCGTTAAAACAAAGCAAACCCGTAAAATCGTGATCCCAAAGGAATCAGTGAGCCCTTCTTCCCCCGAGCACCGCGGCAGGATGGGAAGCAGTTGCCAGTGGTTGCTTTTTCCAGGCGTAGTCGTGCACGCGGAGCATGACTCACCCCCCGCAGGAATTTCCACCTCACTCCATCCCCTCTGTGGGAGTGCTCCAGCCCCTCTCTCTGCCTGGAGATTTTCAGCCGTCCCCCGGAAAGCAACAGGGAGGAGTGGCAGGGGTGAAGGCGGCTGTCAAGAGAGGCCAAGAAGCAGAGACCTTCTCTGGCCCCAGCTGTTAGCAGCTGTGCAGGGATGTGTCTGAGAGGCCCCCAGGGTCTCCGCTCTCTCTCAGCTCCCAAATGCATGTTTTGGAAACGAGGAGAGGTGAAATACTGAAACACTGGGGAGGGCTGCTCCATCACAAGGGTTGGAGGACAGGTCATCAAGAGAAAGAGATGGCATCTAATTGTCCTGGCGATGGTCCCAAGGTGCAGCCAGGGCTTTCATTCTTCACAAAGAGGGTGGGGAGGCCCTGGGACAGGTTGCCCAGAGAAGCTGTGGATGCCCCATCCCTGGAAGTGTCCAAGGCCAGGCTGGATGAGGCTTGGAGCAACCTGGTCTAGTGGAAGGTGTCCCTACCCATGGCAGGGGGGGTGGAACTAGATGATCTTTAAGGCCCCTTCCAACCCAAACCATTCTATGATTCTACCTGCAGCCTTTTCTCTTGGGTGAAGTTGATTGGGCTGGGACTGTGAAGACCTCTCTTTATTCCCATAGGAAATTCCCTCCTGAGCAGCCAGCACGAGCAAGGTAGAGAGAAAACTTCCCAAAGAAGATCTGAGGGTCAGTACCATGACAGATGGAGGCCCTACCCCTTGCTATGTAATGTTTAAACAGCTTTTCCCTCTCAAGGAGACCAAAGGACTTGTATCCTGAACAGGGTTTGAAGTTTAGGTCAAGAAAAATCAAGTTAACCTGGAATGAGTGGTCTTGAGCAATGACAGGTTCTTCAAGACATGGCAGGTTTGGAGAGGGGAAATTGATGACCCCTCACTGGCTATCAGGCAAGGACTCACAGAATCAGAATCACAGACTGGTTTGGGTTGGAAAGGACCTTAAAGACCATGTAGTTCCAACCCCCTGCCATGGGCAGGGACACCCTCCACTAGATCAGGTTGCTCCAAGCCTCATCCAGCCTGGTGTTGAAGAAAGATGGTGTTGACGCGAAAAAAAAGGTCAGCATCATCCTGGGATGCAACTCCTGCAAACAGGCTGCCTTCTGTTGTCTGCCTTGGAGTGCCTTTGGCTGGTGGGCTGTATGCAGCCTAGTGCAGATATCAAAACAGGGGAGACCAACGAGAGACTTGGAGAAGATGATGGGAGACACAGGCAACCAGGAGAATGCAGTTTCTGGGGAAAGAGGGACTGAAATAGGATTTTTAGCTGGAAGAAACCAAGTGGAGACATAAAATAGCCTTCAAACACATAGAAAAAGCTGGTACAAAGAGGAAAGAATAAACATTTCCATGCCCAGGATGCATAGGAGGAGATGTAACAGGCTTAAATCCTACCAATTAAGGTCAGACATTAGGGAAAAATTGTATGGATGAAGAGAAAGGAGGCTGGAGGGGGCTTGCAGTTCCCATCACTGGAGGTCTTAAAGGACACGGTAGATAAACACATAGCATAGCTGGGCCTGCCTGGGGCAAGGAATGTCTTGGTGGCTTTTTGAGAGCTCTGTGATTCCAAGTGAAAATGGTTTGTTTAGTCTAGCAAAACAAAGGATGAGACATCACTGTCTATAAATATGTAGGGAGTCCGGAGAGGGAAGGGGTACTAAACACACTGGAGAGGAAAAAATAAGTGACTTTGGGACAGTATGGACTAGCCTGGGTGATGGCTTAGCAGGAGGAGGACTGAGCATCAGAAGGTCCCATTCATGGCAGCAAAGATCTGCTCTGCCTCCCAAAATGCTGAGGAAACCAGACTCACTCAAGGAGGAGCTCAGCAGTCTCAGGGTGAGGCTATATACCCTGGTGCAACCGAGGGCTGCGCCCGGGTTTCCAAATTCCTGTTGAGCCCTTAATGAAGTTCAGTGAAAATATCTGATGAAACCATGGAAGGCCTTGAATTTCAGATGGTTTCAACACAGGACTATGGTTTCAACATAGATCAGGCTTGCTGCGGCCACACGCAGACTCATGTGGAAAGTGTCTCCTAGTGAGCATAACCCTCAAGCTTTAGAATAGAATAGTTGGGTTAGAAGGGACCTACGAGGACATCTAGTCCAACTGCCGGACCACTTCAGGGCTAATGAAAAGTTAAAGCACATTATTAAGGGCATCGCCCAAATGCCGTTTACAAGTCAAACACATCCCAGCCAGCTCAAGCTGTGACTGGGGCTGCAAATATCTGGCCCAACTCAGACAGGATGTGAACCATGACTGCCACGTCCCTGTATTTTGATGACCTCTCTAGTGTTTTCCTACAAATGAGGTCCACATCTGGAATCTTCTGTTCACCCTCAGCTTTCCAAGATCTCCTTTCAGGCTTTGTACCCCTGGAGAAATCAAGGCTTGCCCCCAAGGCTACCCTAGTGCTACATCAGCCCTGTAAATCATGCAGGGTTGGATTTATTGCTATTGTGTGGTGAGCTGAAGGTCTTGTATCACATTAGCAGCTCCTGCAGCATCAGTATTGGCAGTTCCTGCTGACATGGGGTGTTCTGCAGGCACAGCAAGAGGAAGGTCCAGATCTTGTGGGCTTTTTGCCCAGAGAAGCTGTGGATGCCCCATCCCTAGAAGTGTTCAAGGCCAGGCTGGATGAGGCTTGGAGCAGCCTGGTCTAGTGGAAGGTGTCCCTGCCTATGGCAGTGGGCTGGAACTAGATGTTCTTTAAGGTTCATCCCAACACAAACCATTCTGTGATTGTATGACTCTATGATTTGTGGTCACCAGGGCTGGGCAAGGCACAGGGAGGACCTCAACCCTCCCAGAAAGACTTGGGTCTATTTACAAGCTCAGATTAGCTGAGCATGCACAGACAGGTCCAGCCATGTGCTAAGGAGACATCCAGAGATGACCACACTACCAAATAGCCCATGACTCATGGGATAACCACGTCCCTCATCTGGGTAAGCTGCAGTCACTTACCCTCTGACTCCATTTCTCCTTCAAGACAAGCAGAATCATAGAATCACAGGATGGTTTGGGTTGGAAGAGACATTAAAGCCCACCCAGTCCCTGCCCAGACACCTTCTACTAGAGCAGGTTGCTCCAAGCCTCATCCAGCCTGGCCATGAACACTTCCAGGGATGAGGCATCCACAGCCTCTCTGGGCAACCTGTCCCAGGGCCTCCCCATCCTCTGCAGGAAGAATTCCTTCCTGATGTCCAATCTCAATCTCCCTCTTTCAGCTTAAACCCGTTACCCCTTGTCCTGTCACTACGTTCCCTGATAAAGAATATAGCAGATAGTGATTTAGGTATGGCAGAGACGTTCCCACATCTCCTGGGATACCAGCTGGCGTGCTCTTCATTCACCAGTTATTCAAAACATACCAGCTTGCCTTTTTTTTCCCCCTGCCCCGTGCAGACACGGATTGAATGTCAGTGGAAAATAATTCCTTTAATGAGTGTGCCGGGATAGATCAGCTGACTGGGTTTACTTCAGTAAGTCCCGTGGTCACCCAGCCCTAAACGCACAGCGGTGTCTGTTTAAGCCTTTCCGTTTATAGGACAGAGATGGGAGCCAAGGAGATGGAAATAAAGTCTTTGCAAGCAAAAGGCCATAGGGTTTAGAGGTGGAACAAGACTCCCGGGGGAAATGGGCAGTGCTTGCAGAGAGGTTTGTTTGGTGTGTGGCAAGCACATATCCGGGCACGAAATGGAGCTGATCAAACATCCCTATGTGTATATCATTACTGTTCTGTGCAGAGGTCAGGGGAAGGGCTGTGCCATGAGCTTTGGGCACTGGGATGAAAGCCCTGGGGTTCCTTCAGGAAGGCAAAGCCACGGCGAGGATGGGACCTCCCTTCCAGGTTAAGTTGGGGATGCAGTGTTGGAGTGGTTACAGGAGGGATGCTGGAGGTGTGAAACCATCTCCCTGCCTCCTTGACACAGCCTGGCTCATCTCTCCGATTCCACGTCTCGCCACACGTTTGCACAGAAGCAGAAATATGGCTCCGGAATAAATCACAGCTGTCTCCGAGGCGGGGTGCAGCGTTGGCTTTCCCCAGGTGAGCTGCCATGCCGTGATAAAGCAAATCCTCCCTTGAAGGCAAGACCCTGAGCTGTTGCTCCTTGGGAAGCCAGCCTGTTGATGAACTGTGTCAGTGACTAACATATGCCTTTAACTCCCCCTTCATTCAGCAGATCCCTGTGCGAAGCATCTTGTCCTTAAGAAAGGCAAGCACAGGGCACCCAGAGATGTGCGTACAGGCACTCAGATGCCTGGTAAACCACCACAGACAGGCTGTAATAATCATGACAGGCTCTAATTGCTCTGTCCTGCATATATATAGGGTAAAACCGGTTGGTTATTCCAATGCAAGGAGCGGTTAGAGCAGGTTTGAGTTACTCTGCAGGGATTTTCCTTACTGCTGGCAATTGCAAAGTCAGGAGAGGAGGGGATCTGAGCAGGAACTGCTCCCAGTGTTTCATTTAAAATGTCCATTCCCTGAGTATGAAACGTTTCATGTCAGATCTGTAGGGGTTTTTCAGGTCGATCAGTAAGTTTTGTTGGCATTTGCACCGACGCCACTGATGCTGTCAGCTTCGATCATGCACTGCACGGCTCAGGGCATGCTGGCGATTCAGAAAACATTTGGTCTCCAGCCACTTCAGATCGAACTAATGAAAGAAAATAAAACACTTCCCTACAAGCCAAACCCCCTGGTTTTGGCGAGTGTTTGATCTGAGGCTGAAGTTTAGGATCAGACCCAGGTGGGAGACCATAAGTGTGTCAGTGCAAGGTCTCTCTGACAACTCCAGCCCTGGTTTTTTCCCATTTGCTAGTGCCTTGTAGGAAGTCAGCCCTTCCCATCCCCTGCTAAAGGGGTTGCTTGCTGCTTGGGTTGGGCTGCACACCCTGGCACATCCCACAAGGACACATGGATGTACCCCAGAAGCAGGAGATCTGGTATCTCATGGCGTAGTGACTAATGGCTACAGCAAGGGACGACAGCACAAGCCTCTGCTCAAGGTGCTCTGAGGGCTGGAGCCCCTCTGCCCTGGGGACAGCCTGGGAGAGCTGGGGGGTTCAGTCTGGAGAAGGGAAGGCTCCGAGGAGACCTTAGAGCCCCTTCCAGTGCCTTGGGGGGCTACAAGAAAGCTGGGGGGAGGTGCTTTTTGCAAGGGCAGGGAGTGACAGGACAAGGGGTAACGGGTTTAAATGGAAAGAGGGAGATTGAGATTGGCCATCAGGAAGAAATTCTTCCTGCAGAGGGTGGGGAGGCCCTGGGACAGGTTGCCCAGAGAAGCTGTGGATGCCCCATCCCTGGAAGTGTCCAAGGCCAGGCTGGATGAGGCTTGGAGCAACCTGGGCTATGGAAGGTGTCCCTGCCCAAGGCAGGGGGTGGAACTGGGAGGGCTTTAAGGTCCCTTCCAACTCAAACCATCCTGTGATTCTATATGAGAGCTGCTCTAAGTCTCTCCTGTCCCACGCTCTTCCTGCAAGGTTGTCCTAGAGATCCTGGCTGCTCCCTGCTTCTCTTTCCCTCCCTGCACAGGGTGGAGACAAACGGCTTAGACTCCTCATGGCAATTGGGATTTGGGCAGTCTAGGAAACCATCTTCAAAAGCAGATCCTGTACGTGCTGCATATAGAAGGACAAGGACTCCCTCTCCCTGCCCTTTAGCAGAACAGCAGCATCGACCAAAGCTTGTAAAATGAAACTTTAAATGACATATGAGGTGTCCCAGCGTGTTGCATGCTGGTCAGCCACCCCTTCGATGCCGGACAATTTGGGGTTCTCAGCATCTGAAGGGGCATGGGATTATCTATACCATCCTCTCCTTCTTTCTAGTGTTAATTCTAATATATCACATCTTAAGTAATACTTTGCAGTCCGACTGAGTGTCTTTCTTACTAGGATGAACCAGGAGAGAAGGGAAATGCAGAGCCCCAGGGCATCAGTCACATCTGTGCTCCCTTTCTGCTAGATGCTGGCCAGAACTAACCCTAATTCATGGAAATCCACCCCATTACCCTCAAAATAAATGGATATTATAGCCAGAGGCATTGCAAGTAGGAGGATTACTCCTGCTTACAGCTCGGGGTGGGCTCTGAGAGTGGCCCTGATATATCACAGGGCACGAATTGCAGCAGAAGACAACACTGCTGGGGGGAAATATCCTTTTGGGTTCTCATCAGCTTGAGGCTAGTGCTTGCGGGAAGGCTAGGACTGCAGCCCCCAGGTTGTGCTGACCCCCACCCCCCACCTCCCTCCCAACCTGCAGCATCAGAACAGCATCCCTTGTGCTGGAGCACCAAGTCCCACCTAAACCTTCCAGGACTGCCTGCCTCCTCCTGGGAAAGCCAGCAGCATGAGTCGTCCTCAGAATGTCCCCTTAACCATGAAACACCCTGCACCAACCAAGCTGCACATCCAGGAGTCATGGGGGAGCGTCATGGATGCCATATGGCTGGGAGATTAATCCACAGAGAGCAGAGCAATCCCATACCTTTAGATGGCAACTGTGTTTCCAGGCAGGCAAAGTCAGGTCCCTGCAAAACCAGTGCTGTTCCTCTTCCTGCCAGGCTCCTCTCCAATGCCAGCAGGATCATTTGCTGACAACTATGTAGATACCATGAGCAGTTCTTGCCACTATGAATAATTTACCACTAAGCTGGCTACCCCAGGGATGTCGAGAGCTCTCTTCCACCATGGGAAGCCTGCAAGCATTTGCAGAGCCAATGCAACAAGCGATGAGCTTACCCAGAGCTTCAGGAATCAGCTAGAAAGGAGAAAGCCAAGACAAGGATGTGAGGGCAGAGGAAGGGAGAGAGGATGGTCCTGTCAGGAATCATGGGATGGTTTGGGTTGGAAGGGACCTTAAAGCCCACCCAGCCCCACCCCCTGCCATGGGCAGGGACACCTTCCACTAGACCAGGGTGTTCCCAGCCTCATCCAGCCTGGCCTTGGACACTGCCAGGGATGGGGTATCCACAGCTTCTCTGGGCAACCTGTCCCAGGGCCTCCCCACCCTCTCCGTGAAGGATTTCTTCCTGATGTCCAATCTCAATCTCCCCTCTTTCCATTTAAACCCATTACCCCTTGTCCTGTCACTACAGGCCCTTGTAAAAAGTAAAAAGTCCCCCTCCAAGAAGTAAGGAAAAGAAAGTATTCCCTGCGAAATGTGATGCATGCATCCATCTCTGCTTCATTTTTTCACTCCTAGTCCCAGCCTTGTTACTGTGCTTGGCTTGGAAACAGAGATCCACCCGCCCTTGCTGCACCCAGAAACATCCCTGGGGTCTCCTGCACCACGCCGTGGCCCCTCTCCTCCTGCAGCCCCCTGCTCAGGACCTCTGCTGTGCCATCGTGCCTCTAGTTCTGGTGTACTACTCTGCACCAGCACAGAAGAGGCAGAAATACTTCACTCTGCACAGACAAACTGCTTGTGCCTAATGTCTGTGTGAAACGTTGGTTACGCCAGGCAAAGACAAGCAGAAATAAAACGAATTAGTCATAGCCACTTGGTGATGAAAAAAATGCAGTTACGTCTAAATTGAGGGGAAAACTAAGCTTCAGGCAGCTGAGGACAAGTTCAGACAAAGCAAGACTGACAAACCCCATTCCTGAGGGTCCTACAAATCCAGCACAAAGTCTGCAACCTGGCCCCAGCAGTGGCAATGCCACTTTTCCAAGAGCAGGGAGTGACAGGACAAGGGGTAATGGGTTAAAATGGAAGAGGGAGATGATTGAGATTGGAATCAGGAAAGCATTCTTCACGGAGAGGGTGGGGAGGACCTGGGACAGGTTGCCCAGAGAAGCTGTGGATGCCCCATCCCTGGAAGTGTCCAAGGCCAGGCTGGATGAGGCTTGGAGCAACCTGGTCTAGTGGAGGGTGTCCCTGCCCATGGCAGGGGGGTTGGAACTGGATGGTTGTTAAGGTCCCTTCCAACCCAAACCAGTCTGTGATTCTGTGATTCTATCCCCTGGGCTGCAGCACCCATAATGGAGAAGAAGCCCATGTAAGACCTTCATCATGTCTCTGGATGCTTTGTGCCAGGTCCCTGGTGACACCCAGCTGGGGGTGGTGACACAGTGGGGTCAGAGTGCAGGAGCTGCTCAGGACTCTACAGGCAGCCCTGGGCCAGGAGCTGAGGCAGAAAGCCACGGGTGGAGGGAGTATCAGCCCTTCTGCAGAAGGATGCCAGGAACAGGAAGGGAATGGTGAACATCCACGAGCCCCAGAGCTCCGATTCCTGCACCAGGAAGGTCAAAGACCATTTACTGCCTGGCCCCAGCCAGCTCTTCGATCTGTTCTCCTCCTTGCACCGAGGAGGACTGACCTGGAAAAGCACTGGCCCCGCAGCAAGTTGAAGGAGAGACACTTCTTCCCTGCAAACGGAGGCTCCAACGCCTTTACCCCTGAGCTGTCACAGGGGTTGTTGGGGTTAGACCCACTGCCCAGCTTGTTCTCCCTGGTCCCCAGCTGTCCGGCTTGTCCTCCTTGATGCCAAGGTCCCACATCCACAGAGAGGTTGGCTGTGGAAGGCTGGAGACCGAGGTGTAGGGCACCCAGAGGCTGGGTGCAGGAGCTGGGCAGTGGGGGGAGCAGCGAGACTGTAACATGGGACATGGGGTGGGATGAGTGGGTTCCCCCAGCCCAGAGAAGCAGCTCCAGGCTCCTGGCAGACAGGTAGACCTTCCCTGAGGGAACCAGACTTGGGGCCCTGCCAGGCTGGTGCTCCGCAGGGAGAGACATTGGAGGGTTTTAGCTGGGAGCTGGTGCTCAGCAGAAAGGGGACATCGTGGAGCCGGGTGGGAGCTGTGTTTGGACACTGCTCAGTGGGTACCCCAGGAAGAGGCAGCAGTGCCCTGGGCATGGAGGGAGTCTCTGCAGAGGAAAGCCCTGCCCAGGACTGGCATGTCACCGCCCACATAGGGACGGGGTCTAAATTAATCCTGCAGCACACTAATTGGATTTCTGTGCTTCCATCTCTCTTTCAGCCGCTGAACCCCATCCAGCCCATCTCTTCTGCCTCTACTATTTTTAAATCCATCTATTTCTGCTGCTCTCTCTGGCTTTCATGCAGCCTTTTCCACATGCTTCTCTGACACGGTCCGGAAAGTCCTCCTAAATATAATTGTTCTCCCCAGGGTAGGCACCAGCTCAGCCAGGGATCAGAGGGAGCTCAGAGACAGCAGCACAGGGATCGTGCTGTTTCTTGTGGTTTTCTGGCACTTTTTGAAGCATGGGAAGTGTCAGCCGTGGCCACACGCAGGCCAAAGTGTATTCCCAGTGCAGGATTCAGGGCGTGGGACGGGGGCTTGGACAGGGGAGAGAAACCCTGGTAGCAGTCAAGGCTGGGGGAGGTTTTAGCCTTGATCCCAGCCCTGGGGAAGTGCTCGGGGAAGCAGGGGTGACATCAAGGCACAGAAATTCCTATTTATCTGAAGGAAGGGAGCTGAAGTTTTTCCATTTAATGGGAAAATGGTGATGAGGTGCCACAGGATGTGCTGGAGAACATGGTGCCGTGATGTCCAGTACTTCCCTGAAACATGTCCACGAGGATTTACTTGCACCAAAACTACATCAGCCCTGCAATGCCCAAGCTGGTTCCTGCAGGATTACAGGGCTTTTTTTGGGTGTCTCCCCAAGCCCAACTTCGTAGCCCCTTTCCATGCGGTGACCACAGACCTTTCTGCAAATGCTGTGGCTCAACCTGCCGTCGGGAAAGCTTGAGGGAGCAGTGAATCCCTTGATTCAAAGGTACGTGGTGACTCAGTGGCACAGCCCAGAGCAGATTCATTATGCATCCCACATTTTATCAACGTGCCTCCAGCAGATCCAATTATTTTATCAGCTGGAATTAGGGAGAAAATCATTGTTAATAGGTAATTCATCAAGACAGGTGCTGTCACAGTGACTGAAGGTATTTCTGAATTTGGGGTGCATTTGAAAAATGGAGACAAACATGGGGGAAAGCCAGCTAAGCAGTTTGGTTTGATGTTTTTAATTTTGTTTTAATTTTCTTTGTCTGATAATGATGTTTGAGGCTACATTTGGCCCTTCAGAATAGTGAAACAAAAAAGAAACAAAACGTTTCCTTCAAATTAAGTGGTTTGGATTTCCCTTTTGGCTAGAAAATTGCCCCTTCTGACTTGATTTGTCCCAAATGAACAGTGAATTTGATTTCCCAGAGTCACCTTTGGGACAAAAGCTCCTCTCCTCACAAAACTGTGCCTGTAGTGTTGGAGAAGGTTTGTGCAGCTCCTCCACTGTCAACAAATCACAGAATCACAGAATGGTTTGGGTTGGAAGGGACCTTAAAGCTCACCCAGTTCCAACCCCCCTGCCATGGGCAGGGACACCTTCCACTAGACCAGGTTGCTCCAAGCCTCATCCAGCCTGGCCTTGGACATTCCCAGGGATGGGGCACCCACAGCTTCTCTGGGCAACCTGTCCCAGTGCCTTCCCACCCTCTCCAGGAAGAATTTCCTCCTGGTATCAAAGAGCCATTTCTAGCCGGTAATTCTTCCCACCATGGTGCGCAGAGTAAATAATCCCAACAACAACAGGAGATTTGATGAAACATTGTTCTGTAGGGTCATGAAACCACTAAAATTTACCTTACTGGGATGTCTCTCCGGTTTGCAAAGGAGGGATGAGAAACCAGCTTCATCCATACCCAGCATTCAATACTTGCCAGCCTCTGGCTGCTCCTCGCTGGAGACTCTCATCAGACTCTTGCTCCAGACCAGGGAGTAGCCCCCAGCAAACCCTCACATGGGTTCAGCTTCCTGCACACCCAGAGATGGGGCTGACCCTATCCCAGGGGAGACGATTCTGTAACCACATCAGTGACATCCAAGGCACAAGGGTGCTGCACACATCAGTTTGTCTCTGTTTTTGTGAGGTTGGGCTAAGTGCTTTCCACCAACATGGCAAGAGTAGACTGGTGTGCTAGGTTCAGTCAGGAAAGAGCTAGTTTTCTTTACTGTGGTAGCTAGGGAGCTGTATTCCTGGACGCTGAGAGCAGTACTGGTAAGTTCTTAGCTGGCGCTGGGCCTGTACTGAATTCAAGGTTTTTCTCTGCTTCTGATACTGCAGCTGACCCAAACTGACCAAGGAAGTATTTCAGTCCATAGTACGTCATGTCTTGGGTGGGGAGGGGGTCTGGTAGCCATTACTCTCTCCCTTACTCCCTTGCTCGCTTACTCAAACACCACAGGACTCAAGGTGTGGCCTCCCCAGTGCCCAGCACAGGGGGATGATCCCTGCCCTGGTCCTGCTGGCCACACTGCCCCTGATGCTGGCCAGGATGCCGTTGGCCTCTTGACCACCTGGGTACATGCTGGCTCCTGTTCAGCCGCTGTCGACCAACCCCCCCAGGTCCTCTTCCGCGGGCCAGCTTTCCAGCCCCTCGTCCCCAAGCCTGGAGTGTCACAGGGGGTTGTTGTGGCCCAAGTGTAGGACTCAGAAGATGTTCCCTGGCATTCAGTGTCTGCTCCCCAGTAGCTGCTGATATGAATCCTCCAGGTGTACAGCGCTCCCAGACTTCAGGCATCCAGGCAGGGTATAGAGGCACCATCCATGCGCCATCACAGGGAAAAACATAATCCAGCCTGGAGGTGGATTAGCAGCTGGAGGTTAGGCCTAGAAAGAGAGCATAGGTGTGCTGTAACATGAGACTTGATCTCAGACCTCCTCCATGGTCCAAAGGAGGAGCTAGATTAATCTCTCGAGGTTCCTGTCTCTTGGGAGAGGTACACCAGTTTAATTTAGATGCTTCAAATATGCTCAGACCTTTGGACTTGTTAACTGAAGTGGAAGTGCCAGTGTCTCTCCGTGAATTATCCCCTGCTATCTCCTATGTGAGAAGTGCATAGTGGTAGTCCCTGCACAGACACGTGTTCAAAGCAGAGGCACACGGTCCATGGAAGAGATGAAGAAATAGCTTTTCTCTAACTCCTGCCATTGTGTTCAGGCAGAGAATGGGAAAGGGTTAAAAAAGTTGAAAAATAAAAGCAAGCAGATAGAAAAAAAAATAGAGACAATATTGTCATGGGTGATTCCTGAAAAAAAAGTGAAATCAAGCCTGGAAAAGTGGTGTTGGAGGGTATTCATCAATCAAGGTGAACAGGAGACACCAAACATTCTGCATTTTACTCTGCAAACCCTTCACCACAACCGTGTTCACTGAGAAAGCAGATTCCCATGCTACTGCAATTTCCTACGTGGATGCTCTGTCTGGAGAGGTGCCAGGGAGTTCTCCTAGAAGAGGACCACAAAGGGAGTGCCTGTTACAGCTCACAGACACAGCATCAAAGGAGGCTTCTGGGGCAGGAACCATTTATGGGCTTGAAGAGAAACTCAAATTTTGGACCTGGAGATCTTCAAACTGCCTCCTACTGGAAGCAAATTTGGCTTGTTTACAATTTGTACAACATACAAATCACAGTTTCTCCATGATCCTGCATGTCCAGCACACAGCTCTACCATTGGAAACTGCAGCCAGCAATAATCACCGCTTAGTAGTACCATATCTAACAGATACCTGTGTCCTTGGAAGCTCAGGATTTGAGTGTTTCCCTTTAAATAAACTGCAGCCCTTGAGTCACATCCCGAACTATTCAAACCTCAGGCTCTGCCTTTCATTCTCCGCTGCTTCTTCTCTATGTCTGAGCAGCACATGAGCTTGAAATGAATCCCAGCTGGATGGGGCTGAGCCAGATCCACACAGGAGGGGAGAAGGGCATCTGTAAGAGGCTTCGATTCACATGTGTCTTTCTAACCACACCATCCCCTGGGTACCAAACCAGGAGTGATTACAGGGGGATACAGGTCTTCTCGTCAAAGCCAAGACTCCAGAAATGCAAATTATTTTGGAAGACTGAATCTAAGCCATTTGTGCATGGCTGGTAAACATCCAGCATCCCCCTGAAAGTAATCAGGAGTGAAACAACAGTCCTCATTCATCTCGTCCTCCTACCCCACCTCTCCCACGCTTGCCCAACCACCCCTGCCCCACACTGAACAAGAGACCTTGTGTGTAAAACCAAGTTCATGAGCACCGATGCCCCCTCCAGCGCTGGAAACAGCCTGTCAAACCCTGGGTGCTATGCAAGAAATGTTTAATTTGCTGTGTGTTGGGCCAAAAGCCCGAACGGTGCTGCCTTGGGGCAGCCTGGTAGCTGGAGGTGAAAAAAGAGGCAGTTTGTGCATCTCTTCCCGCTGCCGGAAACAGGCAGCTCCTTGCTTAAAGTAAAATTTGGGAATATACATTGGAGAAGGGTCATCAATCATGGTCCCATGGTGCTAGGAGCTACCAAAACACAAAGCAAAAGCCTGTTCCTGCCTGGGGTTTATGACAGGCTGACCAGAAGGTGGGAGAGAAGACAAGGATACAGAGGGCTGCTCTGTGGCTGTGAGGACCATGTATCCTGCCTGGCCGTCAGATCTGTCTCTGTTGGATGAGATTTGAGCTGGGGTACCCACAGGGGCTCAGCCCTGCTTAGGTACAGCTGGCAAATAGCAGCTCAGCCTCCCAGGGTACCAGCCCTCCAGGGAGTGAGAAGAGGCCTCTGTGACTCCCTGTAAAGTAGTCAGCATCCTTTTGGAGAAGGAATGCAGCACAAACCAGTAAAACTGGGCAGGACTCATGGTGCAGGATGCCTGGCTTCTGGTTCTGCCCTAAACTTGTTCTCTGTCTCAGATTCCCCAAGTCTTAAGCCAGGACAATCAGTCCTGGCCAATTTCATAGAATTTTTGGACATCTGCAGATGTGATGAGTCAGATCTTCCCTCGTGTGACTCAGCTCGCAGACGCTGAGCCCTGCACCAACATCATCCTCTCCCGTTGAACACCTACAGGGCTTCCTTTGCTCCGGGATCTGTATTTGCTATTCTAACTGCAGCAACGCATTCACAGATCTCTCTTGAGTACCTGGCTATTCCCATAACTAAATAAACGCATTTGGGAAGACCTTCCTAGGTTAAACACTTCTGTTAGCAATACAGGGGTTATGCAACATCTTCATCAGCGTGTTATGAATTCGTATAACCTCAGGTCTATGCAATGGCGTAAGAGAGAGACAAAGGCCAGGGTAGATTTACCTGCAGTGGCCAAACTGCTGTCAGTCCCCACAGTGGCTCATTTAACCAGGAAGAACCAAAACGCATTTCCACCTGCTCCATCCCATCCCAGTTACCTGTCAAAGCCTCCGGGCGGTCAGGACACCAGCTGAGCACAACAAGACTCAGCTCAAACCCTGCAAGACTTGCTGCGTCCAATGGCCAGAGGGCGATTTGCGAGGAAGAAGAAGAAATGTTTGCAACAGCTGGATGTATTTTTTGTGTGTGCGCTTTCGGTGAAGACTGCCGCAGCTGTGGCTACCTCTAAAACGGGAAATAGAGAAAAGTTCATTGGACGATCGACAACTTTCCTCCCTGCAAGTTACAGAAGAAGGAACTGGAACTCTTAACAGTGGCTTTCGCTTCTAAAATTAACATAATTCTCCCTGACGCAAGAATGTGGCTCAGCAATACCAGCAGCACAAACCCCAGTGCTCTGGCAGGACAGAGCTCTGACCCTGAAAAAGCCTTTTATGTGTGGATGAAGCCTGTTAACATCTGGACCAAAATACTAGGGGCCTTTTCTAAAGATTGCACTAGTCAGTCTGCAAGAATGCATCAGGGTTGCATCATGTGGGCTCCTTGAATTTTCCAGAAATCCTGCTTGACACCTCTTTCCTGCCAGGTTTTTGCTGAAGATCTATACAGTAGCTAGGAAATACACACTGCAATTCTCTGCTGGCATGGTTTAAACAGGCAGGTGTATTGAGGCTAAGTGTAGTATGTGGGGTTTGATGCGTGGGGACATATGAAATACGTCCCTTTTTGCTAAGGGTCCCGCATGCAGAACCGGTATTCTGGGATGTAGGAAACTTCAGACAGAAATACACAGTTATCACAGAACCAGGGAACGGTTTGGGCTGGAAAGGACCTTAAAGATGATCTAGTTCCAACCCCTCTGCCATGGGGCAACATATTAAACATTACGTGTGGCACTCTATTTATGATGCACTGCAAAATGATACCAGAAGGGGCGTGAGAGCTGTAAAAAGCACTAAAAAGCTTAGAAAGGCTAAATTAAGTTAAACCAGGCAACTTTCATAGAATCATAGAATCATAGAATGGTTTGGGTTGGAAGGGACCTTAAAGCCCACCAAGTGTCACCCCCTGCCATGGGCAGGGACACCTTCTATAGACCAGGTTGCTCCAAGCCTCACCCAGCCTGGCCTTGGACACTCCCAGGGATGGGGCATCCACAGCTTCTCTGGGCAACCTGTCCCAGTGCTCCCCACCCTCTCTGGGAAGAATTCCTTCCTGATGTCCAATCCCAATCTCCCTCTTTCTGTTTAAACCCATTACCCCTTGTCCTGTCGCCCTCCGCCTTGGAAAAAGCCCCCCCCCCCAGCTTCCTTGTAGGACCCCTTCAGGTACTGGAAGGTGCTATAAGGTCTCCCTGAAGCCTTCTCTTCTCCAGGCTGAACAGACCCAATTCTCTCAGCCTTTCTTCATAGCAGAGATGCTCCAGCCCTCAGAGCATCTTCGTGGCCTCCTCTGGACTCATTCCAACTGGTCGATATCCTTCTTATGCTGAGGGCTCCACAGCTGGACACAGCACTCCAGGTGGGGTCTCCCCAGAGCAGAGGGGGAGAATCCCCTCCCTTGCCCTGCTGGCCACGCTGCTCTGGATCCAGCCCAGGATCTGGTTGGCTTTCTGGGCTGCCAGCGCACACGGCCGGCTCATGTTCAGCATTTCACCCACCAGCACCCCCAAGTCCTTCTCCTCAGGGCTGCTCTCGATCCATTCTCCACCCAGCCTGTACTTGTAGTAGGGATTTCCCCCATCCAGGTGCAGGTCCTTGCCCTTGGCCTTGTTGAACTTCAAATGCCTTAACTTTGTTCTCATTGATGCATGCTCAGTCCTCCACCAGCCGTCCCCTTGACTTGGAGACCGGTCCTTGCCTTTTGGAGAGACATCCTAAACTGCCACGAGGGTCCCACTCCCCGACCGGCTTTGGACCTACATGAAGGGACCTGGTCTATGTGCCATTTGCCTCCCATGTCCGTGCCTTGTGTCACTCCAAAGTCATAGCAGCACTGATCTAGACACAAACTGGTTTGGACCCAGCAGATCAGCGTAAGGTCACCACAGCTGGGGCAATCAAGAGCTTGTGGTCCCAGGATCTGGGGAAGGATGAAGCCCCTTCTCCTGTTGTATGTCTCTGAGCAGTTTTTCTGTTGTCTGTAAGAGTGGAAAAGATGAAGAAGCTGCCAAGACCCTTCCTAAGCATCCCTTTGCTTACATATCTGCAGCATGTGGGCGATGAGAAATGTACATGCCGTTTGCTCCTGCTGGACCGCTGCCCAGTGCAGGAGGGGGTGGTGGTGGTGCTGAGCCCAGCATGTCTTTCCTCAGATTCAGTTGTCCCCTCCTCCTTTCCTGCCTTAAAACTGCTGCATCAAGCACCCCAAAGCCCACACCGCAGCAAAACCACCAGCCCTGTCCTGCACTCCGCACCCGCATGCCATCCGCATCACCAGACCTTTGCAGCTCGGCATGTTGGGGACCCAATTTCCGACAACCAAAGCACTGTGAGGGACACCGATAAGATTGGCGAGACGGGCAGTTGTGTAACTTGTGTGCCTACACACAAGCCGGCGCGCACACGCGTGTGCACATGCGTGCACATGTGTTTGCGCGTGCTGTACCCGCCCCGTTCACTCCCCCAGCGCAGCTCTGTGCTGGAAGCAGAAGATTGGCTGGCGGAGGATCTCTCTCCAAGAAAGGGTCGGTTTTAGGGGCGTTTCTGTTCCCTCAGCTGGCTCCAGAATAAATGGTTTCCTTTTACATCCCGTTTCCTCAGAAGAGGCCTGAAACGTTGCGCTGCGGGGAGGGAGGGGGGGAGATGTGGGTCTGCGCCTCCTCTCAGCAACCTGACAGCTTCAACCAAATTTAAAGGAGAGCAGAGAGCTCAGACCTTTCAAGTTCCTATATACTTCTTGGAAACAGGCAGCCAGGAAGAGAGGAGGAAGAGTTTTAACATCTCAGTGGACAGGAACGCAGCTTTTAACGAGACATCAAAGACTCTCCTTCACAGCCCCCACTGCACGCGCAGCTCCGAGCAGACCAACCTCCCCGTTCTCTGCTCGTATTTTATAATACAGGGTCGAAAGCTGGAAATGGCACATTCCTCACTTTCTGCCTCAGCGAGGGGAAACTGAGGCTAGGGCATCCCAAATCACTCCTGCTCTTGCAGCCTGCCCTTGAGATGGCCCTGGCGTCTGTGGGGCTGACGTGGCTGAAAAACTAACCACTTTCTTTTTCTTTCGCTTAACTTTTGGGTGGATCCAGATGGTCCCTGTGACTGAAAGACAGAAGGAGGAGGACGAGGAACGTACATGGCCACTCCACAGAAGCTTATCCAGACTGGAGAGGGTAGCCCAGAGTCCCGAGTCCTGTCAGTCTGCCACGACCCCAAACCAGAGCCCCTGTACCAGTGCAGAAAGAGCACAGGACCCCGTGTCCGTGTGTGTCCTCCCACCTTGCTGCCCAGGGATTGCAAACTCCTGCTCCAGAGTTGCGGCTGTCCACAAGGACCCCATCTCCCCCCCATCCACAGCCCAGATCCAGAGAAGGTACAGGATGCAGGGATTTACCATCCAACCTGCTGTCACCCATTCTGGACCTCTGCCGAGGCAGTGCAGATGCCATTCTTTCCACCCGAAAGCACCCGAAGAATTTCCCCCCCCCTCCCCGCCTCAACGTGTTGGCAGGAGACCCTGTGGATTTTGAACTTTTCTCTGGGAGTATTAAACAGGGATTACAAACTGGGATCAAGGGAGTCTCTCTCCTCTATGCCCTGTGGGAAAGCTGCAGCTGGGGCTTTGCTAGCCTGTTCGTGCATCGCGGCATACCTGCGTGATATCCCGGGTGGAGAATTCACCCCCCTCCAGGGCAATCACAGTTCTTCTCTTCCTTTATCTCCTCCATCAAATCTGCTGAAAAACCAAAAGCAGACCGGTGCTTTGCAGGGGATGTGTGCATCCATAGGCTGAATTTGCACCTTCAGGGCATATAAATCCACCCTGTGACCTCCCAGAAAACCAGGGGCCGGCATGCCCAGCTCGGGGCACTGGAGGCCAGCAGAGATGAATTCAGCTTGTCACTGCTGCAGACCGGACAAGTCAGGGCACAGACCCACAGGACACTCAGCCTTTCAGCTTCACTGCCATCCTTTGTGTGCCGTCTATTCAGACAAAGCTGGTCCCTTCCAGCTCCAGCCAAACCGGGACCTGGGCACGGGTGCAAGGCAGGGAGGGGGAAAAGGGCTGCAGTTCTCTGCAGCCAGTCACACATGGTGTTTGTTCCCCAGGGTCAGTGCTGGGGCCAGTTCTGTTTAATATCTTAATTGATGGCTTGGACAAGGGAATCGAGGGCACCCTCAGTCAGTTTGGGGATGACACCAAGTTGGGGGGAGTGTGGATCTGCCCGAGGGCAGGACGGCTCTGCAGAGGGAGCGGGACAGGCTGGATCCATGGGCTGAGGGCACTGTGTGAGGGTCAACAAGGCCAAATGCTGGGTCCTGCCCTTGGGCCACAACAACCTGCTGCAACGCTCCAGGCTTGGAGACCAGGGGCTGGAAAGCTGCCCAGCAGAAGAGGACCTGGGAGGGTTGGTCAACAACAGATGAACATGAGACAGCATGTACCCAGGTGGCCAAGAGGCCAGCAGCATCCTGGCCAGCATCAGGGACAGTGTGGCCAGCAGGAGCAGGGCAGGGATCGTCCCCCTGTGCTGGGCACTGGGGAGGCCGCACCTCGAATCCTGGGGTCAGTTTGGGCCCCTCCGGGCAAGAAAGACCCGGAGGGGCTGGAGCGTGTGCGGAGAAGGGAACGGAGCTGGGGAAGGGGCTGGAGCACAAGCCCTGGGGGGAGCGTCTGAGGGAGCTGGGGGGGTTCAGCCTGGAGCAGAGGAGGCTCAGGGCAGACCTTATCGCTCTCTACAACCCCCTGAAAGGAAGGTGAAGAGAGCGGGCGTTCAGTCTCTTCTCCCAAGTGAGAAGCGATGGGACAAGAGGAAATGGCCTCAAGTTGTGCCAGGGAAGGTTTAGATTGGATATTAGGGAAATTCCTTCCTGGAAAGGGCTGTCAGGATTGGAAGGGGCTGCCCAGGGAGATGGTGGAGTCCCCATCCCGGGAGGGGTTTCAGGACCGTGTGGCCGAGGCACTCAGGGACATGGGTCAGTGGTGGGATGAGCAGTGTGGGGTTAACGGTTGGACTCAATGATCTTAAACATCTTTTCCAACCTAAATGATTCTCTGATTCTATGATTCTGCACGAGACTGAGACATTGCTGCCTGCAAAGCCGCTGCTCTTGCCATTGCAGCCTTGAGCTGTATGAATGAGTTGAGAGCAGCAAAAGAGGATGTTGCAAGGGAAAAATTAAAGCGTCAGTCCTGAACTTGCCTTTGAGCTGAGCAGAGAAGCAGAGTCCCCCAGAGCCTTTGTGTGTGGGTACCCAGAGAACCAGGTGACCTCTGACTAGCTCTGGATGGGGATCCCCTTATCCAACACATGCTCGATTTGCCTAGAGATGAAACCATGGTGTTTGGGAGCTACTGGGAACTCACCTAAGCCTGGTTGCCATCAGCCCTGGCTTCCAGGGCTCTGGGAGATGACCTCAGGCTGGATCCCTCCACCAGTCATGGCTGCTTCCAGGCTCCATCCAGACCCGTTTGCTCTGGTTTGGGGAGAGATTTGTCTGATAAAACTGAGACACATGCAAGTTCCTCCGCAATCCCAGATGAATCAGTGATAACACTGCTCCTGGGACTGAGAAATGGTCTGGAGAGGGTTGGACTGGTTGGAGAAGGTCTGAGCTGACCTAGTGCAGGTTTCTTTAAGGCTGGTTCAGCTTCTCTGTCCATTCCTGCTCATTAGCTGAGAAAGCAATGCCTAGCAGATGCAGACAGCAGCAGTGCAGAAGCAGGGGAGCATTCATACTGGTGCTGCCTTTGTCTCAGCCTCACAGGCAGGTGGGACAACGTTGTCACCAGGCTGGAGGACACAGCAGGGACATGCAAATTGTGGAATCAGCCACCTATCAAGTAGTCTCCCAGGCTTTCTGCATCCTCTGCAGGAAGACTAGATGCATTCAAGGTGGAGGCTGCAAAGAGGGTCAGTATCCCCTTTGCTGCCTCCACTGTGATCTCTGCAGGTCCCACGGCTTTTAATCCTCCAAGGTCTAATCCTGCTATGTACTGTGCTCCCTCTAAGAGATGTTCAGCACCAGGATGGCTTCTCAGCTGTTCTTCATTGCCAGACCCATGCTGGCTCTGAGCAACCCTGCCTTCCTCATCTGCAGCACAGAGAAACCCCAGAGGTAACTGAGATACCCAGAGCAGGAGGTGAGGCTCTGAAGCTCGTAAGGACATACGAAATATCCTGCTAGGCCAGCATGGTCCACCTAGCTCTGCTCCACCAGCAACCATGGGAGAGGCAAGCGCGTTTACGACAAGTAAATTGTTCCAGCTCGCCTGTGGCCCCTTGCTCTTGTGCCACTCCAGCACCCAGACCTTAATTAGGGATGTTCAGCATACATCCCCATTAGTATCTACTTCTGGAACTAATTAGCCTACTTTGTCTAATCCTTTTCTATTAGATCCCATCTGCCTCCTGTGGATGCAACTGTATGAAAAAAAGACAGCCTGGGATCTGTTTTAAAATGATCTCTTGCTAACTTCTACGTAGCTCAATGCCCTTAATTGTGGGATCTGGTGAACAGCTTTAATTCCCTGTCCCATTAAAGCTGAGAGTTACAAGAAGGGACTGAGTATCTCCGCTCTACAAGTTTCTTTCACTGGTAGCCTTGCTACGGATGATGCTTGATCCTGGAAAGCAGAAATCCTACACCAGTGCTGCTTCGTGGAAGCTTAAAAGACGACAGATTCCGTCGCTGATACAGAAAAACAAGGGTCAGTCTTCAGGGTCACTGCAGCCTTCAGGAAAGAGTAAATGTACAAAACTGATGGAGTTTCTATTTTAAAAGTCTTGTCCAAAGAGCCTGTTAGACTGCAGGGTTTGCTTTTGTAGAAATAAAGAGCTCTTTTAATATATAATCAAGTGAATTAGTAACACTGCTTTAAATAAAACAAACCAAACGACCACAACACCATCAGTCCAGATGTTTTACAGCTAGGCACGGCTTGTTTGCTGCAGGGCTGGGTGTAGGACTCCCAGTGCCAGTCAGATTTCGCTGTCCCCCACCCCAGCAGCTCCCCCACACCCGGCCCAGGCGCTGCGACAACAGGCTGCAAATCTCCGTCTGGTTTGTCAGGGGGTGGTGGATCAGACCCATATCACAAACTGTTTGGGTTAGGGTTTTTTTCTGATTAAAGCATGTTACAGCTCAGTAGATCTGCAGCCCCCTAAATCCAAAGGCTCCCCAGGGAGCATAACCACGCTGGAAATAACTCACGACAAAAAGAAATCAAAGCGTTGTCCTACACGCAAGTGCGTTTCCAAGCTGGGCGGTTGGAGGGGAGGAGTTGCGCTGGAGAAGTGGATGTGTCCTTTGGCAGCTGGGCCCTCTCATTAAAGGAGCGCAGAAGACGGAAGAAGGCAACTCCCAGCCTCGCTCCCCCTTCCCGGTCCTCTCCCCCTCATCCCACTGCTGTAGGATCTCCTACGTGGCACTGTGGGGGTAGGGAGCGCCGGCCAGCGCGCCGGCAAAATCCAACTGCACTTGGAAATAGCTCGATGGCGACGGAAATCACTCCCTGCAATCAGTTCGACTCCTAGCACTTTTACCCTGGAAAATATCTTCACAGTCAAGATTAAGCTGTTTGCTGAAATTGTGGTAGAATTTACTTATTTTCTACATATCCACAGCCTAAAGCCCTGCAGATTCATTGTGGTTGTCTCGGAGCAATGCACTCAGGATTGTGCTGTCTGGGGGTGCATTAACAGTGTGGGACAGTTAGCGATAGCAGGGATAGAGGGGGACATACATTTAAGAATCAGGCAAAAATTAAAATGTCTTTATGCTGCGCTGCTTGTCCTCAAACACAAAGAACTATTTTTATTGAGCCCCAAATTCCCGTTATTGAGGCAAAGCCATATGAAAGGACTGAAGCACAGAGTCTTGCACTTGTGTCAAGTGACACAACTCCTGTGTCAAAGGAGCTTGGTGCTGGGAGGCATTGGAAGAGATCAAGATTAAAAGGTTTAGAGTTTATTTTAAATTTCACTAGGAAGAAAAAAGTCTTGCACGGGAAGCAATTACACAGAAGGGGTTGAAGGTGGAGCGATTCAGAGGTTGGCTGAGAGTGGAAGTTTAAACGAGCTTCTCTCATTTCTCAGCTGGTGCATGCTGCCGGCACAGACCAGTAACGTTTCACCTGAGTATTGATTGTTTGCTACCTGCAAATTCATTTTTTACTGCAGCAATGTAGAAATAGAGCAAAGACTGTGCTATAAAAACCCTGGGGCCACACTCTGGTCATTTATGCTGACACAAAGCCAAGGAAACCGCTCCAGATATACACTAGCGTACACAAAAATATGATGCTTAAGGTACTTCAGACTTCTCTTTCCCACTGAGTCCCTCCCAGAAGGAAGCTGATCCCTGAACATCATGTCGTGAAGCCATTAGGACCATTTAAGCACGTTATCAATTAAAGATTGCAGCATAAGGTACCTGCTAAGATGCAAAATGCCCAGGGAAGATGTCAGCTGGAAACATGTTTTGTTCAGGTAATTCTTTCTCCACACACGGCACTGAAAAAGAAAACAAATATTTAATAAGTCAGGCAAAGCCAGGAGCCTTCAGGCATCTAAAGTGGCTTCATGCTTGGCACCCTAAAGGTCACCCAGTGAGTGAGACCCCTCAGCGTTTTCCTCCTGTAACAGCTTTTGTGCAAATGACCCCGCACGGATCAATTCAGCCAGAATAAAGGCTACGAGGAATGGATGAGCAGCACAATCTTTCTCACAGCCAGGAAGAAACACCCGGTGACCGGGACAAACCTCCCGTTATCTGCTCCCGCGGTTCTCAAGGTCTTGTTGCTGCAAACCGCGCTGTGAGCGAAATGATGGTAGCAACACGCATTTTGTTTTGCTGTCGGAGCGCTGGAGAGCCGGTTTGCTCAGCTGAGGCGTGGAGGATCTACTCCCATGGTGTCATCCCAACGGTTTAGACAGAAGAGAAATGTCACTTTTTGATGCCGTGTTCTAGAATCGGTGATGTTGTGCAGGGAAAGGGAGAGCAGAAAGATGAGATGAGCCCAATGCCAGGTGCTTGCCACACAACCACCCAGGTCTGAGGGCAGAATAGTCACAGATTCACAGAGTGTTAAGGGTTGGAAGGGACCTCTAGAGATCATCTAGTCCAACCCCCTGCCAGAGCAGGATCCCCTAGAGCAGATCACACAGGAACAAGTCCAGGTGGCTTTGGAAAGGCTCCAGGGAATGAGACTCCCCCCTCTCTGGGCAGCCTGTCCCAGGGCTCTGTCACCCTCACAGGGAAGAAGGGTTTCCTCATCAAAGCCAGAGGACTAAATTAGACACCAATTTCTACTGTATCAACAAAAGACAGCAACCTGCTGAGACCCCTGTCTTGTGAGGGAAGTGGAGAAACTTGCAGAGCCCAAACTTCTGGAAAGAAACTTTCCAGAAGTTTCTCCCCCCAAACATAGGGGAGAAAATGAAATTATGTGGTGATTAGAAGCAAGGGAAGATGTAGACATCACTTAACACAATGACGCAACGTCCTTCTGTTAATGTGGTAACCATCAATGAGGATGATGCTTAATTACTGGGCTGTACCTAGAATATCACTGTATCCCTGATTACCATTAAAAACAATTCCGTGTCCGCTTAAAATGTGACAGGATTGAAACCAAGCAGTTCGATCCTTGTGACTCAGTGCAGAAACTTCTCCATGGCACATACTTTGCAAACACTCTCAGCCAGAGAGTCTGGCACTGGGCAGCAGGAGCATTTAACTCCTTCATCATCACTTTGGGGCTGCAAATATTTGCTGCCATAATGCCTTTTGAAACCGCCTATGTTTGCCAGACATGAAGAATTTCCTACGGTGTTATGCTACATGGAAAACCAGATCCCAACCAACCTGCTGCTCTCACTCCTATGGTGCAGGAGGAGATTTGGAAGGATGGAAGACGTGACGGGTAGGAAGTTCACCAATCCAGCAGCCCAACTGCAGGGGAAAAAGAGGGGATGTTAGTACAGGAGGGGAGCTGGATGGAAAACCAGTCTCTGTGGGATAGAGCAATATCATAGAACAATAGAATCACGGAAAGGTTTGGGTGGGAAGGGACCTTAAAGCCCACCCAGTGCCACCCACTGCCATGGGCAGGGACACCTTCCACTAGACCAGGTTGCTCCAAGCCTCATCCAGCCTGGCCTTGGACACTCCCAGGGATGGGGCATCCACAGCTTCTCTGGGCAACCTGTCCCAGTGCTCCCCACCCTCTCCAGGAAGAATTTCCTCCTCATGTCCCATCTCAATCTCCCTCTTTCTGTTTAAACTCGTTACCCCTTGTCCTGTCACTCCCTGCTCTTGGAAAAAGCCCCCCCAGCTTTCTTGTAGCCCCCCAGGCACTGGAAGGGAGCTGTCTCTTCTCCAGGCTGAACCCCCCAACTCTCCCAGCCTGTCCCCATCACAGAGGTGCTCCAGCCCTCAGAGCATCTCCGTGGCCTCCTCTGGATTCACGCCAACTGGTCCAATATGAGGAAGCTCAGCCTGTAACTTGGCCATTGTGTCCCTGCCAAGCAAATGCCGGTCTTCTTGGGTATCATCGAACAGGGAGGGCATTTTGGACGGCAAGATGTGGCTTGAACCAGGGGCAGATGATAAAGATTCGCTGCCTGTGACTGCCCCAGCCATGGCTGAAGCCCTTTGCAGCATCTCTGACAGATGACACCCCCCAAAATAAATAACTAAATAATCCATGCACCAACAACCATCCAGCCTCAAGAGATGCCAGGAGGGGGTGGAAAAAACGTGGGCCAGAGCCCCTAAAAATGCGAAAGCACCGTTTCTGCTTGGGAGAGGCTCCCACCCCCTGCTGCAGGCCCGGCCGCGGGCTGGAGCGGCAGAAGGAGGGACCACGCATCCCCCCATCCCGCCGGACCCCCCCCGCAGCAGGGCCGGGCTCTCCCTGCCATTGGCGGGCGGCCGGGAGAGCTTTTTTTTTTTTTTTTTGGGATCCTCCCCTTCCTCTCCCTCCCCAGGCGTTTTTCAGAGGGTTTTTTCCCAACTTTCCAGAAGTTTCTCCCCGACCCCTTATATACCCCCTCCGCGGGACCGGGAGGTGCACAGGGAGCCGAGCAAAGCAGCGCCCCAGCCCCGCACCGCCGCAGGTAACGGGGGTGGGGTGAAAGCTGGGGGGGGGGGGGGCGCGGGGCAACCCCGGTTCGCAGGAGCGTTGCCAGGCAGGGATGTGGGACCAAGCTGAGATTGCAGCAAGCCTGGGGTTATTTTGGGGTGCTGCACGCTCCTTAGGGCGGGGAAGTCACAGGGGGGTTGTAGCATAAAGAAAAGGGCCTGGATTGGGGAAAGGGGGTGTATGGGGTGGGGGTTGCATGGGGTTTTATTGGGATGGGTTGGGATTGGGGATGTGGGTAGGGCACAGATTGCCGCACAAGATGGCTTTGGTTTTGGAGAAAAAGCTCCCCACCACCACCTCCAGCTTGTTAGAGGTGGTTGCAGCGAAGCCGCACCCTGGTTTTGCACCCAGGAGAAACTTTCAAGGGGGTGAAAAAAAGATAAAAAGGGGGATAAAGGAAGCACAGACTTGCTTCAAGTGGTACTCGAGCAGCCCCGGCTGGAGAAAGCCTCCAGCCCCTGCTCCTGCCCAGCCTGGGAGCCTGCGGGACCCTGGGCACTAGCCCAGCGCAGGAGGGTGAGCTCTGGCTATGGCCTCCCTGTGACAAGACTGACTGTCCCCCTGCCTGCCTTCACAACGTGTCACATCCCTCCGATGACATGGAAATGGCCTTTTCCTTGCGCACCTCGTCCTGCGGCTTGGGCTTGGTCACGGGAGAAATAGAGCCCTCGAAGGGGTGCGTGCCTTTGGAAGGGTGCGTGCCTCCGGCTGGCTGTCCTGGGCGATGGCACCTCCAAATCCTGCCAGGATAGCGGGTCCCCAATGGCCCCAAGGAGGTCTGCGGGATGCCACGTTGGCAAGGGGCGTCCCCTCACAGGGCTGGGCCGGAGGAATACAAGAGAGGATGTTACCAGCTTGCACATTCCCCCAAAACTCCCTCTATTTTCACCCTGGGTGATAAATTCACCAATAATCTCTGCAGTAATCCAAGGATGGGCAACATTTCTCTGTCTCGCCACCGCGGGACACGTCACTCATCACAGCCCAGCGCTCCCAGCCAAACTTCTTGGCATTTCTCTGAAGTAATGAACCATTTTTAAGCTGAGGATGTAAGCGATGTGGGCCGCCCAGTCACTCACAAGAGAACTACTCTGTGTATCTGTTTTCTTTCAGAATGAAAAAGGCAAACGTTGACCTCACTATGAAAGAGTTTCAAGGTATCTTTAGAAATAAAAAGGAAGGAAAAAACCCAGCTGCTCAGATTTTAAAATGCTGTTCTGCATCTTAAAAGTGCTTCAAGGGCCGTTTTGAGCCTGTTGTGCAAGTCTTTGCCCTTAGGTAGCCGGGATGGCTCTTCCTTTCAAGGGACAGCTCTTCCTTTCAACGGAAGGCTTGCTCCCAAAAGAATTTTAGGATACAAGAGCCTAAAGCTACGTAATTCCCACTCTGGCAAAGGGTCCCCGGTGCAACTGCGCACTCTCTTCGCCTGGGGCTGTGTGCGTGTTTCCTTCCATATGTAATCCCAGCGGGCCCTTCGCTTCCTGCTCTGCTTGCTTTAACCCTGAAGCTGCCCCGTTGCAGCCCTTTCTCGCCTCCTCATGCAAGGAGCAGCTCCCGAGGCTGGCCAGGAGCAGGGCGGGATGAGAGGACCAGGAAATGCAACTTCGCTGTAGCCTTGGGCATGCTGCGGCCTGTCAAGGTGGAATTTGAGCCCTGGGGATCTGACATCAGGAAGGTTTGCTGTGAGCAGCGTCAGGAGCGAGGGAAGGTGCTGGGAATAGGTTTTAGCGTCAGAGGCAAGCAGGATGAGCTCCAAAGAGCTTTTGGGAATGGCATTTAGGAGTGCAGATTTATCAAAGGTAGTAGCTCAGAGCTCACAGTGGGGATGGGTGCACCTACGTTGTGATGAGATGCATCCAATGCATGAGCGTACTAGGAAGGGGCTCTGCTGCGGGAAAGGAGGGATCCACCACCTTCCTCTGTCCCAGTATCTCCCTGGCAGGGCTCTACAGGCAAAAACTAAAGTCTGAGCTGATCAGACAGGATTGGATCTTCTCAAAGGGCCCCTCTGACTTAGCTTGGTGGAAGCTCATGTGCTCCATCTAGTGACTAGGAAGCTGAGCACTTGGGTATCGAGCTGGGGACCCCAGAGAGGATGGTGATCCTTGCCGTACACTGACCATGATAACCCCTGGATCGAGGGGCAGCACTGTGCTACGTGGCTCTTGGGCAGCAGAAAAATCCCATTTTTGGTTTTCCTGACCAGGGCAGAGGTTTGACCTGCTGCTCCTGGGACAGAAATAATTTACTGTACATGAACAAAAACAGTAACATAGTGAAATTGCTTAAAAAGGAGGTTTTCCTTCAAAACTCATGTTCTTTGCATGCCAGAGTGCAGCCTGGACTCTTGAAGGTTAATTATTGCTCAGTGGAAAGACCAGTGTGGACTTGTGATCGTTGTACCCCAAATGAAGCGCTGATGGAGGCCATAGAATCACAGACTCTTTTAGGTTGGAAAAGCCCTTTAAGCCCACCCAGTCCAACCGTTATCCCCACACTGCTCATCCCACCACTGACCCATGTCCCTGAGCACCTCGGCCACACAGCTCTGAAAACCCTCCTGGGATGGGGACTCCCCCCTCCCTGGGCAGCCCCTTCCAATCCTGACAGCCCTTTCCAGGAAGGCATTTCCCTAATATCCAACCTAAACCTCCCCTGGCACAACTTGAGGCCATTTCCCTTGTCCCTTGGGAGAAAAGACCGACACCCCTCGCTGCCCCCTCCTGTCAGGGGGTTGTAGAGAGCGATAAGGTCTGCCCTGAGCCTCCTCTGCTCCAGGCTGAACCCCCCCAGCTCCCTCAGACGCTCCCCCCAGGGCTTGTGCTCCAGCCCCTTCCCCAGCTCCGTTCCCTTCTCCGCACACGCTCCAGCCCCTCCGTGTCTTTCTTGTAATGAGGGGCCCAAACTGACCCCAGGATTCGAGGTGTGGCTTCGCCAGTGCCCAGCACAGGAGACAATCACTTCCTTATCCAGATGCTCTGGTTATCACTGGAGCCTAGGAGTGGGAGTAGGTTTCACTGGAAGAGCCCCTGGGGTCTCTACGTGCTCCAGTAAGGGCTTGAATCATGCTGACAGCAAGTTCTTCTTGCCCAGCAGGTCCTCAGAGATGTTGGGTGCTGCTGAAGCCATGTGGATTATTCCGGTGCTTGCTCTCTGCGGCCTCGCTGCAGCTGTGCCCTCGGAGGACAGGAAGCTGAGTGACAAGGCAACGACATTGGCCGACCGCAGCACGACGCTGGCTTTCAACCTCTACCATGCCATGGCGAAAGACAAGAACATGGAGAACATCCTGCTGTCCCCTGTGGTCGTGGCTTCTTCCCTTGGCCTCGTGTCTCTGGGGGGCAAGGCCACAACCGCCTCCCAAGCCAAAGCAGTGCTCAGCGCAGACAAACTGAATGATGACTACGTGCACAGCGGGTTGTCCGAGCTCCTCAACGAGGTCAGCAACAGCACAGCCCGCAACGTCACCTGGAAGATTGGCAACCGCTTGTACGGCCCTGCCTCCATCAACTTCGCCGATGACTTTGTGAAGAACAGCAAGAAACACTACAACTACGAGCACTCCAAAATCAACTTCCGAGACAAGAGGAGTGCCCTGAAATCCATTAACGAGTGGGCAGCCCAGACCACGGATGGGAAACTCCCAGAGGTCACGAAAGACGTCGAAAAAACCGATGGGGCCCTCATTGTCAATGCCATGTTCTTCAAGCGTAAGTTCTACCTTCAATTCTTGATACAAGTGACCCAAAACCTAGCCTGAGCCAACACAGAGCAGCCCGAATGGGAAGGTGAACATACCCGAGGTCCACTGGAGGCGTGCTTTTTTCAGAGCGAGTAGTTAGGAGCTGTGCATGAAATTCCCACCCACTCCTTTTTCTTACAATCTGTATTTCTCTCTCTGTAGCTCACTGGGATGAGAAATTCCATCATAAGATGGTGGACAACCGTGGCTTCATGGTGACCCGTTCCTACACTGTGGGTGTTCCCATGATGCATCGCACAGGTAAGTTGCAAACCTCCTGCTCCATGTCAAGACCAGCCGGAGTTGCACTCAGTGCTGCTCCGTCACCCAGATTTCCCGCTGCTTCCAGGATTGTTTTGCCTTGTGGATGGTGAGACAAAACAAAGCAGGGTGTGCTTGATCTGCTGATTCAATCCGTGAGCAGAGAATCCATGTTTACTGTTGGGTACATGGCTGTTAGGAATAAATCCTAGTCCATCACACAAACGAGAGCCGCAGTTCGGAGTTGTTGCCAACGCCAGTAATGCTGGGCCAGTTCCCAAAACAGCATTCAGACTGGCTTCCCGTGCTGGTCAGGGAAAGTCCAGGCTGAATTCACAACAAGGTTGTGGGTTGCTCTGCCTCTGCTCCACAACTCACCATTTCCTACTTCTGATTTCAAGGTCTCTATAACTACTATGATGATGAGACAGAGAAGCTCCAGGTGGTAGAGATGCCACTTGCTCACAAACTCTCCAGCATGATCTTCATCATGCCAAACCACGTGGAGCCTCTGGAGAGGGTTGAGAAACTGCTCAACAGGGAGCAGCTCAAGGCCTGGGCTGGCAAGATGAAGAAGAGATCAGTAGCCATCTCGCTGCCTAAAGTCATCCTGGAAGTCAGCCACGACCTTCAGGTAAAGGAGGTCCTTAAAGAAAACTGGTGGGCATTACAGTTCTTTGGGGTGGGAGAGAAGATAGTGGGATGATGGGTTGTCTGTGCCTTGCACTGCGTCATCTCCGGAGGGTTGCTGACCTCTTTTCTTCTCCTAGAAACACTTGGCTGATCTGGGCCTGACAGAAGCCATTGACAAAACCAAGGCTGACCTGTCAAAGATCTCCGGCAAGAAAGACCTTTACCTGTCCAACGTCTTCCATGCTGCTGCTCTCGAATGGGACACGGAAGGGAACCCCTACGATGCCGACATCTACGGCCGAGAGGAGATGAGGAACCCCAAGCTCTTCTACGCTGACCATCCCTTCATCTTCATGATCAAGGACAATAAAACCAACTCCATTCTCTTCATCGGCAGGCTCGTGAGGCCCAAAGGGGACAAGATGCGTGATGAGTTGTAGTTCAGTTGTTGGGTTTTGGTTTTTTTTCCCAGAGCTTTGGTTTGTGTGTTTTTTAGTGGGGGATTTCAAAAAAGGGGAAACGCTATTTTGTATCCTTCTCGAACTATGGGTGCTATTCAGACCAGGGTGCATTGTGATGAGAAACCAGCATACACTTTACCTCACCCCAAAATATGTATTGCACAAACCCACCTCCCGAGAGGAACAGGGGAGCCTGGCACGAGAGGGTCACCAGGATTGGAAGGGAACCAGCATGCACTGAGGCAGCACAGCCTCAGCTGAGACATTCAGGCTGATGCTTTGCTCCTTGCCGCACTAATTAAGTCTCCTGCTAAGTACCTTACTGCTACCATCAGCCCTGCAAAGGCACAAGCCCTCCACCCTTCCATCTCCACTGCTTCTGCACCTTTCACTCTGCTGCTTTTCTCCCCCACTGATGCTACGTGACACCGCACCAGAGCTGCTCTGGTCCCTCTGTAGTTTGTTCCTTGCTTCTTCTATCTCCAGTGGTAACATAAGAGCAGGAAGGGCCGATTCTGCAGTCTGAGCCCCTCTGTGGCCCTAGGAGCAGAACAAGACCACAGCAGCATGTAAGAAGGGAGGTTGTATGGAGTTGTGCCCTTCTGCCGAAACCCAGGATGACTGCTGGATACTTCAAGGGCAGCAGATCATCACCTCCTTAGCTACAGCACTCACTGCAAAGCCAAGTGCAGCTTTGCTCAACTCTTCTAAGTGGTCAGGGGTGTCAGCAAAGACACCAAAGAGCAGATGGGCTTCTAGAAGGATAAACCTGAGGTCCCCTCAACACTCTTGCATGACAAATGGCTGTGCTCCACCGCTCTGGAAATCACAAAGGGGGCTCTTGGGCCAACATCTATCATGAAACATCCTGTACCAGGCAAACGGATCAACTCCACCTCCTATGGTGTTTCTGCATCAGTAGGGCTGGGAAAGTCACCAGTGTGAAGGTTCTCCCAGGTACAACCAGGGCTGTACCCACCAGCTGCGGTCCAGTCCACAGGACTGCTGGCTTCTCACAAGGAGGTGGATCAGGCTCACTTCCACTTCAGTTACAGAGCTTTCGAGCTGCCGTTCCCTGACTTCCTAATGACCCTTTTCTGAAGCTCCTCTCCTCCGTGATACTTCAGCTTGCCATTGGCTGACCTGGGTAAGGGCACGCTGAAAAACAAACGTATTTATAGTTACACTCGTATTTATATCTGATAATTAGCAAGTTTCACAGCCTGCTCCAGCCTAGACTTGGGAGGCTATTCCTTATCTTCTGTTTAAGGGATATCATCAGGTTAATGCTATTTAAGTAACCTGTAAGATCCTGTGAGCATGGGTCAGGTAAGCCTTGCCAGGCTTGGAGAGAGTACTGACAAGATCATCAGAATGAGGGAAATCTGCATCACAATCCAAGTGCCACTTATTTGAAGCAAGCAAGGACAGTGGCTGCATTGCTTTCCTTTATTTCCCTGCCAAGGGCCTTGCTGTCAGGTTGCTATATAGAAGCCCAATACTGCATTTTTTTTTTTTCCACACACACACTAATTCCACTTATTTATTATGTTGCAACTACAAAGTCTATTAGGTGTTTCTACAGCCAAAACATACAGCAGCTTGCACCCCCATGTTTAACCCAACCATACCTTCTCCAGGTTTGCAAGGTTACATGACTGCAGAAAAGCTCATCTGCCCTAATTGCTGTCTAAGCCAGCTGGGAGACCTTATCCCATTTTTTTTTCCCAGGTCATACTCCCAGGTGCTTTCCCTGCCACGCTGGGAGAAGGCAATCCACAAGGATGTACCCAAATGCCGTAAGCCCAGTGTGTATGCTACACTACCCAGAGAATCAGCGCACTGAAACCCACACGCTGTAGCACATTACGGAGGTTGGGGGGTGGGTGGGTAAAGGGGGTGGGGGCAAGGCAAGAACACACTGTGGGATATTGTGAATAATTTGCATCATGTGGATGCAGGCGTCTGAAGGCTTTTATTGTTCTTGTACCACACAGTGACAGTTGTATAATTTTGCAATAAAACTTTTTCAATGAAGCTCTGGCAGCCGCAGTCACTCGCAGGGTTTGGAAGGAGACAAAATACTCATGAAAGAGTTTACAGAGGTTCCTTGCCATCTTTAAATCCAATCTGGTGACTACAGACCAAAATTACACTAGAAACACACCAACAGATGAACTCCCGTGGCATCTGTGACATGGGAAAGGAACACTATTAGCAGGTTGGCTTTTCACTTTAACATTTCTCTCCCCAAACTGCAAGTTTCCAGCATCTTTAATGCTTTGCAGGTCAGGGGACCTACTGCCCTCCCCTGCGCTGGCGTTTAACAAGAACTCAGTTAAAAAGTATGGCAGTATAGGAAGAAAACTGATCCCTGCTAGCCACAGGGATCAGCCATCCTGACCCTACAACCCAGAGCTGGGATCCAGTCGAGATAAAGAGGAAAGAGAACCACAGGAACCTGCACCATCACTGTGGGAATACAGCTTAGTCATGGAAAATCCAGCAGCATCAGATCCTGCTGGCCCTTGTCCTTGCCCTGCTGGAAAGGGATTGACCTGCTGTCCATTCAGGCCTGCAATTCAGTCTGCAAGCAAAACTGAAGCCGCGGACATCTCCCCTTTTCCCTGCGCCAAAACAGCACCTCCGGGATGGGCAGGCACACACATCCGTGTGGAGCTGCTCGTGCTGAAAAGCACCAAGTGCCTTCACTGCAGTTACAAAAGCATCGCCAGTGCTAACCAGAGGTCCAGGAACACCATCCACCTGAACAGCAATAAAGCTCCTGAGCTTGTTCCACCCACCCCCAGCTCATCTTGCAAGTGCGCTTTAAATACTCATAGAATCAGAGTCATAGAACAGTTTGGGTGGGAAGGGACCTTAAAGTCCACCCAGTGCCACCCCCTGCCATGGCCAGGGACACCCTCCACTGGAGCAGGTTGCTGCAAGCCTCATCCAGCCTGGCCCTGAATACTTCCAGGGATGGGGTACCCACAGCTTCTCTGGGCAACCTGTCCCAGGGCCTCCCCACCCTCTCCAGGAAGAATTTTCTTCCTGATGTCCAATCTCAATCTCCCTCTTTCCATTTAAACCCATTACCCCTTGTCCTCTCACTCCCTGCCCTTGGAAAAGGTCCCTCCCAGCTTCCTTGCAGCCCTCCAGACACTGGAAGGGGCTCTGAGGTCTCCTCGGAGCCTTCCCTTCTCCAGGCTGAACCCCCCAACTCCCCCAGCCTGTCCCCAGGGCAGAGGGGCTCCAGCCCTCAGAGCATCTTTGTGGCCTCCTCTGGCCTCACTCCAACAGCTCCGTGTCCTCCTGCTGTTGGGGGCCCCAGAGCTGGAGGCAGAACTGCAGGGGGGTCTCACAAAAGTGGTAATCCCTGATGTTGTCCTCAACTTCTCACAACACAACAGATCCAGCAGGAAGAGGTACAGCAATACCACTCTTAAACCCACTACCCACATCTTCAATTGAAGATCTGATTCTGCCAGTGACCAGCAGCGTGAGATTAACAGGCTGATGGACTGGGTTGGAGGGCTTTAAACCAGAAAGAAACTGAGCCATCTCCTGGAAAGCCAGCCCTTACTGGAGGACACCAGGCACAATTTCTAGCTGATAATCACCTAACATACTAGGGCATTCAAGAATCTAGGCACCATACGCAAGCGCTTTGTACTGGGTCACTCTTCTATTGCTTCGGGCCTTCCAGCTTTCACACGCTTCCTGCTCCTATAATGTGACAAAGCTGCTCTGTCACATTTTTTGTTGTTGTTGGGTTTTTTTGTTGGTTTTTTTTTTCTTTCCCCCAATTTATATTCCTATTTAAAAAATATCCAAAAATTAATGTTGGTATCACTTACTCTAACATGTAGTAACTTTCTTTTAAAGCTTTCCACTGAAAGATGGGCCCAGAAACCCGAAATCAGTCTCTCTTACACCCTGGGAAGGCACATCTGTTCCTGACAGGCTTAACCAGCTCCCCTGCCAGGCAGGATTCCAGGAGGCCTGCCAGGGAAAGTGGGAACAGGAAGGCTGAGGCTCACACACCCACACATGCTGCCAGACAGATCAGTTCCTGACACCATCAGTTTGAAAATGCAGCTGGTAAGCTGCCTGCCTAGCTCCTGCAGAAAAGACTCCTGAAAATGGAAATCTGGCTGTAAAACATATTCCTAAGGAAAGCTGGGATATTTGTACAAGTTTTGTTAATTAATTTTGTTTGAATTTCTTGAAATCTAAACAGAACAAAGGCATGATCATGGAATCATGGAATGGTTTGGGTTGGAAGGGACCTTAAAGACCATCCAGTTCCAACCCCCCTGCCATGGGCAGGGACACCTTCCACTAGACCAGGTTGCTCCAAGCCTCATCCAGCCCGGCCTTGGACACTCCCAGGGATGGGGCATCCACAGCTTCTCTGGGCAACCTGTCCCAGTGCTCCCCACCCTCTGCGGGAAGAATTCCTTCCTGATGTCCCATCTCCATCTCCCTCTTTCCGTTTAAACCCATTACCCCTTGTCCTGTCACTCCCTGCCCTTGGAAGAAGCCCCCCCCCAGCTTTCTTGTAGCCCCCCAGGCACTGGAAGGGGCTCTAAGGTCTCCCTGCAGCCTTCCCTTCTCCCGGCTGAACACCCCAACTCTCAGCCTGACAACTTCAGTACATAACTGAAGAGTTACCAGTACTGCTTCAGTTTGAGGGGGTGTTATTCCTGACCCTCTGAACTGCTCCAGCTTCATCTAAAGGTCAGCATTTTGTCCCAACTCTGTCTAGGGTCCAGATCTGGTAAGTCCGTTCCAAAGGGGGAACACAACCTGGAAGTACTGCAACAGAATTCCTTCCATACCAAAGGCGGGAGCAAGGCCTTCCTGGAACACATCTTGCAAAAAAAGCACTTTCACAAAACACCGTCTTTTGTGATTTTATTAAGAGATGTTTTCAGGACAGTCAAGCTTCTGGTTGCAGATGTTACAAACCCTACAACAACAAAAAAAACCAAACAAACCAGAGTGAGATAGTGGCAAACCATTTCCCAAAACCCTTCTCCTACCCAGAATGGTGAACAAATAGGTTCCAAGAGTTGAAATTAAGCATCTCTCACTTCTTGCGTTTTAGCCAGTGATGCCCCCTTTTTCCCCACAGAAGCAGAACTTGCTAGTTTGATTCCCTTGTTTCACCGTGGCCCTGCAACCTCCCTGCCCTCTCCCTGTCCGCACAAGGCCACCTTCAGCCAGAGAACACAGCCTGGCTTTCACTAACAGCTAAGGAAACCTTCTGGAAGAGGCCTTCGGGCCTGTGTCTCCTGCTGCGCTCATCATGGAGAGCGAGCAAAGTTTTAAAAAGCAGCAATTGAACATTTTCACTTGAGACAACCCAGAGACAGGAGTTTAAATCTTGATTATTTACGTAAGAAGCTAGTTTACGCCTTGCGCTCAACGTTCTTCGCTCCTAAGTCTAAACTGGATCCCAGTACATCTACTGCATGAGGAATATATAACCTGTGCCACCAACTGCACGCTGACAGCGGGCAGTACAACGCTAAAAACATCCAAGGCACTGAACCCTTCTCAGACAAATGCCTCTAAGTCACTCAAATTGTGACCCAAGGTCCCCAAATCCATGTTGTAGGACACAACATGAAGCAGGGCACTTGGGCAAGGATATTTTCTTTCAGACTCGTCATCTCATCTTCATGGAAGGGTGTGCTTAGCTGGTTTGCAACATGCCTTAAATCATGCCTCTCCATCCAGGGCAATACTCTAAACCTAACCCAGCTGACCCCTACCCGTGGTGCAATGCAGCAGCTTTTTTTCCCCCCAGTATCCCAGCTACTGCACAGCTTTTTTGGGTGACCTGACATCTTTTCTACATGGCTCCTCCCACCCACTGCAGGCACTTACCCCTCAGGCAGTGGGAACCGGCTGAGGCATGGCTGGCTGTTCTGGTTTGCCACCTTTCTGCTCTGAAATGGGGGTGGTGGGTAAGATCTCTTCTTTGGGTTCCACAATGCTGACGTGGTCTGGCAGAGGCTTTTTGGGGCCAATCTTTCCACTTGGGTCCCAGGGCAACATAATCTTTACTTTGATCCCCAGTACTCCTGCAAAGAGTGACAGGACAAGAGAGACATGTTCATTTGACACGCAATACCAAGCACGCATGCAGTAGTGACAAGCCCCAAGGTTACAAAATCTGCTGTCTGCACCAAAAACATCTCCTGACAACACTGAAGACTCAAGCCAGTAAACACAAACATGCTACAGCTTAAAAATCTAGGTATTGCTAATTTACATCAGCATGTTTAGCTTTACCCAATACACTGCCTTTGCTAACTGCAGCCTGGGACTGTGATGAAAACATGCAATATCCTTAAGCCATGCTAACCCTGGTTT
The DNA here is from genome assembly GCA_027574665.1 of Rhynochetos jubatus. Classification (NCBI taxonomy): domain Eukaryota; kingdom Metazoa; phylum Chordata; class Aves; order Eurypygiformes; family Rhynochetidae; genus Rhynochetos; species Rhynochetos jubatus. The sequence continues at coordinate 133,004,398 of CM050649.1, forward strand.
TAAACCCTGTCCTTCCTGGGATACCTCGGCTCACCTTCCCAGGATATTGCACTGGGGGTATTTTTTTGCATCCCTTCTCAGACAAATGCCTCTTAATCATCCAATGAGTAGGACATCCTGCCCAAGGCAGCCTTAGCACAGCACCACAGAACATGGCACTGAACAGGCTGCAGTGACACAAGGATGTCCCTTCTGACTCGTCATCGTATCATCACTGAAGGGAAGGTGAAGAGCTTTGACTATGCTTGCGTCCCCACATCAGGTGTTCTGCATTTAAGTAACCCAAAACCAATTAAGACACAGAAGTCATCTGTGTTTTACCAGGGGGAAGGACAAGTGTGAGCAGGCTTGGCTGGTTTAGCCAGGAAGACTTGACAGAGCACAGCAGTGGGGGAAAAGTGTCTGGGAAAACTGACATGTGCTCTTTGTGGGTCTTGTAGTACCCGTGTTCTGTCTGCCTACTGCCAGGAGCCAAGAAAATCAGAATCCAAACTGTCAACAGCTCATGATTCTAGTCAATATGAGCTTGATTTGTAAGTTGTCTGGCTACCAACCCCAGAAACCACAGGACACAAGTCAGTATCTGGAAAAGAAAATTACCTGCGATGACAAGGGTAACAGTTTTAAATTGGAAAAGGTGAGATTTATACTGGATATCGGAGAAATTCTTCCCACAGAGGGTGGGGAGCACTGGGACAGGTTGCCCAGAGAAGCTGTAGATGCCCCATCCCTGGAAGTGTCCAAGGCCAGGCTGGATGAGGCTGGAGCAACCTGGTCTGGTGGAAGGTGTCCCTGCCCATGGCAGGGGGTGGCACTGGGTGGGCTTTAAGGTCCCTTCCAACCCAAACCATTCCATGATTCTGTGATTCTATGGCTAGAGAAACCTCTGCTGAAGGTCCCTTCTCCATTTCCCATTCCCATAAACAAATGCAAATAAAGTTCTACTTCAGGTGTAATTAACAAACTTCACAGTGAGAGCTTCGTTGCAAACCCCCGATATTTCCAGAGTCAGAACAAGTGGTAGCACAACCGAACCACGCTGCAAGATCAGTGGTGCATCAAAACCACGTGCATAACCACCCCACCGGTGACCGACGGAAGGCAACCTGCAGGCACGGGATGCCAGGAGTTGAGATCTTCTGGCCCTGAAGCACTGAGAGAAGGAACCAACAGAGCTGCCAAGGGATCTGCACCCCCGCCACTCACCCTGCCGGAGAAGGACGTGACGCACGGCTGTGTCAACGTAGTAATTCACCGGGTCTCCACTGTGGATCATCAAGCCATCCACAAACTTCATGGACTTGGCACGCTGACCTCTGAGTTTGCCGGACACGACCACCTCACAACCCTTGGCACCACTCTCCATGATGAAGCGGAGGACACCATAGCAGGCTCTGCAGGGAGACAGCAGCAACAGCCACAGCATTACTCCCACTCTCCCAAATCCACACTGCTCCGTGGAGGCATTTTACACCGATTTTAAGCACAGACCATCCCACTTCAGCTTCCATTTGTAAAAAGCCTTCCGAATACACACCCATGCAATCACTGCTCTGTCACTGCTACACAAAGTCGTTCTAGCGCTGTCAAACCCAGCCTAAGAAAACTCTTGTGACTTAAGGTCCTCAGAAGGTTGTGGGAACAGTGACAAGTTCCTTGTAACACAAAAGCAGCTCCACACCCACGCCAGGAGTGCAGCTCCTCATCCCTTCTCAGACAAATGCCTCTAACTCATTCAATGGTGACAGGAGGCTCCTGCTGAACCACCACACGCAGCATCACAGAACGTGACACCGCAAAGGTACCGCAACAAGAGCCACCCGCTTCTGACTCGTCATCTTATCATCACCGAAGGGATCTGAGAAGCAAGGCCACTGTCACCTGGACTACAACTCAGCCAGAAAGCATGAAACTGTGTTTTACTCCTCCACCCACCATTTATTCACAAAGTAATAAATGCAACCTTTAAGCACACCAGCCATCCTGGAATCTAATCTACTCAAAGACTACTGAATTTACTTCTGAAATGCGTTATCTAGCAACTACTACCACAAGTAACTGTGTACTGAACAAAACACTTGCATGTGGCAGGATTATCAAAAATACAAACTGCTCTCTTCAAGGGGCAGCATTACTAGGTGAAGTTTTCAAACTACAGATGGAGTTGGCAAGGAAATGGCATTTGAATCCCAAATTTCCTCACCGCGCCATCAACACCCAGCTTGGCTCTACTCACCGACGCACTGCTAAACCTCCCAGAAGCTTGTACCGCAGGGACTCTGCCTGAGCGATCGCGCACAGACCTCTCGTGGCCACCTTCTCGGCATAGAGCTACAAAGGAAAAGAAGTGAACTGAGAAACGGGGCTGTATTTCAAGATATTTTTAATTTAACAGAACACAGGAGCTTAATACTACTCTATGCCCACATTTATGTGCAGAAGCTTGATCCTCAGAAACTATAACTCATTCGGCACCCATCTCCTATGCCTGGCAGAGCTGAGACAGACCAGGGACACTCCGCTGAAAGTCACCAGTATTAAAACATCTCTGGCACAGTCTCAAACAGTTGCTGCTTCAAACAGCTCCAAAACATGAGGTGTCACTGGAGGTGTAGCCAGACAATCCCAAGAACTTCGCCCGAAACAGTTTTTACAACCCATCAGTTACGTTAAGTCTGTTAAAGCCTCAAACCTACAACAGGGTTTGAATTTTGAAAGCTGGGAGAGTGAGGTGGATTTAATATCTCCAAGAGACCCAAGTCTGATGCTTCAGAAGCAGCAGGCATTGAAAATCATGCACACGGTATTCCTAGAGCTGCCAACTCATGGTGTGCTCTGTGTGTCACTGAGCATGTTTAGGCATTCGGTGGAGATGATCAGCAATCTTGTGCTGGTTTTAGTTGAGACAGTTAATTTTCCTCACCACAGCTACTATGAGGCTATGGTTTGGATTTGTGCTGAGAAGAATGTTGATAACACTCTGGTTTAGTTGCTGCTAAGGAATGTTTTTATCAAGTCAAGGACTTCTTCAGTTTCTGATACTGCCCCCGTGTTCCCAGCTTCTCTACAAGAGGCTTGGAGGGCACACAGCCTGGACAAGTGACCAAAAGGACATTTCAAGCCATCAAATGTCATGCTCAGTGTATAAGTTGGGGAGTTTGCCAGGAGGGAAATCACTACTTAGGGAGCTGAGAGTCAGATGGCTGGTGGTGAACAGTGCACAGACTCACTGAGTGGTTGGGGTTGGAAGGGACCTCTAGAGATCATCTAGTCCAACCCCCTGCCAGAGCAGGATCCCCTAGAGCAGATCACACAGGAACAAGTCCAGGTGGCTTTGGAAAGTCTCCAAGGAAGGAGACTCCCCCCTCTCTGGGCAGCCTGTCCCAGGGCTCTGTCACCCTCACAGGGCAGAAGGGTTTCCTCACGGTCAGGCTGAACCTTCTGTTTGCCAGTTGATGGCCATGGCCCCTCGTCCTGTCCCTGGGCACCCCTGAGCAGAGCCTGGCCCCATCCTCCTGACACCCCCCCTTTAGATATTGATCAGCATTGATAAGATCCCCTCAGCCCCCTCTTCTCCCAGCTGAACAGCCCCAGCTCTCCCAGCCTTTCCTCAGGTGGAAGGTGCTCCAGGCCCTTCCCCATCTCAGTGGCCCTGCGCTGGGCCCTCTCCAGCAGCTCCTTGTCCTTCTGGAGCTGAGGAGCCCAGAGCTGGACACAGCACTCCAGGGGAGGCCTCACCAGCACAGAGTAGAGGGGGAGGAGAACTTTTGTTTTCCTTCCCTTTAATTACATATCATTAGTCGTAGTAATAATATTTTCACTACGTATTAGTATTATTAGTACCATTATTTTATGGATCGAGAGTAGCCCTGAGGAGAAGGACTTGGGGGTGTTGGTGGACGAGAAGCTGAACATGAGCCGGCCGTGTGCGCTGGCAGCCCAGAAAGCCAACCGGATCCTGGGCTGTATCAGGAGCAGTGTGGTCAGCAGGGCAAGGGAGGGGATTCTCCCCCTCTGCTCTGGGGAGACCCCACCTGGAGTGCTGTGTCCAGCTGTGGAGCCCTCAGCATAAGAAGGATATCGACCAGTTGGAGTGAGCCCAGAGGAGGCCACGGAGATGCTCAGAGAGCTGGAGCACCTCTGCAATGAAGAAAGGCTGAGAGAATTGGGCTTGTTCAGCCTGGAGAAGGCTTCAGGGAGACGTTATTGCAGCCTTCCAGTACCTGAAGGGTCCTACAAGGAAGCTGGGGCAGGGAGGGCGTGCTTCATTAGAGTATGACACTCAATCTCATGAGGTCCTCTCACAGCAGAACAGTTTCTTTGTACAGACACAAACGTTACGAATTTAGTAAGGGTAAAGCACAAATACCAAACATTACACTCAAGAGCTCATTACGCTCTTCTCATCTCAATACTGGTACAGTAACATTCTCTACAAAATATTTACAGGTAAGTTTAAAAATCTTTAAAACCTCCACCCTCCCTGTTGGGAAACTGAAGAAAAGCAGCCAAAGTGACAGCACTCACAATACCACAAACAACAAATCATTTGGTATTTCAGTGTGTTTAGTGAGAACAGGTAAAACATGCCCCAAGTTATCTCCCAGCCAACACAATCCAGACAGTGCACAAATCTAACTGCCCAACCCGCTAAGTACAGCTTTAACCGAGAGTTTTACCTCAACGCTTCCCTCAGGGAAGCCAAACCTCTTCTGCACGACAGCCGTCAGCTCCCGGATGCGTCGCCCCTTCTCACCCAGGACATTCTGAGTTCTGGAAAAAACACAAGTACAGTATGACTCATACAATGGTTCGGGTGGGAAGGGACCTTAAAGCCCACCCAGTGCCACCCCCTGCCATGGGCAGGGACACCTTCCACCAGGCCAGGGTGCTCCAAGCCTCATCCAGCCTGGCCTTGGACACTCCCAGGGATGGGGCATCCACAGCTTCCCTGGGCAACCTGTCCCAGCGCTTCACCATCCTCTCCGGGAACAATTCCTTCCTCACAACCACTCTCAATCTCCCTCTTTCCATTTAAACCCGTTACCCCTTGTCCTGTCACTCCCTGCCCTTGGAAAAAGTCCCCCCCAGCTTTCTTGTAGCTCCCTCAGGCACTGGATGGGGCTCTAAGGTCTCCCAGAGCCTTCCCTTCTCCAGGCTGAACAAGCCCAACTCTCTCAGCCCAGAGAGAAAGTGTCTCCACACCTGAGCCTGCAACCACCCCAAGAGCTGCCAGACTGAGTATCTAACTTAGTTCACAGGTTGTAGCACTGCTGTGTCACTACAGCTCCTTCAGGATCAGTTTCTCAAGTAACTTCCCCTAATATTTACCACTTTCATCTTGCTGCATCCCTTACAGCCCTGCACAGCACCTGTGAGTCAACAGCAGCGTCTCAGTTACCTGGTGGCAAGTATGATAATCTCAGTCCTGGTTGGAGTGACCCGCACTTCTACTCCGGAGTAGCCATCTTCAGCCAGTTCACGAGTCAGAAACTCATTCAGCTCCGCTTTGAAGATACCGTCAGCGACAAACTAAAAAAAAACCAAACAGACCAAGTCAAGCTCTGGTCAAGTGCTCAGCCTGAACACAACATTCTTACACTCTGAGTTTGGGTGCAATTCATCCCCAGGACTGTCCCGCAGACCAGCAGTCTCCTCCACAGAGAGGAAGCAGCAGTGGGGAGAAATAAACGCATCCCAACTGAGGTTCCCAGAGAGAATTCTCTTCCAGAAGCCTACACCACGGCCTGATGCACACCTCGCTGCAGCCACGCTCCATGCCGAAGGATGAAATCACAGCTCGCTGTTATGTTCTGATTCGGTATGAATTTACGTCAAATAGTTACAGGAGTCACATCCCTGTACCAGCCCCACAGCGCTGACAGAGCTGCCGCTTCCACCCTGACAGCGCACAGGCCCCAGGCCTCCCTCCCTCTCCAAGACAGGCAGTGCCCTGCACCCTCCCGGCCCCGTCCGACCCACAGAACCAGGGAGTCACTAACCCAAACTCTTTCTACTTAAAAAAAAAAAAGTTAAAACCAAGCAAGTTCGTCAGCTTTCAGCACCGCTTCGCGCCCCTCCGCGCAACCCCAGCCTGCCTTCCCCCTGCACGCAAGCCCAGAGGCCTGCGCAAGCCTCACGCAGGGCTGTGGGGGTGAATCACGCCTGCCCCCCCCCCCCCCCCCCCCCCCTCCCCAGGGCCCGCGCTGGGGCCCCCGCGCGCTCCCTCACCCCGGCCTCCCGCCGCCGCCATGTTCCCCGTCGGGCCGCCGAACCGCATCCGCCGCCATCCTCCCGCATCCGCCGCCATCCCTTCGCCGCCGCTCCGCCCCGGAAATGTCCGGGGCCGTCCTCGGCGTGATCCCACCGATATGGAGGCGCCCCGCCGCCGCGGAGAGCCGGACCACCGCCCTCACCTTGCGCTTCTTGGAGATCTGCACCGCCATCTTGAACCGCGCCGCTCGGCGGAAAGGAGGGGGCGGGGCCTGGAGGAAGGGCTATATGGGCCTTCCGCCGCTCTCCATTGGACCGCCGCTGTCACGTGGGCAGGAGAATGGGGGACGATGGGAAATGTAGTCTTCCCGGCGCTCTGGCGCGCCGCCATGTTGGGGAGGTTTAACCCTTCCGTGCCCAGGCGGTCTTTCCACCCTGCCAGGCTGCGGTTAGCGCCCACAGTCGGCATTAAAACGGCTATGAAACCGCTATCAGGTTTTATATGTCCTGGCACAGGTGATAAAAGCGTGATAATTCACCCCAATTCTCTACCTGGAGGTCGGCTGTGGTGATAGAGGCCCTCCCCGCACGGCACTGCAGCCCGCCACCCCAGGCGTGAGGGGAGCGCAGCTGGAGGGCCGGGGGCAGGTGAAGGCGCCGGCAGAGCCCCACTCCTAGCAGGCTGCTTCTCTCCTTTTGTCCTTTTTTTTAGGCAGCCACAGATGAAGGAAACACCCATGGGGGGAAAAGGTGTGAAAATCAGAGGCTGTTTGGTTATTTCCAGGGGAACCTGAGGAGTCTTTGCTGCCAGAGGATGTTGTACTGAATCCAGTAAATTGCTGCTTTATGTAAATTTTAACAAAAGCTATTAACTATTTATAGTTAACCGGTTGCCCAGAGAAGCTGTGGATGCCCCATCCCTGGGAGTGTCCAAGGCCAGGCTGGATGAGGCTTGGAGCAACCTGGTCTGGTGGAAGGTGTCCCTGCCCATGGCAGGGGGTTGGAACTAGATGGGCTTTAAGGTCCCTTCCAACCCAAACCAGCCTGTGATTCTATGAACTAAGTAAATATGGATGACAGCTAACTGTAAACCTAAAGCTATCCATGTCTTCCCTACTGTGTGCAGCATCTCGAGGAACAGGGCTGTGGTCCCTATGCCTGGCTGCAAGACAAATGGTTCAGTAAATAGGACAGTTATGGCTCCAGGGCAGATCTTCTGTGTTGTGGGGGTTTTTTTTTCCCTCCTATGATGGAAATCATCACCTCTGCAGTCTGGGCACCGGCTTAAATTAGTAACAGCAGGATGGGATTTCTCGCTTGAAACTTGCATGGTGGCCAAAAATGAGGAAAGGGACAATTTTTCTTTAATGGTGTAGGGATTGTAGGCGATTACAGGGGTTTGGGAGTGCCATTTCAAATAGAAATAAGAATATTGGGTAGAACTGTTAGGGGAAAATACCCGCACGCTAGTGGGTAAATATGGTCTGTTTGGGGAGTGTCAGCAAAGGGAAGCCTTGACTTGCGGACCGCCCAGAAGGGAGACAGAGGATAGGGGGAAAAAAAGGATGAAATGGGCTGCTTGGCTTTCTGTAAGGCTTCTTTCAGATAGCCTTGCCAGAGGCTTTACAGAAACTGAGCAGCCTTGGGAAAGGCAGGGGCATTGCACAGCTCTGCTCCTTACATGGAGTCTGCAAGGGTCTCTGCAATAAAGAAACTAAATGTTAGAATTATCAAAAAAAAAAAAAAAGGAAGAAGGAATGGGAAACCATCATTTCATGGCTCTGTAAATAATTCCGTGGGTACATCTGGGTACATCTGATCCTGTGTTTCCAAAAGGGTTGAGGAGACCTGGGGGAGGGTCAGAGCAGGGCAGGAGGGATGCTCACAGAGCAGCTCTGTGTGAAGTGAGCTCTGCAGGCTGGGACTTAACCAGGGAAAGATAACACGTGGTTGGGATCTACCCACCCACACAAGCTTACAGACGATGGGCAGGGTCTGACTATTTGCTCCCACGAAGAGCAGATGAAGGTAGCGGGATCTGGCTGTTTGTTGTATTTTCCGTTTTCTTTGGACTTTTGGATACAGAAAGAAACTCTGAACTAGATTTCTTCTGAGCCAGAGCAGCTGCTCTCTTCTTTGGAGGGAGCTGACAGTAGCGGATTGCAGGTTAGGCCCAGCGGTGGTTCGAAATGAGACAGTTGATGGCCCCTGTCTCCCCATCAAGACCCTCATCCAGCTGTTTCCACCCTCTCCCAAACGGGGTGGTCGCATCCAGAGCCCTGCTAAGGTTGGGCCTGTCCTAACTCCTGGGCCAGACCCCACCAGGGCCCCATTAACATTGTCACTGCACCAGCCATGGTGTGTGTTGGGATCTCTATTTTTCGGCATCGCTTTGCTGCCTCATTGAGATGTAGCCAGGCAAACGGTGCAGGGAATACCAGTATGACCAGTACAGCGCCGCTAAAACATCTCTCCTTTATCCACCCACCCCAGCATCGCCCGTGGGGAGCAGCCGGGAGGCAGTAGCACCTGGAGGAGCCAGCTCTCCTCTTTACCAGGGAAAGGCCTGTCTGCCACTAGATGTCAGTGGAGACGGTTTCCAGGGTGGGAAAAGCTTCATCTCTCTCCTCCCTCTTCCCCAGGGATTCATTTGTCCAGGATTTGAGGGATGACAGGCATCGGGAGATGGGGACTGTCCGGAGCATCCCATGGTCCACTCTGCAAGGACAGCTGCCGGTGAGGGAGTTTTGTCCCCTCTTGTTGCCACCAAACCCCTTTTTCTCACTCCTGGTTTGTCCAACCATCACGCCCTGCCCTCAGCCAGCACCTGTCCTTCTCTTTGGGCCTGTCCGAGCTTGGCTGTCCCTCACCCTCCACCCTTTGACCTCTCTCCCCATCCCCTGCAGAGAGCTGTGATCTCTCCAGAGAAAAGGGACACAGCAGGACACACTGTTCCTCACACCCATCCCCCTTTCCTGCTCCGGTTGTGCCCACTCTCCTCTGCTCCCACCCTATTCCCCTGCTCTCAGGCAGCCAAAACACACTGACTTCAGTGGTCTCTCTGGCAGCACCCCCCCCCCCCCCCCCCCTTTCATCTCTGTGCTCCCCAAGCACCAGTTACTCTCCATGGGCTCCAGCAGTGCTGCTCTCAACAGGGCCTTCCTCTTGGCCAAAATTAGGAGCCACAACTCCATCGATCTCTTCTTGATCTCTCCCCCAGGGATTGGGGCTGTGGCCAGGCCGAAGCCAGGTTGACCACGTTCCTCGAACGTTCCAAATCCATCTGGATGGACCACAGGACTGACCAACACAGCGTTTCTGCGCTGGACACCAACAAGTGTGAGCGCGTGGCACGTTTCCCCGGCCCACTCCTGAGACATGAGATGAGCAGGAGAAATCTCAGCTCTGAGGACCGCTTCCCTTTTTCCTTCCAGCACGGTGCAGTATCGCATTTTCCCTGGCAGCAATGAGGCTTAGAGGAGCTCCCCTCTTTCCTCCCTCACCCCTGCCCCTTCCTCCCCCTCTCCCTGGCCCATCCCGCTGTTTCTGGAGCTCGGCTGTCAACCAGCTCCCAGAAACGATCCAACACAAACACACATATATTTTGGGGGAGGTTATTTAAAGCCCTGCTCATTTCCCTGCTCCAGCCCAGCTCCACAGCAGCCTGTGAGCACCAAGGAGATGGCAGCAAATTGTGGCAGGGGGATGGGGCCAGGCAGGAACATCTTGCTCAGAAGACCACAAAGGTGGTCAGGTTTGGAGTGACACTTGGGGAACCCACGGTCCCAGCACTGTGCCAAGTTGAGGAGACATCGTATTTGAGGTCCTCACCCCAGCGTGATACCAGACCATCAGACACTGGCTTTGGACAAGTGGCTGGAAGATGAGGATGTTTCTGTGCAGGTCTCTGGGCCCAAGACCCCATTAACCAGGGCCTCAAACAATTTTTAGGAAAAGACCCTCCTAACCTGCACGAAACCCAGATTTGCTAGATTCCAGCTTGGGACCACAGTACTTCCAGAGCAGGAAGTATCTGCCCAAGATCATCTATTTTTTAGGCTGAGTTTACCCAGGAGGGGCTCAGCCGATGTATTTCTGGATCATATAAAGACAGGGAAAGGCACAACATTAGCAAAAAGCCAGGCCCTGACGTGCATCGCCTTTTCCATGCCCTATTAAGGAGAAACTATGTGTTGTGTCAGCATTTCAGGGTCAGCATCGACATCCAGAGCCAGGGTCAAGCTGCACCCTGGTACGAAGCAGGGGCCTCGATGGTGTTAGGCAGCGAGGGAATGTCCCCTCTCCCCTCCAGACGTGGCCTGGCTAAGCCAGCAGGCTCCAAGCTGCAGCCTCCACAGCCGGGAACATTTCAGTCCCTTCCACAAATAGCAACGTGGGATTCCTCCCTCTGCTCCGGCCATCCCCGTCTGCAGCCCAAGCTGGCCAGCGTGGCTCCTGGTGATGAGTAGTGATGCTCTAAGACACTGTTTGCAGCCAGACAGGGATGGATTCATCTCCGCTCCATCCCTGGCAGCATCCCTAAAACACTGTGATGTGCCCACACCTCTCACCCTGGAGACCTCAGATCTGGTCCAGCAAAGCAAAGGGCCTCAGTGGCCTCATCCCAGTGAGGACAGTGGGTGGCTGGGATCTGCGTCAGGCCCAGGAATGTCCGTAAATCCTGCGATAGGAGTGGCTGTCGCTCAGGTTTCCAGAGTCAGACGGAGTAGGGGAAGGGGTGTCTGCCCTCGGGGACTGCGGCCCCGCTGTCCCCCATTTCCCCACTGCTGTCCTGAGGCTGCAAGGACTGCCTCACCACGGGGAAAGGAGCTTCCTTTGTCCCCAGGGCCCCGGGTGGACATGAAAACTCTTGGGGTTGCAGCAGTATGAGGAACAGTTCCCTGGCTGCATCTCCAGAGCATTGCCCCAGCTTCCAGGAGCAGGATAAACTGGGCTGGTCAGGAAGGCACCAGTGGTCCCAGCTCTGCGGCAGAGCCTGGCCTCGCTCCACTGCTGAGGACCTGGGGTTTGTCCCCCCAGGCTGCCACAACGATGCAGCCCCCAGTTCCGGCTCCGGTCACGACCCTCCGCCTGGCCCCCATGCACAGGATGGGTACCCTCGTCCCCCCATCTGCCCCCAGTTAGCATTAAAAACCCCAGTGCAGCCCTCACGCTGGCACGCAATGCTTGGATCTCCTCTTGCATTCGGAAAACAGGTTCCCTTTTGCAGCAAAAAGCAAGGGATACACGGGAGGGATGTTACCCCCCGACATGGCATTTGGCAGCAGCAGGGACCCCCCTGCGTCCCCGCCACGGGCCCCTCGCAGGTGCCGGGGGGTTAGTGGCAGGTTTCCTCGCTGCAGGGGTAGCTGGCTTGGAGCAGGTTTGGGAATCAGGAGCTGTCCTGCCTCCCCCCAGCTCCTTTCATTGTCCAGACAGCAACATGGTTTATGGCAGCCGAAGGCCATTGAGCAGGCTCAATTAAACCAGCATCCCTGCGTTTTCTCCCCGGGAACCTGGCTCCTGTTCAGAGCATCCAGGAGGGGCTGGCAGCCCTGGGGCTGGCAGGCCTTCACAGTGAAGGGGCCAGGACAGCTGGAGGCTTTCCCGGCTCGCAGTCATGCTGGGTTTTGGGATACCCTGTGCTTTCCCTGGGCAGTGAAAGGTGGCATTGGGAGCAAATGTCCTGCCCTGGGAAGGTCCCCAGCTGCCATTGCTGCTGCTGCTGCTTTCACACAGCAAAATAATGCCAGCGCCGCAGGGAGATCACCCAAGGACGGTGCTGGCTGTGCAAAGGAAGAAAGCATCAGGCAACAGCCTCGGGGTCATCCAAACTGCACCAGGACAGATTGAAGCACAGAACCTGTCCCTTCCCACTGCGCTAAGACAGCCACAGCCTGACCCGGCCTCTTCCACCTGCACACAGAGAGCAAGATACAAACTGAATTTTATGAGAGGGAGGCAAGGTAAAACCTCAGCCTTGGGATCCCTCGTGCTCAGACACCTGCAGAATTTCAGGTTATGAGTCGGGTCCCTGTGCAGGACAGGCCCCGTCACCTCTTGGATATGCCTCAGGAGCCTGTTTCTTCCCATTTCTCTCCCTGTGAAAACAAGCTGTGGCACAGTCCTTGGGACCATGCTACGGGGGGATTTCGACAGCCCGAGCAGAGATCTCTTCTCCATCCGCAGCAGACCCCAAAAGAGCCCCTTGGGAGTGGGTCCTTACTACAGACTCTCTTCCGAGCTCTGGCTCTGAGGATGCACCTCTTTCCTCAAACAGCATTTGGAAGGTTGTCACTCCTGCCCCTAAAATACCCCTTTCTCAGCAGCTGCCCTTGTCTGCTTGCAGCTGCAGGGATGGAGCTGGTGACAAAGGAAGGGGTGGCAGCATGGAAGGATCCATCTGGATATAAATGTATTGACTGAGGCTGATGTTCTTTACCAGACGGGCTCCTCGGGGCTGGCTGCCCCCTGGTAGAACGGTGTACTACAACCCTGCGCTGTTGGGGCAGAGCCTCCTGGACCTGTGACACTGGACTGAGGGCCAGTGCAGAGCTCACCAGACCCCAGTCACCTGCAGGGCTGAGGAACGGCAAGGAGTTGCTGTGGAGCACCGAGATGGCCTCTGCATGGAAAGAGCTGCCCCCAGCAGCAAGAAAATTGATAATCACTATTACAGCAGTAACCAAATCATATAAAGGAGGAAAAAAAAAAAGCACTTATGCCAGTCAGTTCCCAACTACATTTCTCAGCTGAGAGAAAGCTATCCTGGGATGTGGTGCTCCCAGGGGAGAACGTGTGCTATGGGAAAGGGAGCACGGAGCAGAAACCTCAGCCCAAGCTGAGGCCCCACTGCGGGCTGGGAGCTGCGGTACGGCAGCCCAGTGCTGCACCAGAGGGGACCAGCATTACATGGACAAGAAGCCAAGGGCAGAAACTCTCCTCACCTCCCTAATGGAGGATGCTGAACAAACTCCTCATGTTTTGTTGTGAAAGGAGCCATTCCCCAGAAACAGAGTAATTTGAGCATGAGCAATCTGAAATACCTACTTGGATGAGTAGCTGTTCAGACTTGTTTCCATCAGTTCTGCCCAGCCAGGATGAGGGCTGGATGCCAGGACAGGGCACGAGACCCAACAGTTTGATGCCCCTACCCAACCTTGTGTCTGTAGGATGCTGCTGTGTCCGCATGGCCTGTGAGTGGTCCCAAAACTGGGCCATCGCCATCCTCAGGGGGACAGGCAGCCTGCCCCACGCTCCCCAGAGTCTAAGCCCCATTCAGAGCTCCCAGGCCCTGCTGTGACACCAGGAAACAAGACCAAGGCCAACGCTCCCAGTCCAGCCTATGTCCCACCACCTTTTTGTAGAAGCCGGAGGCCTAGAAAAGAAAATCATCCAAATCGCCATCCCTACAACCGGCAATTTCATCAGACAATCACAGAGTTGAATTTTCCCAGGAAGTAGCTGTGGAAAATAAAACCCCGGGTAGAGATGGACGAGATGTGATAGTTTGCATTAAATGAATGGAGACTGGTCCTGGAAAGTAATTCAAGGGGAGATATGATGGATGGGAAGGACCAGTTGTAAAGCATTTGTAAAGTCTGACTCGGATGGGAGTTTTATTGCAAGAGCCGGGGTATTACAGTTTATTGCTGCAGTTGGAGCAGCTGCTACCGTTCGAGTTGAATTGCCATGTCTGTTAAAAATCCCCTCACTGAGTTGCTCATAACTCTCTGGCCGCTCTGGAAAAGTTCCTGAGGAATGTGTCCTACCCTTGTGGAGCCGGTTGCCTTACCTGGAGCCCAAGCCCTGCTCCAGCAAACTTCTTCCTGCATGGAGTAGCCAGAGGAAGCTGTCAGAGTGAGGCGAGATGGAGTGGAAACGTGGCTGGGAGGAGCTGAAGTCAGGGCCACGTTTACAGGCCTTTTGTAAACATTTCACACGCAGGAGGATTTACTGTTTCTTGGCTTGGCAAGAACACAACGGACTAAGGCCAGCAGTGGAAGGTGGCGCAATCGTGCAGTACAGGGAGGGGAAAGGGCACCGTGTTTCCGGGCGGAGATGGCATTCAGCCGCCCTAATCCTGTCTCCTTCCCTGCAGTTGGCTAATGGAATCCAAGAGCAGGATTGAAACTGGGGCAGAAACAGCTCAGGTCTACTCTAAGAATGAATAACTGCTCCAGTGAAATGCAGATGTGGATATCTCCAGGAGGAGAGTTCACATGTGAGAACATGATTAAAGCTTTCAAGTGACTTAAAAAGGCTTAAAAAACAGCATCCCTGAACTTAAAAGGGAGCAAATCTAGAAGTTCTGTCCCAGAATTTTTCTGGACTTGACCTGTAAAATTGCAGCGATCACAGAGTCGTTACCAAAACACACCAGCCCGACTCGATCGGAATCCTGGCCCGCTACCTCCACTGATGCTGATAAATTTTTGGCAGCGTTATAGTGACTGTTCACAAACGGGTCCATCGCTCCGGTACTTCCCTTTGGGCATCTGTCTCGGTAAACAAGATTTTGCTTCACTGCCTGGATTCACTTAAAGGACTTTATGCACGTTAGTAAATAATTTATACTTCCTTTAAAAACAGGAAATGAAATAAGGACGCTCAATGTGCTATTTAGCTGGAGATTGTTCGGCTCTTTACTATTTAATGAACCGACTGGCTGCTAACAGAGGTCATTCCAGCAGCTGACACCCCGGCCCTTTGGCTCTGCGCGAGCTACGTAAATTGAAACTTTAATGGGCAGTTCGAGGCGAGCAGTTTGCCCTGGCAGTATCACTTGAAACCCATCAGCTTAAGTAAGTGATTCTTAATCAGCTTTCCAGCTCCAGGAAATAAGCAGAGGGCAGGAGAGGGCTGTTTTCCCCTGCGTACTGCATTTCACCATGATTTATGGGTGCATTTGCACCAGACACGGAGATAAGACCTGGTCTTCCATGTGCTCCCCAAGCTCGTGGTTTAACGGCTCGCCGTGGTTACAGGACACAGGAGGATGTGGAGAGCCCAGCAGCCCGTTGAGATGGATGTGGGTGTGCGTACATGGAGCACGCACTGGGGAGAAAGCGGGGGGAAAAGGGTTTGCCTTTTCTCCTCTGGCCTTCAAGTGAGGAACAACCCAGGGGCTCCACGCTCCATGCCAGCACCAATCCTGCAGGAAGCATTTTTGCTGCTTTATGTTGAAAAAAGTACTGCCTCCAGCTCCGGAGCCCTCAACATCAGAAGGATATTGACTGGTTGGAGCGAGGCCAGAGGAGGCCACGGAGATGCTGTGAGGGCTGGAGCCCCTCTGCCATGGGGACAGGCTGGGAGAGTTGGGGAGTTCAGTCTGGAGAAAGGGAAGGCTGCGGGGAGACCTCAGAGCCCCTTCCAGTGCCTGGGGGGCTACAAGAAAGCTGGGGGGGCTTTTTCCAAGGGCAGGGAGTGACAGGACAAGGGGTGATGGGTTTAAATGGAAAGAGGGAGATTGAGATGTGACATCAGGAAGGAATTCTTCCCGCAGGGGGTGGGGAGGCACTGGGACAGGTTGCCCAGAGAAGCTGTGGATGCCCCATCCCTGGGATTGTCCAAGGCCAGGCTGGATGAGGCTTGGAGCAACCTGGTCCAGTGGAGGGTGTCCCTGCCCGTGGCAGGGGGTGGGGCTGGGTGGGCTTTAAGGTCCCTTCCAACCCAAACCGTCCTGGGATTCTATGAGTGGAAAAGTGCCGTGGTGCCAAGTTTGAGACTCCTTGTCTCCTGCCACTGCTTTTTGCCCTAACCCACAGCAGCACATGGTGCCAGCTCGTGGCTCAGAGCGCTTGGGCTGCTGCAGCAACGTCCGTTCCTCGTGAGCTGGCCTGGACAAAGCCCCTCGAGTCGATGGTGATCTCACCCCTGGAAGCATCAGGCCACGGCTGCTCTGTTTCTCCCACTATGTCTTCACATGGCTTTTGATTTTCTGCTGGGAAGCTGGTCCTGGAGGAATGTAATACTAATGCCCGAGGGCACAGAGTGAGAAAACACAGCCTGAAACCTTGATCTGCCTTCTCCCCACTGTGCTGCTACCTAGAGCCTTACGCTCCCTTCTCTGCTAGGTAACAAGGTGATTAAAAGCACTAATTACAGCAGGAGAAATAAAAAAGGCAGAAAATGACACCCTTTTTATATTTTTCACAAAGACATCGTGCCACATCGGAAACTAACGGCTGAGGAGCTGTCGTGGTTTACTCCGGCTAGCAAAATACCATGAAGCTGCTCTCACAAATCCCCCTCCCCTCCTCCAACAGAGGGGAAGAATTGGAGGAAAAAGAAATAAGGAAGCTCATACAATTGAGATAAGAACTATTTACTACTAATAATAAATAATTAAAATAATAGAAAATAAACCGTATGATTCCTCCTGTCAGCAAACATTTCCTGATGGTCCAGAGGTCCCAACACCGTGGTGGGAATCCCTGGCTGTTGCACACAGGTGCTTTCCCTCTTGCACAGGGATGGAGGAGAATGCCTGTGATGCACTTTTGGGCACACAGGTCTCTCTCCCCTGGGCTCAGAGCAGAGGTATGTGTTTTCCACACCTACCTGGTGCACGTGTACTGCCCCCCCCCCCCCCCCCCTAGAAGTGTCATCCTATGATGGAAATGTCACTTATTTCGCCGTCGTGAAGGGGACAGGCAAGGGAAGGGGACAGGCAAGGGAAGAGCACAGGCGGAACTGCAGCGGTCCAGTGGAGGGAAGGCCGCAGGTGCCTTATCCACTGCAGCGGTGGGTGTTTCGTTCCCCACATGCACCCCAGCACCGACTGTAACCAGCTCAGCCCGTATCCCTCCCTTTTTCTCCCAAACAGGCATCGTGCTTCTGT
Organism: Rhynochetos jubatus; assembly: GCA_027574665.1. Taxonomy (NCBI): domain Eukaryota; kingdom Metazoa; phylum Chordata; class Aves; order Eurypygiformes; family Rhynochetidae; genus Rhynochetos; species Rhynochetos jubatus. The sequence goes on from CM050649.1 coordinate 133,021,454, forward strand.
TAGTCCTAACTGCCAGCAGCCACAAGGCCTAACACAAACCCCTATTTTTGCTGCTCTTCACCCAAAGTTTGGGAAACGGGGTGTAAGACCTCAGGTTTATAAATACACTTCTAAAATACCTTCCCCCACCCATGTTTCTGGTCATGGAAAATGTCAGCACCGGCCCCAGCTCCGTCTGGGAGAAGCGCAGGACGCCCGCCGACATCCCACACTGGCGCTGCGTCGCTGGGGGATGGATCGCGATGGATCCGGGCTCAGCGTGTGGCACCGGCGAGCAGAGCCTTGGCAGGAGGCTGGGGGGTGTCCGTGCCAACGTGCACACGGAGCCCTGAATCCCATCGCTACCGCAGGCATCGGATGGGAGCACGAAGTATCGGGGTTTGCGTGGTTTAACTGGCCTCTTTTTTTTTCTCTTTCTAGTGCAAAGCAAAGCGGTTGGCACAGCTCTGCAAAGCTGCTTCTCCGAGGAGCACAGGATCCACAGGGTTTCTCCACTTGCCTTGGTGACGTTCATGCGACCCCAACTGCGGCCACGACCAGTTGCTGTGGACCCGGCAGCGCTGCTATAGGTGCTACGGGGCCTGTTCCAACCGTTCCCTCCTTTACCCGCCGCCCTCCACGGGCACCCAAACGCAGCCAGCAGCTTCTACAGCAGCCGCGGGGCCAGGGCTGCGCGGCGCACTCACGTCTGTGAAATCCTCGCTGGTCACAGACCCATGAAAACGTTCCTTATTTTCACACTATTACAGTCGAGTGACAGAGCCCTGAGTAAAACTACCACCCTACCAACAGCCTGTGCGTAATGAGGCCGTCAAACACCAGCCACCGGGGCTGGGTGACATTCAGTTGGCCGTACTCAAACGATTTAACTGCCACACCTACGCACAGCGCTGCCCCTATCTCCGGAGCGGGCACGCAGCCACCTTCCAGAGGGTGTGCTGCTCGAGAGATCCGAAACCTGCTTTGCTGCAGAGTGATGGAGATTTTGGGGTTTTTTGTGGGAGTCTGGGGATTCGGAGGATGTAGGATATTCCGGACCAAGGGGAGCAAGAGAGGAGCAGTGCTCACCCCAGTCTGACTGCGCTACGGCGGATGCAAGCAAAGCTGATAGACTCCAGGTGGTGAGAAATCACACGCAAGGCCTGAAAGGGCCAGAAATCAGCAATGTTTGCTCTGTCTCTGAGACTCATGGAGTCATCCATCTGGGAGGATGACACCCACAACATGTTTTAAGGGGACTGGAGGCAAATACCAGTGAAGTGAGTGGATAAGGCTGCAGCAGCACTCAGCGGAAGGGCAGGCCTCGATGCCCTTGGTCCCAGAGCTGAGCCTCCAAAGATTTCAGCTGCGTCGCCTCCCTGTTTGGATTAGGGGAAGCGAAACTACTTTGCAATGCAGAGAACGAAGATGAAGGCGTCGGAGGCAACATCCTTACATGTAATCCAACACCAGCGCTCCTCGGGGAGGCTTTCCGATCCAGCGCTGGCTGACCTCCATCCTGCGGTTCCTTCTAATGGCCGTTGGCAAGGCAGGCTGAGTACTAATGGGGCAAAGCGCCCTCTGAGGTCCCATCACCAGCGGAGTCTCGGGGTCCGAGCCCGTCCTTCACCATATGTACAACCCATCTTTGTAACTCATGGTTTGCCAGGCTGCCGGGCTCAGTGAAAACCCCGGCTCAGCCAGCCGTGGTGGGCAGGAATTCTTCAGGCTCGGGAACAGCCTGGCAATAACCTGGTTGTTGCTTTGTCCTCGTCCCACAAGAAATTCTCCACCCCCAGGAAACAGCAAGAGAGCAGCAGCGATAAAATGGCTGTTAGTCTAAGCACAAGGTTATTTTCTAGGACATTAACCGGAGTCCTCAGAAGCCGGCTTGCAAAAGACCCATGAGGAGCGAAAAGACACCTGACCAGAATGCAAAAGCAGAGCTGCAAACTTAACACCTTTTCGGTTTGGGTTTTTTTTTAATCTTTTAAAAATAGCTTTAAAGAAAGGGCGAGCTCAAACCGGCGTTAGCAGTTTGTGTGGCTATTTGCTTTAGAAAACGAGCAGTTTCAGCAAAAATATCAGATGACTGCCATCCAGAAAGCTCTTATTTTCAGTATCTCAGCTATTCACATCCCTAAATAAAACATTTCAAGCTGCTCTACAACACAACTGTTTTGCAGGGGCTAATAAATAAATGAAAAGTATTTACCAAGCCTGCTTTTCTGTAGGAATAATACCCCTAACATCCTGGAATTATCTCCATCTACGTCTGGCTAGGACTTCAAATCAATAAACCGGCTCCTCATCCTCGGATTAGCTCAGTCAGATAATTTGGAAAGCAGCGGCAGCAGATCCCCGCTATTAGTGGGAACAGCTCTGCCAGCTGAATTAACATGAGATCCCCCTTGTTATCCGAGAACAATCACACTCCGCCGGTGTCCTTGGGTAACAATTTGCGCTGACCTCGACAACAATTTGTGGGAGCCTGAGAATCGGCTGTGAGGCGGGTTTCCTTTCCAGGAACATGAACTGCCTGGCATTTCGTCTCCTCACACGCCGCACGGGCTCTCTACCACAGGAGCCGGGATGTGGTAACGTCGGGTTGAGGGAAGCAGCGCTGACCTGTGGTGCAGGAAGACTTGGCCTTGCAAAGCCAACCTCAATCAAAAACCAACTAGTATGTGACATTCAAGAGGTGAGAGCTGGGTTAAAGGAGACCACAACAGCAGATTTACTGATGTACCTCCTGGTCCAGCCACCTCTCTCTGCTGCAATCCCTCCAATGTCACTCTGAGCCAGGCCTTCAGCACTCCCTCTTTCAGTTCTCCAACCATCCAGCTCCTTGGGTTGTGTCCTGCATTGCAGTGGGCTTCCACGACAGATCTGTGCAGGCTCATCCGGGGGGATGCTCAAAACGTGGTGTTTCTGGTCTGCTCAGAAGCCTAACTAATGTGTCAAAAAGGGATACTGAGGAAGTTTAATACTTGGAATGAGATTTCTGATAAAACTGGCAAAAAAACCCCCCACCTGTTCTGGAAAAACTGGAGGCAGATGCCGTGAAACCTGGCTGCCGTGACCCAAAAGAGGCTCTTGGTACTGGGAGTGAGGAAGAAGACCCCGTTACTCATGGGGAAGCCCAACGGGGCATCGAGGGCTTCTTGACTCGGCACACAGACGGCCTTCGTCTCCACGTGTTGTTCATGGGCTTCCAGCTCCACACGGGCAGCCTGCAGCGGCGATGTTCCTTGACCCTGGCAGGATTTCGTTTTCGATGGAAAACTGGGAGTCCCCAAGGGGACAGCAGCGTGTGCGGGGACTTGGGGGGTGGTGAGCCTCAGATCCGCAGGGAAACAAAACTTGCCAGCAACGCTCACCAAGGTTTGGGATAGTCCTCTCCCAGATTTCCACCCGCCTGGCTGAAGCGGTGAAGTGTCCTGGTTTATCTAGGGCTGCAAACCTTCAAAAGGTTTTGCCAAACCGGCGTTTCCTCATGAAATCTGCTTCGTTAGAAAAAAAAATATTCATGGTTTTCCCCAGTTTGTTTTTTCATTTCAGAAACAAGACCCGGCCCAGTGTCCGCCAAGATAAAACCGAACCCGCCCCGGCACCGGTTCCCCTCTGCCGGACAGCACAGAACCCACGCCAGCCTCGCCGCGCCGCCTTGCGCGGGGACGTGCAAAACCTGATCCGGCATCAAGGGGCGACGCAGACAGATAAAGCCCGGCCTGCTGGTACAGAACTTCACCCGGCGAAGCATCTTGGCCACATGTGAGCTGGCAGAGGGAGTTTATCTGGATCAGCGCTCCGTTTTACGGGGCCGTGGCATTCTTGGATTAGCACAAGGTGCCCTAAAGCAGGATTTACTCCGTCACCGAGCCGTGGCCTCACAAAGCCTCCTGCCACTTTCACGCCTTAAGAAGTGACTGTTATCTGGCTTAGTCTCAGCTCTGCTGGATCAAGCACCCCCCTGAGGAGCGCTCGGATCCTTTCACTGAAGTTCCTGGGAAGTCCAAGCACTCGCTGCTTTCCTCCGTCTTCCAAAGCTCTGCCAAAAGGTGCTTTCCCCCGCGGAGTCGTTCCCAAACGCGCCGGCTGGTCGAGCGCTGCTGAGCAGCCCTTTTCTGCCGCGCGGTTTGTCGTCTCCCGCCGTTGCTGATGTTCTCAGCAACCACGCGCGTTCTTCAGCCACAGCCCGCTCGTCACCTCGTCTCCTGCTGCCACACGGAGCAACCCTTCCTCCTTTTTAAGGATTGGCAATGATTTATCAACACATTCCTGAGTAAAATACTAATTCTTCTGTTTAAAAATCCACTCTGCTCACTCCACAGCAATCCCTGCAGCCATGAACCACGGGAGCCTGAACAGAAACACACACAACGCAACGGATCGCGCCGCACTCCCCAGAAACCAAGACAATCTTGTGGAGAACGCAACATTAATAATGGGGTATATATTTTTTAAAATCCTGTAACCTTCCTTTGAAATGATGAGCCTCTCGTGTCTCCGTGCCAGTGCACTCAGCAAGTTAAGCTGAGGTTTTTGCCGTTTTCCACCCACACTTGATGCCTGCGGAGTGCCCTCATCATTCCCTCACGGTGAGCAGGAAGGAGGTCCCGGTCTTAGGGAAATTAATGAGTGCACTAATTTTCCTGGGACACAGAGTTGAAGCTGAATTTGGCCCACTCTGCAGGATTCAGCTGAGTAAAAAAGACAAATAACTGTGCTATGGGATTTAAAAAAGCGGCTGTCAGCATTCCCAATGCAACTAGACCTGGAAATTCATTCGTCTCTGAATAAACAATAGAAAAGGGAGAAACAATTACAGCAGACAGAAGCGATGGCACCAGAGCAGAAGCGTAGCTCGCAGCAACTGCTCCTGAATCTGCTCTGGAAAAGAAAAATCTAACCCAAACCCCCACTCCATTAAAACCAGCTAAAAATGCGGGAGCGGAATAAAACCAGTTTGAAACTGGAAGGGTACTCTGTCAAGCACCGATTTCCCGTTGTAAAAAGACAAATCCTCAGGTGATGCTGGTGCTGCTCCGCTCACAGGGTGCAGGGGCACAGAGAATCTGTTGAGGGAGGCAAACGTCCGAGCGGGGAGCAGAAATGAGCTGTTTCTGTCCTCTCTCCAAATTCAGGATGCAACGTAAAACGTGACATTCTCATGCAGCAAAGTCCCGCAGGTGGGGTTTTAACCGGGTGTTGCCAGAGCCGTTCTCAGCCGCGCGAAGACGCAAGGGCGTAGGAGTGATCCCAGCCTGACCACCAGCCGCAGCAGACGCTCCCTCCCAGTAAGCGCTCGGAAGAGGACCAAGAGTCTTCTCCATCCGTGGGAATCTACACTGCCTGTCCTGCACCCGAGCGCATCTTTGGTCGAAATGATCTATTTAGGTACGAGAAGAACAGGAGTAGCTGGGGAAACCAGCTCTGGAGCTCTGCTTGCAGACTCGAGGCTGAATAGCTTCTAGAGGAAGCACTAAAAGGCAAGATGAACCAAATCTCTTGTTCTTCATAGCAAATATGAGATGGCTTGAGAGCAGCCCTGAGGAGAAGGACTTGGGGGTGCTGGAGGCGAGGAGCTGGCCATGAGCCGGCTGTGTGCGCTGGAGCCCAGAAACCAACCAGATCCTGGGCTGGATCCAGAGCAGTGTGGCCAGGGGGGTGAGGGAGGGGATTCTGCCCCTCTGCTCCGCTCTGGGGAGACCCCCCCTGCACTTCTGCCTCCAGCTCTGGGGCCCCCAACAGCAGGAGGACACGGAGCTGTTGAAGCGAGGCCAGAGGAGGCCACGGAGATGCTCCGAGGGCTGGAGCCCCTCTGCCCTGGGGACAGGCTGGGAGAGTTGGGGGGTTCAGCCTGGAGAAGGGAAGGCTGTGGGGAGACCTTAGAGCCCCTTCCAGTGCCTGGGGGGCTACAAGAAAGCTGGGGGGGGAGCTTTTTCTGAGGTCAGGGAGTGACAGGACAAGGGGTAATGGGTTTAAACAGAAAGAGGGAGGTTGAGATGGGACATCAGGAAGAAATGCTTCTGCCTCCCCTCCCTTCTTCCTGCGGAGGATAGGGAGGCCCTGGGACAGGTTGCCCAGAGAAGCCATGGATGCCCCATCCCCAGGAGTGTCCAAGGCCAGGCTGGATGAGGCTTGGAGCAACCTGGTCTAGTGGAAGGTGTCCCTGCCCCTGGCAGGGGGTGGGACGGGGTAGGCTTTGAGGTCCCTCCACACCCAAACCATTCTGTGATTCTGTGTGATGCAGGCGAAGAGACATTCACATGGTTACGTTTTTGTTGGGTAAAATGATGTAAAAGAATCCAAAACCTTCTGTAAAGCCCATTTAATCCTTGGCCACAGCCCAGGCTGCCCAGCAGCAGGGACAGGAGCGGTGGCAGTTTCCGTGAGAGGCGATGCCTGCTCAGTAAAGCTGGATGGAGCTCGCTGAGTCCGTTTCCTCCACCGTGTCCCCTTCAGGTACCGGCTGTGAAATTCAGAAGACAGCAAAAGAGGGTTTTAAACAAAGTGGCGGAAGAATTGCTGCTTAAGACATTTGAGATAGGCCAAGAGGCTGGAAAATTGATTGCAGGAAGCAAACATCCAATGGGAAGAGCAATGAGAACGGGCCGCGAACTGCTCTGGCAGCACCGCAAGGTGCCTCATTCACTGGTGATGTGATCTGGACCCAGGATCCAAAAACCTCCACAAGCCATTTCCAGCGTACAGAGCAGCCAGTCTCTACAGGACGTGTTTTATTCCAAAGCATTTGGGAACAGAAACAAGGACATGTCAGAACATGGCAGTGGAGCTGGGGAAGGGGCTGGAGCACAAGTGCTGGGGGAAGGGGCTGGAGCACAAGTGCTGGGGGGAGCGGCTGAGGGAGCTGGGGGGGTTCAGCCTGGAGCAGAGGAGGCTCAGGGCAGACCTTATCGCTCCCTACAACCCCCTGACAGGAGGGGGCAGAGAGGGGGGGGGTCAGTCTCTTCTCCCAGGGGACAAGCGATGGGAGAAGGGAAACGGCCTCAAGTTGTGCCGGGGGAGGTTTAGGTGGGATATTGGGAAATTCCTTCCCAGAAAGGGCTGTCAGGATGGGAAGGGGCTGCCCAGGGAGGGGGGAGTCCCCATCCCAGGAGGGGTTTCAGAGCCGTGTGGCCGAGGTGCTCAGGGCCATGGGTCAGTGGTGGGATGAGCAGCTCTGGGTGAACAGTTGGACATGATCTTAAAAGTCTTTTCCAACCTCAACGATTCCCCAGGTCCCACGCTGGGTTTTCAGGACCGTCAAGGAGATGCACTCTGAAGCCTCGACCCTGCAACCCGACTTCTGAGTCTTGGGCACTGTTCAACACGGGGCTTCCCTGCCTCAGACCCAGGAGACTTCAGAGCAGCTGAAGCAGCAACCTGGGATCCACAGACCACTCAAACCCACAGCGCCTGCTGTCGGAAAGGTTCCTGGCTGCTTTACAAGCTCTTCTCTACGGGGAGAGCACCCAGAGAACTACAGAGAAAGGTGTTTTCAGCGCGGAGAGAAGGGTGAGGGGAATGTCATTGGTGTAAATACATCCCTGAAGGGAGGATGCTGAGGGGGCAGAGCCAGGCTCTTCCCAGGACTGGAGGCCATGGGCACAAGCTAAAGCATGGGAAGTTCCTTCTGTACATCGGGAAACACTTCTTCCCTGTTTGGGTGATTGTGCACTGGCACAGGTTGCACCGGGAGGTTGTGGAGTGTCCGTCCTCCGAGATATTCCAAAGTCGAGTGGGCACGATGCCGAACAACCAGCACTGGGTGACCCTGCTTGAGCAGGGGGCTGGACCAACACCCTCCAGAGGTCCATCAGCCTCAGCCAACTTATCCAGAAAAAATTCTTCCTGCAGAGGATGGGGAGCACTGGGACAGGTTTCCCAGAGAAGCTGTGGATGCCCCATCCCTGGGAGTGTCCAAGGCCAGGCTGGATGAGGCTGGGAGCAACCTGGGCTATGGAAGGTGTCCCTGCCCATGGCAGTGGGTGGCACTGGGTGGGCTTTAAGGTCCCTTCCCACCCAAACCATTCCGTGATTCTGTGGCTGTATACAATAATCATGTACTAGGGGATCTTTTTTCACTCAGCCCACCTCAGTTTTATCCCCCGCTGGCTCCGCCCTACGTGATAGAAACAAAATCGTGGTCTGCTACAGATAAAACAATTCTGGGGTGCATTTCTGAAGCCGGGGGAGGGCTGTTTTCCCGTGGGACACAGAGCACATTCCAGCATGTTGAAGGACAGCCTGCCTTCCTGCTGTTTTCCTTCAGGGATGCGCAGCTGCGACGCCCAGACTCCGCCGCGTCGAAACGGTGCGCGACTGCACTCGCGCTACAAGCAAACCCGTTACCCTCCTCCCCCGCGTGCCGGAGGGGCGGTTATTCACCGCACGCCCGGTGCCCGCTCCCGTTCGACTCCGCCAACCGCAGAGATGTCTCACCTCCTCCAGTCCGGCCCCGCTAGCGCTGCAGTGCTTTTATTTTCTGGATGAAATGACCTGCAATGCAGAGGCTCGCTCGCTACAGCGATCCGTCTACCAGATCCGTAATCCTCAATCCCCCTGGGTAATGCTTGGAGTAAGAAACTACTTGGTCTAGTAAGCACGTCAGCGTTTTCCCAGCTGCGTTTTTTTATTGGCTCATTTGCTGCATCCCTGACTTGGGTGAAGTTTTCTTCCCTTTTATTCCTCGATATATAAGCTCAGTGTAAGAAAGGCTGATTAAGGAACATCTCCTGCTCCTCCGGCCTCTGCCGTGCGGAGATCCGCGGGTTATTAATTACAGGGATCCTGCTGGAAGGGCAAGCAGGAAGGAAGTGCAAGGTGCAGAGCAGCCACTCCGCCACGTTCCGTGCAGAGAAACAAAAGATCCTTCATCTGGAGAAGAGGGTAGGGGGTTGTTTTCCTTTTTAATTAACAGTGAGAGATACTTGCGCTACACGGGGAAGCACGGAACTCACCCACGCACCTGGGTTTCCCTGAATATTTCCATGAAACAAACAAAAAGAAACCCCAGCGCAATTAATTTGTATGAAGGTTCGTTACATCGTTCACCCCCATCGCGTCTGTTGAACCTCAGTCTCGTTACCCTCTCTGAAAACCCGGGAAGCAGAGCCATCAGGGGAAAACCCGGCTCTGACGGAGACAGCGCCGCTCCCGCCGCCGACTCCCAACCTCCGCGCTGGGGGGGTTCCCCGTTCTGCTTCTCCGGATCCCCCAAGCAGAACCGATCCCCGCGGAGCCTTTTGTTTTTCCTCAGCTCTGAGGGGTTTTTTTGGCCTTTCAATGGCCGTTAAAGCCGCAGCCATCTCCCCGTTAGCTGGGAAAGCACTCCAGGGGGAAGAGATGTTCATGGAAATAAGTTACGCTCCCGTTAATGGCAAGGATGAGGCAGTCACAGCCCCGGCGTTATCTGCTGGGTTGGGTTTGTCGCTGCTTTTAAGGAAGGGGGAAGGAGAGGCAAGGAAGGGGGCCTGTTAAAAAATACAGTGAAATCACTGGTGGATTTGAGGAGTAACATCATCTCTAAGCGATGCTGAGCGAGGATCCCGAGCGAGGAGGTTCGTGCGTGATGCAGCAAGAGAAGGAGAGATGCAACGAGCAAGAAGTGAAAAGGGCAAAGCAGCACACCAGGACAGTGATAACGGAGGAATTCATATAAAAAGCAGGGGAAGATGGGATTTCTCAAAGGAAGAGGCTGTGTGAGCTCAGGGAAATAAATGATGAGCCGTGTAACGGTTCTGTGTGAACGGTGGAAACGGGAGATGAAAGATGGAAGCCGACACGGCGGCAATGCCCAGCGGCCGGCCGTGCGGCGAGCTCCGTTCAAACAGCGTCAAACTGTCTCAATCCCCAACAGCCGAGAGCAAAAACCCAGGAGGAAACCAGCACGCGGAGCTGACGTATCGCTTCCACCCAACGCAAAAAGCTCTCGACCCCCCGGACACCGAAATGAGCCGAGCGAGGAGCTGGGCACCAGCCGGTGGCTTCTGAGAGCCGGTACGAAGACACAACAGGGAAAGCCGGGGCGAAAAGGGATCCTAAAGCCGGAGAGGTTTGGGATGCAGTGGAGATGCTCCTCACACGATTAGGCAAATCAACCCTATTAAAGGACAATCTCACTGGAGCGTTGTTATCAATCGCTCTCTCTCTCGCTTTCTTTATGCAATTATCCTAATTGCGTACTCAGCAATTATTGTGGTAACTGGAGCTCTGTTACTGGCTCGCCATTTCTGGCATAATCTTCTTCCTCATATAAATATCACCTTAAAGTGGTATTTCAAGATGGCTTGAAGTATGTGCATCAGTGTTTTCCTGAGCAGGAGATCCAAATTTCTGTGTAATAACAATAAAATATAGAACAAGGCCAAGGGCAGGGTCCTGCACAGGGGTCGGGGCAATCCCAGCCCAAGGACAGGCTGGGAATGGATCGGGAACAGCCCTGAGGAGAAGGATCTGGGGGTGCTGGGGGCGAGGAGCTGGCCAGGAGCCGGCTGTGTGCGCTGGCAGCCCAGAAACCAACCGGATCCTGGGCTGGATCCAGAGCAGCGTGGCCAGGGGGGCGAGGGAGGGGATTCTGCCCCTCTGCTCCACTCTGGGGAGACCCCCCCTGCACTTCTGCCTCCAGCTCTGGGGCCCCAACAGCAGGAGGACACAGAGCTGTTGGAGCGAGGCCAGAGGAGGCCACAGAGATGCTCCGAGGGCTGGAGCCCCTCTGCCCTGGGGCCAGGCTGGGGGAGTTGGGGGTTCAGCCTGGAGAAGGGAAGGCTGTGGGGAGACCTTAGAGCCCCTTCCAGTGCCTGGGGGGCTACAAGAAAGCTGGGGGGGGGGCTTTTTCCAAGGGCCTGTAGTGACAGGACAAGGGGTGTTGGGTTTAAACTGAAAGTGGGTAGATCTAGACTGGACATCAGGAGGAAATTCTTCCTGGAGAGGGTGGGGAGGCCCTGGGACAGGTTGCCCAGAGAAGCTGTGGATGCCCCATCCCTGGCAGTGTCCAAGGCCAGGCTGGATGAGGCTTGGAGCACCCTGGGCTATGGAAGGTGTCCCTGCCCGTGGGAGGGTGTGGGGCTGGGTGGGCTTTAAGGTCCCTTCCCACCCAAACTGTTCTGTGATTCTATGAAATATTCATATAAAAATGAAGAATAAATATGTAATAATTATAAACCACAGAAACGAAACCCAAGAAAACATCCACTTTTACCCTCAAATTCCAGGTTCTCCCTCAGTCCCACCCAACTCTTCCAACGCCCCCTTTCCCCCAGGCAACGGCGCTGTCCGTCTCGAGGCCACAGCATGGATTTAGTTCCACCTTTTTTATTATTCAACTTTTTTATACATAATAAATACAAACTTTTTACAGCCGATATAAAGAAAGCATTTGCACCTCTGCTTTCAGTGTACTGACGCTGTACACGATGATGCGTCGAATACATGCCCTGTATGAAGAAATCATAGTTAAAAAGGAGGCGTATTTTTACAACTTTTTTTTTTTCCTTTTTTTTTTTAAATAAAATTAGCAGCTCTTACAGAAAATATTTTTAAAATACAACTAAAGAGACTTTTAAATAACACTTTCTGAATTTTGAAAGTCCAGGTATGAAGGACACAGAAAAAAGAAACTGGCCAAAGAAATCGAAGGTGGGTGTTAGGCAATTCTCCCTTTTCTTCTGCGCTGGGAAGCTTTCAAAATCTTTCCAAACAGTTAAACCCTATATTTTTTTTAAAAAAAACCCTATTTTTAAAACTTAAGAATAAGTTTGATAAACACGTAAAAAGACCTCAAACAGATCAACGGGACAAGAGGTGCAAAAGAATGAAAAATATGGAGAAGAATTCATCGGATCGGTCGCCGATTCCGTAACCGATCCATGAATCGTTTTCTTCAAACAGCCCCACTCTTGGTTAAAGATCCCACTGGGAAAGGAGGTTGGCAAATACGAATGTCTCGGAGACCCAGCCGGGGTTGGGATTTACGAGTATGTGCAAAGGTTATGAGAAAATCTTGTTAGATGGTGTATTTTTTTCTTTTTTATTTTCTTTTTTTTTGTAAATGCAGCCTCAAAAAAAAAAAAATAGCCCTTGTTAGTAAACTAAAGGTAGAAAATGTACTGGTTTGGGAAAAAACCCATGAAGACATAAGAGCGCGTTCAAGAGAACCCACGTAACAGCTCAAAAAACCAGTTAATTGAAGCTTTGATCTGATGGAGAGCGTTATTCTGAGAATAATTTGGGAAGCAGACAGAGAAAAACCAGCGTTCATCCAGTTTTGCCCCATTCTCTCCACGTTACAACTCAAAACACCCTCTGCCCTCCGAACCGACGACGACCAAGCTGCCTTTTCAGCGATCTCCGGTTGAAAAGTAGTTTTGAAATTCTTTTACCCTCTATTTCGCGCCCCAGAGTAAGTCGAGACCTTGGTCTTGGCCGCAAAGGCGGGCCGAGGGCTTCGCAGAAACCAGAGCTCTTCCCGGCTTTGGGTAGCTAACGGGCGTCGCGGGGGGAAACGCTACCGGACCGTCCAATGCGCAAACTAAACAACGCGTGTAAATACTCTACGTGGAAACTCCTAACTCTAGCCAGATGTTTTGGTGACAAAGATATACTGCTAACGTCGGCTGATAAAGTACACGGCAATAACTTGGGATAAGAGTGACCCAAATACTTTAAAAAAAAAAAAAAATACCCCAACATCCCCAAAATCTGCTAAGAAAAAAGAAAAAAAAAAAGCAGCTCAATTTCCAGATCTAGACAAAAATCTCACTTATTTCTCTACCAGTCGGTTTATGCTATGGAACAAGATGTTGCTACTAATTCAGCACCTCCGTATTAGAGACTATTACTAAATGATAAATATTAATACAAAGAACATTCAGTTCCGTTTAACTGTTAATTATCGAAGAGGTGTGCACGAAGGTAATTAACGCCATATGATCTGCAGCAGTTTTCCTTATCGATAAGATGATTTTTTTTCCGGTTTCTTCCTTTCTGCAAGGGGATGAAAGAGGAACCAGCCTCTCCTTATACTTTTCAATTCCCTTTTTTCATTCCGCAAAATCTGATTAATACCTAATCAGACAAGTAATGCTACTTGAAGAACCCACAATCTTTAACACATTCCTATGGCAACAGTAATATACTGTACTAACGCACGTGAGCGAAGGATGCTATGACTAAGTTGCGTGAACGAGGCTCTTTCCTCAGCCCCCGTATGAAAACGGACCGTCTTCAGCCAAGAGAGAAACCCGCTCCAAGGCAATCCTCTGCTCGCTGTTTGGCCCGTCTCGCTTTGTGCTAAGAGAGGAAGAATGATGTATAATAATCAAAACAACAACAACAACAACAAAAAAAGGCACGAAATATTCATGACCGCGGGAAGGAATCCGTCACGTCGCCGCCGCGTGAAATCCTCCCCGTCACTTGCTCTATTGAAAGTCTTCATCATGCAAAGGTGCCTAGAAACGAGATTGACCAAATAGGGCGTTTGGTCTTGATTGTAGCACTACCGAGTAATCAGTCCAATCCTTACACCAGAGTAATTTCCACGTCCTCTAGCTTCTCTGTTGGCCGGCGATGATGCTGCGTTGGGGGGGGTGGAGCTGCTCGCACCTGAAACAGCCAGAACCAGCCCGTAACCATCAGGAAACTGTCAACATTTCGGAACTCGTACAAACGACAACTGCGACTCTGGCCTCACACCTCAGGCTGTGCAAGACCAACAGCGCTGCAGTGCGTACCCCGCCGCACGCGGGCCCCGCTGTCTCCAGTTAAGCCATCAAGGCTCTTTGCTATGAACTGTCACCGCTCTCAGGTGACCTTTCTCCAGGGTGACCAGCAGGTGCAACGGGGCAAACGCACCAAGTGGAATGTGAGGGGCTGGAGCGTGTGCGGAGAAGGGAACGGAGCTGGGGAAGGGGCTGGAGCACAAGCCCTGGGGGGAGCGGCTGAGGGAGCTGGGGGGGTTCAGCCTGGAGCAGAGGAGGCTCAGGGCAGACCTTATCGCTCCCTACAGCTCCCTGACAGGAGGGGGCAGAGAGGGGGGGTCGGTCTCTTCTCCCAAGGGACAAGGGATGGGAAAGAGGAAACGGCCTCAAGTTGTGCCGGGGGAGGTTTAGGTGGGATATTGGGAAATTCCTTCCTGGAAAGGGCTGTCGGGATGGGAAGGGGCTGCCCAGGGAGGGGGGAGTCCCCATCCCGGGAGGGGTTTCAGAGCCGTGTGGCCGAGGTGCTCAGGGCCATGGGTCAGTGGTGGGATGAGCAGTGTGGGGTTACCGGTTGGACTGGGTGGGCTGAAAGGCCTTTTCCAACCTAAAAGATTCTCTGATTCTAACCTATCCATTTGAGGCACGGACAAACTGGCACACGAACCTGGGACGGACTTGGCACTTTTCATCAAATGCTGAAACCTGATTACGCCCTTGCCTGGAACCGATGTGGACTGGAAACCTCCAGAATGTCTTGCTGCATCTAAGGCTGACTCGTATTTAATCGATCCCTGACCTGAATAATCTACACCTGAAATCCGATGGTACTTTTACACTCTGCCACACCAATGAAGTTGTTATTGCTCCTGACAGAGATCACCTCCAGCGCTAACAGCACTTCATGCAGGGTTTGTATCACGTGACTTCAGAATACACCAGAGTGACTTGCTATGGAAAACGGGAATTGTGGAGCAACACCGTAACAAAGTTCACAATACTGTCAATTCAGGCATATTTAAAAGGCAATACTAACAGAAATCCACTCAATTAAGGCATGACATTAGTAGTAGTATTTTGAAAAGACAGTTAATTGCAACAAATCCATGAAGAAAATATAAAACTCCAGAATGGAAAAGCTGAATCAGTGTCTTTTTGCAAGGGAATAAGGTAAATGAGAGAGGGAGATGGAGATGGGCCATCAGGAAGAAATTCTTCCCGCAGAGGGTGGGGGGCACTGGGACAGGTTGCCCAGAGAAGCTGTGGATGCCCCATCCCTGGGAGTGTCCAAGGCCAGGCTGGATGAGGCTTGGAGCAACCTGGTCTAGTGGAAGGTGTCCCTGCCCATGGCAGGGGGTGGCACTGGGGGGGCTTTAAGGTCCCTCCCAACCCAAAGCATTCTGTGATTCCTTGTTCAATACTTAAATACCTCAGGATGCAGCACTACCTCTGCCCTGCATATGCCAGTGAGTCAGGCTAACTTCACGGAGCACTGGAATATCCACAGTACGATTTTGGAATATCCAAACCCGCTCTCCTTCTGCAACCCTATTCGTTCAGAATGCCAGGAAAAGACACATGCTACATCTTAATTTGAGTCGGTTTCTGACTTTGAAACCCCCAAAACTTGAATTCAAAGTTAATCTTACGATGGATTTTGCAAGTTCTAAGTGATTATAAATTCTTCTTTTTCTTTTCTGCCAAACCTCTCTTTCTAGGCAGCAAAGACATCACAAAATACATCCAGCTTATCGTTAGGAATTTTTAATCCAAGCCCCTCAAATCAAGGGGTTTGGAAATAAATCGACGTAACGGAATCCCAGGAACCGTGTTTCACGTCGAACTGCCGGCAAGCGGGTTTCCCTGCCGGCACGCCGCCCGGCTGGCACCACCACCGCTGCCGAGCAGCCCCTGCGCGAACCCCGCGATCAAACTGCTGTGGCGTTTCTTCGCCACTTCCGGTTCTGCTGAGGGGATGTTACACGTGGCAAGCGCAGAAACAACCTCCCAGTGCCCGGAAAGGCAGCGGGAGCTGCCTCTGACGTCTGTTTCACCGTCATTACGGATGGCATCTCCTCCCAGGTGACATTCCACGGTTCAGGCGTCTCGCACAGGGACAGGCAGGGGTTACACCCGCGAAGGCACCGGCGGGCGGGCTGGAGGATACGGGATGGGTGAGATTCAAGGTCATCTTGAAACACAGCGGCTTAGTGCTTCCACAACAGCAGCTTTGTTTTCTGCTAGCGTTCACTCAATCTCAACCAGCTCTCGTGTTCTACAGCTTTCCGACCCGTCAGGGTATTATCACAGGGGACCTTTCCTCGCAGTATCCACCCGTGATAGCGCTTTTTTATACATGGGAATTGGACTGCAGACCACGGGGAGCCAGACCACGGGGTGCTGTATCAATCTTTGAACGTACCCACCCCCGTGTACCCAGACTTGGCCTATACGACTCTGCAGCATCAATAAAAACAACAGCGTTCGGTTTTAACTCACAGGTCGCAGTTTCCCGTACGAAGCCTCGGGAGGAATTCGCGGGGGCTGTGAGAATCCCGGCGACTCTGAACTGAAGCTGTTTTCTGAAAGAGTAAGCAACAACAACCCCTCACAAACGAGCCGCTCGGGATTGCCGGATACGCTTCACGTTGCGAAAAAAGCCGCTTTCCCCGCCCCCACTGCGAAATGTGAACAGCCTAAATCAAGCGTTTAGCTGAAACGGTTCTGTTACCACCCGAAAATGTCCTACCGTTCGCTGACGGTGACCGGGGGAAGTACTGGGAACCTCTTTTATCCGGACTGTGGTAGGGACTGGCGGGAGGCTGGTCGTACAGCGGCAGCGGCGGAAGGGCGTTATTAGGCTTCGGAGTGGGGGATACCTGTGTTAAAAAGAAGGAAGGGCTGCAGAAAGCCTTACTCCACGGTGGTTTTTACGCGCACACCGAGACGCAGTTTAGTTCTCTGACACATCAGTGTGCCAGGAACTTTCATCTGGAGAAAAAACCATCCGTCAAACGTGCTGTCGGGAAGGAAAGCCAAGATATCCAACGGTGATTATAGGTTTTTTAAATCACAGGTTGCCACTGAGCAGAAATTTTCACCCTCTCCCAGGTAATTTCGACAGGGTTTTTGAAGGTTATTTGAAAAAAGTCACGGGGCCAAGCGTGCCTCTCCACGTGTGTTCACACAGAAGCCTAAAGGTTCCGAGTTTTACCCCAGCTCAGCTGCGCACGTGTCATTGCAACGTTGAGTCTCCGTGGTCATCTCAAACCAAAGAGTAACAACAGCGGAGAAACTACTTCGTAGGGAACATGGAAATCCGGTTTCTAGCACCACAATTACAGGTGAGGACGTGTCTGACGCTCCAGTATGGCACAAGGATTACAGAACTATACTGAAACCAGGAGTTTTGTTAAAATTGCTGTAATACAGTATTTGGCACTATTCTGCCCTTCAAAACTTGAGAGGACGCAGAGCAGGTTTGAGTATGAAAATGTTAAATTAGGGCTGAGAGAGGCTGTAATTGTCTTTTTGCCACGTTGTGTTTGATGTCTCAAGCCTATGCCATTAATTACAGGAGGCAGACTGTGAATTTCCTCTTTCGGTTCATTCCCTTCCTACCCAAATACTTGCCTTTATTCCCAAATCTCTGAGATTTGCCGAAATACACCAGCTGACAGTTATTAGGCTGGGTAAGAAACCAAGAGGTAAGCGCTCAGGGCGGGGTTTTTTGTCTGAAATTGGTACTGATTGTTTTTCTTAACTTGGTTCTGATTTCTTTCTCCCTAACAAAGCGCCCGACCTCTGCAGCCTTGCAAAACCGCCCGAGCGAACCAACGCCGTACGTACTGCGCCTCAGCGCTTTACACACCTGAATATCTCCAATCCACTGCGTCTCTCCGTTTTCTGAGGCCGTAAGCTCTTCAACTAATACTGATGGGAACACCCCAACGCGCCCGTTGAATTCTCCTTCCCAAAACCCATCGTCGTCTTGATTTTCCTTGTTCAGGATGCGGATGATCGCTCCTTCCGGGAAGGACAGCTCGTCGTCTGTCTGGCCCTCGTAATCATAAAGTGCTTTTACAAAACAGACTGAGGAATGGAAGAGGGAAAAAAAACACCACAGGTATCATTGGCACGAGCTTAACAACACGAGTAGGAACTATACACACTTCCACAGTTGGACTCCATGATCTTAAAGGCATTTTCCAACCTAAATAATTCTACAATTCTATAAATGATGAATCAAATTACTTTAGTTTTCCTTCATTTCAGTTAAAGTTACTCTCTCCTCTATGAGACAGCCAGGTAAGTTACGCAGATGTGACATTACTGAGAACAGCTGTGCTCAGTACTCTGCTCTTGTGAGACCCCCCCTGGAGTGCTGTGTCCAGCTGTGGAGCCCTCAGCATCAGAAGGATATCGACCAGTTGGAACGAGTCCAGAGGAGGCCCCGGAGATGCCCTGAGGGCTGGAGCCCCTCTGCCATGGGGACAGGCTGGGGGAGTTGGGGGGTTCAGCCTGGAGAAGGGAAGGCTGCGGGGAGACCTTACTGCAGCCTTACAGTACCTGAAGGGGCCGACAAGAAAGCTGGGGGGGGCTTTCTGCAAGGGCCTGTAGTGACAGGACAAGGGGTAATGGGTTTAAATTGAAAGAGGGGAGATTTAGATTAGATATCAGGAATGAATTCTTCCCAGAGAGGGTGGGGAGCACTGGGACAGGTTGCCCAGAGAAGCTGTGGGTGCCCCATCCCTGGGAGTGTCCAAGGCCAGGCTGGATGAGGCTTGGAGCAACCTGGTCTAGTGGAGGGTGTCCCTGCCCATGGCAGGGGGGTTGGAACTGGATGGTCTTTAAGGGCCCTTCCAACCCAAACCAGTCTGTGATTCTACGATTCAGATACAGGTGAAAGATGAGGAATTCTCACGTGTGACACCCAAAGTCTCTACGCAGAACGCTGTCGAGAACAGGCTCAATACAGCGTTTATTGATCGACTGGTATTTACCGCTGGAGTCTCCGTTGAGGCCGCCTGAGACCAAGTCAGCCTCGGTGGAGTTATTTGAGGTGTGTGATCGACTATCCAGGGCCGCGAGGGACTGCAGCATACTCAGCAGGCTGCTGGATGTCGGGAACTGCAGGTACTTCTCTGGCACGTAACCCACCTGACCCGCTTTATTCCGTGCCTGTAAAGAAAAGACAGCAAAGATGCTCTGCTTTCGCACGGTACGCTGAAAAGCATCCAAGTGTTTTCTCCCGCCTCAAGTTCTGTTTCTAAAAGTAACAGTGAAAACGATCACAGGAAAAGGGTACCTTCACCCAGTCTTCCATATCTCCGTCTTCGATAACCTCCAACACCTCGTGTTCCTCTATGGTCAGTTCATCTGGCTGAGAAGCCTGAAGGATGCAACAGGAAGATTAGAAAATAGAAGTGTTTTCAGGTGCCCGTGATCGGCAGCGTAAAGACCTTCCCAACCGGCCTTTTATTAAAACTTGTGTTTTTAAAAAAGACCTGAAAATACTATGATGTAGCACACTTTAAAAGACATTAATAAGGTTCTTCTGTAGACCTCCCGACATGTGCAAGACCCTTCTTCCCTCCAGAGGATGGATGGAAGCCCCCCGAGTACCACCCAGCGCGTCGAACCCTATTTCCTTTTGAAACCCTAATGACTCCACGCCTACGTCTGCCACTGGCTTTGGGTACCGCGTTTACAACCGCCCCAGCGGCGCGAGCAGAAGTAAACCGGCACGAGCGCGGTTTGTCAGCGAAGCTTGAACCCAGGAACGGTGGTTTCCCCGCCCTACAAAGCAGAGCTTTGTCGTAGGGCGCGGAAGCACGCCTAACGCCGAGATGGGATTTCTAACGCGGCCACACCGGCTCAGCAACAGAAATGAGAACGTTTTCTAACGGCAGGCACACGACTGGTGTCCTTGAAGCCAGGCAAGGACATCCCTGCATCCTTCACGGACCCCAGCGCTCTGCTGAACCGGAGTTTAAATCACAGCGGTGTGGATTTTACACTGCTGCGGTTTTTCCCAACTAGACGTTAAGGTAATACTTAACGTGCGCCGTTATTGAGCCAAAACGTTGACGTTCTACCTCGAACTCCCACCAGTCACATCATGTTTGTTGCGTGATTCATTTTTCTAATGGAATCTTTAAAAAGTATGACCAACCTTGTAGGAATAAACAACTTTGCAGGTGAGAGGGTAATTTCTGAGAGTACCAGAAGGGCTAGAACTACTATCATCAAAAACATCCATGCTGTCTTCAAACTCTTCACCTTCTTCCTTGTCTGCATCAGCATTAATCTATTAAAACAAATTAAATTTGGCTTTATGCCATCAAATAACGATGATGATGATAATCAATAAAATAATGAAGAAATAACCATAAAAATGAATCAATATTCTTCAGTGTTTTTACCACTTACGATTATTGAAACTGGACAAAACCCAACGACTAAACAATATTTAACATTGGATTCTCAAGTAACACCAGGAAAGGTGTCACCAAACAGAGCAAACACAGGGAAGGAGAAGAATAGAGCTGTCACCAAACTGCATCTCTGCTGAACCCAGCTGTATTTCTTCATTCCAGCACTGTGGACTTTAAAAAGATGATTTTGGAAGCTCCAACTCAACTGCTGGACAGTTAATCTGTGTTTTACATGAGCGGTGAAACAGTGACTTTGGAAATGCCATTTCAGAGCAACAGCAACTAGTTTAATGGAAAAAAAAGAGTCGCTTATCGAGAATTTATGCTTCTGAAAGACTGATGTGCCTGTGACCACGAGTTATAAAATGAAAGAGCGGTGGAAATACCTAAATTTGAAAAAGAAAGAAAATAAAAGCCCTTCAGCTGGTGTATTCTGCACAACAGACTTGCTGCGGTTTATATAAAAAAAAGTCACCCTTAGAGAAAAAATGTGGATTAAAACCGAGCTATACAAGTTTAAATCAAACCTGAGGCCAGCACACTGGAAAAATACAAGTTTCTATAAATGCAGTTTGGGCACCAGTGACACGAGCTGCGCGCTGGCCTTGTGCCTGCCTTAAACCCTGAATAAACACTTTATCTCATGGGAAAACAGGCAAGTGCTTCGAGTCAAAGGCAACACTGTTGTGGCTCTGCCATCTTCCCTTTATTTATTCCCTTCAATGTGGGAGTGAATTTGCTATTCTTGATAAAAAGCAAAAGGCTGATAAATCAACAAAAAGTTAGGCTGAGACTAAAAAGGCACCGCGCAGCCTCCCCCAACCAGCTGCCTCCACACCTCTGCTCTGGATCATCTTTGCTCTTCTAGACCTGGAGGAGAAGAGCACAAAGCTTTGTGATTTTTGGACTCAGATTAATTTTTAAATTTCAGAAAACATCCTCGTAATTCGTATCATCCCCGCCCATTTTCATTCGGGTGGCGGCAGCACCCGTTGAAACGCGTTCACGGACGGTGCGGTGACAACAAAAATCCCTGTCCTACCTCACTAATGCTTTGATATATTAACAGCCAACTATAAATTAAGGCAAATTCAAGGCTTCCCCCTCCAGTTTCAAACTGCCTTTCGCTGCTCATGGTCTGTGTCCCAGCAGCCAGAGCTGACAGCCATGTGAAACATCATGGAAATTAGTGTTTCACGTCTAGAAAGACTCGTTCTTGCAACGTCTGGCTCTGGTTTTCTAACAGGAGGAGGAAAAATACATTTTAATTATCAGCGTGTGGGCTGCTCCAACGCCTCGCACTGAATCACGCGCGAGGTGGGCACACGGAGGGGAAACAGCGTTAATGATACGGAACACGTCGCGGTTTGTTTCCTAACGCTCATCTTTCCACGGAGCCTGGTAACGCGAGACAGCGTAAGCGAAGAGGAGATACACCAGGTGTACCGGGGTACGGAACAGGGCACAGAGCAGGATGAACGCGGGCAAGAAGGTGAACAGATGCCCTGATTATACTTAGGAAAATAGGTATGAAAATAGGTATTTTCTTGCGTAGGATGCGCAACAAAACACAAGATTTGATACCAAAAGCCCCATTTTTTGGCTTATCTATCCTCAGAAATGCAGGGACCCTGGCAACAACAGAGAACACGTTGATCCAGGGTGATGTGGATGTATATGACTCGGAGGAGCCAAAAAAAAGCTGGAATTACCTGCTGATTCACTACCAGCCGAAGTTTGCCGGAGCAAACGGCGGTATCGATCCGTCAGAGGCAATTTGCAACACACGAATTTAGGGACTGAAACCACAATTTGTTTCGCACAGGCTGCGGGTACCAGGTGATAACCGGGACTGAATATGAACCAGTAACCTCAGAGCTGCACGATGCTATCACCTTCTACAGGCAGAAGATGCTACATATCCCTTTATGTCCCTTCACAGTCACAAGAGTCCGTTTCCATGGACACAGCAAATATACCAACGGCAAACTTTATTTCTAGCTCCACAACACCGTACTTCTACTGCACAAACGTTTCTTATACCGGCAACGCTCAAGTCCCCGTGACTAGAAAACAGAACACAAACCCCGTACAGACTTTATTCTCTCTTCCGTTCTTGAATGAATCACGTCGTATTTACAGCACAGTTGCTGTAGGCAGCGTAAAGGTTCCCCAACACGGTTAAAAGAGTAGCATCGCATACGTTTCCCAGATGACAGTGAAATTAAAAATGATGATTAACTTTTTGGGAAAAAGAAAAATGTACTCCCACCCAAGATCATGCATTTTATCATTTCATCATTTCCTGGCTGGGGAAGGGGCTGGAGCACAAGCCCTGGGGGGAGCGGCTGAGGGAGCTGGGGGGGTTCAGCCTGGAGAAGAGGAGGCTCAGTGTGGCCAGCAGGATCAGGGCAGGGATCGTCCCCCTGTGCTGGGCACTGGGGAGGCCGCACCTCGACTCCTGGGGTCAGTTTGGGCCCCTCCCGGCAAGAAAGACCTGGAGGGGCTGGAGCGTGTGCGGAGAAGGGAACGGAGCTGGGGAAGGGGCTGGAGCACAAGCCCTGGGGGGAGCGGCTGAGGGAGCTGGGGGGGTTCAGCCTGGAGCAGAGGAGGCTCAGGGCAGACCTTATCGCTCCCTACAGCTCCCTGACAGGAGGGGGCAGAGAGGGGGGGTCAGTCTCTTCTCCCAGGGGACAAGGGATGGGAAAGAGGAAACGGCCTCAAGTTGTGCTGGGGGAGGTTTAGGTTGGATCTTGGGAAATTCCTTCCCGGAAAGGGCTGTCGGGATGGGAAGGGGCTGCCCAGGGAGGGGGGAGTCCCCATCCCGGGAGGGGTTTCAGAGCCGTGTGGCTGAGGTGCTCAGGGCCATGGGTCAGTGGTGGGATGAGCAGTGTGGGGTTACCGGTTGGACTGGGTGGGCTGAAAGGACTTTTCCAATCCAAACAATTCCCTGATTGGAGATGGGATATTAACTCTGTAAGCTCATTATTAGTGCAGCAGGTTAAATAAATACAGTGATATCAAGCCATCGAAGCAGCTTTCTTCTTGCCTTATAAGAAAATACATCGACAGCTTTGCTGAACGAGTTCTATCGTGACAAATACCAGCACAAAGAGCCGAGCCGTGCAGGACGCGAGGCCGGCCGGTAGCCGGTTTCTGAACGTCAAACGCTGCCCGCTCGTCAAGGATGAGGTGGAAGTGCCGCTCGTTATATGCTGCAGTAACTCTAGTAATTGCAACCAGTGTAATTTCAATAACAGTTCTCAGAATTCCATCTAAGGGCTGTCCTCATCTGGCCTGCCAAGGTCAACAGCATCACTTTTTTTTAACACAGGAGCATACGTAAGTGTGAAAGGGGAAAACAAGGATCAGAGTTTAACCTCCCACACTGTGGCATCTGCTAGCTCGCCAGGAACCAGCACAGGGTTTGGCTCCAGGGCCAACTGCTGGCACGTCTGACGAGACAGAGCAAGGCATTGGGCGCAATCCAACACACGCAACGGGAAGCTAAAGGAGGCGGAGTGCAAGGAGAAAGGGAAAACACCCCGGTGTTGAGCACAGCTGTGTAACATATCCTCATCTATCCTGGCTAGAGAGGATCTGAAATGAAATGGCACAAGAAATCCTTTGGGATTTGGGCAGGCTGAAGCTTGGATCTGCACACAACAACTTTAATCTCTGATTACACTGCGAGCCATGGGAATGACGCCGGCAGAGCCAGGCTACGCAGAGCAGCGATTACAACCACCTTTACGGCAGATCGCTGCGTTGCAGAGCTGTGTGTAACCTCTGAGAAGAAACACCCCGAAGAGAGCGAAGAGTGGACTCGGGAATCTCAGGATTTGCTGAGAATCCTTTCAGCGGTCACTCACTTATTCAAACTAAAGGTGACATAGATGAAAACAGCCGTACATCCAAAAAACACCCTCTAAGGGTTTGCCACCATTGCCAAGAAAACAAGAAATGAGCAGAAAAGCAGGAAGAAACAGAGGAATGAGCAGGATTTTTGCGTGTAGATAGCACATACTTGCTGACATGGAGATTTTGTTTCTCTTGGGTGGTCAGCGAAAGCAAACCGTTCTCCAGATCGTTTGGAGGCAATGAAAAACTGCATTCCCACTCCCCCTGCAAGTTCTGTTACGCAGAAGGTAGATTCCGGCTGTCCAACGCCTTGACGATTAAAAAGGAAGCGTGAATTAAGTGGTTTTAATAGTGTGTGAGGACCGTAGTTAGGAAAGTATCCACACGCAAACCAGGACTTTATAAAACCCTCTGAATTTTGTTAAATATGAAATGTATAAGCACGCCCAAAAAACTGTGAATTTCTTTGAGGCAAGTTGCCTGAACGGTGAGGAATTTTCTTTGAGGCGGTAACTGGTGAAGAGCAGCAGACCGGTGGGTTGTACTGCCAGGGGGGCCAGCTCAGCACCGCTGCCACGCAGGGGAAGTAAGAGCAGAAAAGGCATTATGAGCTCTTTCAGCAGCTCCTCTTTGCTGGACGGGGTTTCTCGGTTCAGGCAGCTCTTCGACTCGGCTATCGCTAATTTTTTTGAAACATATTCTTTGGAGGGGAGAGAAATAAGAGTTTGCTTTTGATTCTTTCTGGAATTACATAACAACAGGCTTTCTTCCAAGCTAAGCGGATGGGAGATGTCTGTGGCCTACTCTGCAAACCAGCCACAGGCACTACAAACGCACTTAGTCTGACGTACCGGTGAGGGAAAAGCCATTAGCGACCTCCCATTGATCCAAGTCGCTTTTTAGTTCAATTTTGGGAGTATTGACTGAAATTTTCACAGGAGTTAGTGTGACCTGAGACACAGCAAGACATACTCACACAATAACTGAACAGTTTAAGAAGTTACCAGGTGTTTGGATGAAAAGCAGCAGTGACCAGGTTTGTGCTCTGTTCTGATTTAACTTCTTTACTGCTTTAAGTGAAACTAGTTATTCATCCAGAAAATGTTAAATATTTACTGTATCTCAAATAACAGGGCAGGAACTTCCAGGTGAACAGTGGTAACATCTAAACCTATGACCAGTTCCTTGAGGGAAACATCTAACCCTGCCCACAGGAATGGCTGGCCTCTTTTCTAAAGCCCAGGTGGCCAAGAGGCCAACAGCATCCTGGCCAGCATCAGGGACAGTGTGGCCAGCAGGACCAGGGCAGGGATCATCCCACTGTACTGGGCACTGGTGAGGCCGCACCTCGAATCCTGGGGTCAGTTTGGGCCCCTCCCGGCAAGAAAGACCTGGAGGGGCTGGAGCGTGTGCAGAGAAGGGAACGGAGCTGGGGAAGGGGCTGGAGCACAAGTGCTGGGGGGAGCAGCTGAGGGAGCTGGGGGGGTTCAGCCTGGAGCAGAGGAGGCTCAGGGCAGACCTTATCGCTCCCTACAGCTCCCTGACAGGAGGGGGCAGACAGCGGTCGATCTCTTCTCCCAAGGGACAAGGGATGGGAGAAGGGAAATGGCCTCAAGTTGTGCCGGGGGAGGTTTAGAGGGGATATTGGGAAATTCCTTCCCTGAAAGGGCTGTCAGGATGGGAAGGGGCTGCCCAGGGAGGGGGGAGTCCCCATCCCGGGAGGGGTTTCAGAGCCGTGTGGCCGAGGTGCTCAGGGCCATGGGTCAGTGGTGGGATGAGCAGTGTGGGGTTAATGGTTAAACTGGGTGGGCTGAAAGGCCTTTTCCAACCTAAAAGATTCTGTGATTCTGTAACATCGTGAACTATTAATGAAACTTCAAAGAAACACACAGACTTTTTCCTTCTTAGGAGGTGGCAAACATACGTTATGGCACTTAGGCAAGGTCAGAAAAATCCAGTCAGAAAAATCCAGTCAGAAAAACCCCTCTAAAGTAAACTCAACAACAGAACCCAGAAATCCCACAACACACTGACTGAGGAGTTGCTCCTAGGCAACGCGGAGGCAAGGTGAGGTTTACGTGCTGGAAACCCTACCAGGTGTGAAGAGCCGTTGTTGGTCACCGAAGGCAGGCTGGCCCAGCGCTCGTTTTCCAGTTCCTCCATCACTTGGTTCATGGCGCTTTTTAGCCACGTATCCACGGACACACCGATCTGCTTCAGCAGATCAAGACGGGCTTCTGCTTTCAGCTTAATTATCTGAGGATATAAACACACACACGTCAGGATTCTGTCAAGATTACGCTTCGCTCCTCGCCACGACTCAAACGCGTTATTTCCTGATCCGCAGATTACTCAGGTGGCTCCCAAAGCTGCTCCAGGCAGAAACCAGTCCAGTTCTTCATTTCCTTGCCTGCAGGAATGTGGTGTGAGCCAAGAGACAGGGCACAGTTTCCTAGAGATGTAAAACTACAGGCACAGCCACTTTCACAAGTTGGTGCTGTTAAAACAACATCTATTAGTTTATGCTAACTTTGTACATCCTAGGGTCAGTTAGTTGAGATTATTCTCAAAGTGCAAAAACCCAGCGCTTTACAGTATTTGTAACATTAGGAATACTCCTGGGCTGCAGGCCCAGGATGCCCTGTTGGTGGGTGACTAAACTGGATGGGACAGACAAATAAATCCGATGCCATACAGACATACAACCCACCGACCCTCCAGCTGAGGCTATTTACCCTCAGCACCTGCTAGAGACCACAGGAAGGCCTTTTACGGAAAGAGAATATCTTGATAATTCTCAAATTAAATAAATATCACAAACAGTTTCATGATTTCCCCCTCTGCTCTGCTCTTGTGAGACCCCACCTGGAGTGCTGTGTCCAGCTGTGGAGCCCCCAGTATAAGGAGGATATCGACCAGTTGGAGCGAGCCCAGAGGAGGCCAAGAAGATGCTCTGAGGGCTGGAGCCCCTCTGCTGTGAAGAAAGGCTGAGAGAGTTGGGCTTGTTCAGCCTGGAGAAGAGAAGGCTCCAGGGAGACCTTATTGCAGCCTTCCAGTACCTGAAGGGGGCTACAAGGAAGCTGGGGGGGGGGGGTGGGTGGGGGGGCGGTTTTCCGAGGGGAAGGAGTGACAGGACAAGGGGTAATGGGTTTAAATTGAAATTGGGGAGATTGAGATGGGACATCAGGAAGAAATTCTTCCGGCAGAGGGTGGGGAGGCCCTGGGACAGGTTGCCCAGAGAAGCTGTGGATGCCCCATCCCTGGAAGAGTCCAAGGCCAGGCTGGATGAGGCTTGGAGCAACCTGGTCTAGTGGAAGGTGTCCCTGCCCATGGCAGGGGGGTTGGAACTAGATGGTCTTTAAGGTTCCTTCCAACCCAAACCATTCTCTGATTCCGTGATTCTATGATTTTTCTCTGCAGAACAGAAGGAAAATTTAGGTTTTCTGACAGCTGGGTTCACGGTAGCATCCTGGCATGCTTGCTGGCCGTTGGAGATAAGGCTTTAACAAATCCATGGCAAACCACCACCCCGATCCAAATTACTGAACAATCTAAACAGAAGGAATGGCAAGAGTAGCATGAAGAAATTCCGAATTTCAAGAAATGTAATATTTAGAATTCCAAGAAATGTAAAATTTTGAATTCCATGAAATGCAAAATTCAGAATTTCAAGAACTGCAAAGCAGAATCTCAAAGATCTCATCAAAGATTCACAGAGTGCTGGGGTTGGAAGGGACCTCTAGAGACCATCTAGTCCAACCCCCCTGCCAGAGCAGGATCCCCTAGAGCAGATCCCACAGGAACAAGCAGGAGGCAAACATAGGGATAAGACTGAGGATATTTACATCCAGCCCAGCCTTATCATCATCATCACCCCGTTGCACTAGCTCATCAGAAGAACAAAATCCCATGATTTCCTGCAGGTCCCTCAGCGAGCCATGATAGAGCCAACAACAGAGTCCCCCTCAACTGCCCCGGAGTTTTCCATGCATTTCCCTTCCCAGCACTGGTCAGCCTCGGCAAGTTACTGTGCAAGTAGCAAAGTTTCATCTCCTTTCTCACCCTTCCTCGGGGATCCGAGCACCTGAGTTCAGCATCGCTGCCTGTACCGACACATCACGCTGGCAGCGGCACCGGGAAACCAAGCAAAACCAGCAAAACCAGATGGATCTGAGCCAAAATTAGAGGGAAATGACTTATTCTGTAGTGGCTGAAGCCCAGCAGACTATGTATGAAGACACGTACAGGGAATTAAAACAGCAGTTGGTGCTGCACAGATTCTTCTCTCTTATGCATATCCACACTGTATACAAAGTTTTTTATTAAGCCAAAATGATTTTGGTGTTTTCCTTGGTCCTGACATGCTGCTGCGCTTTACAACTGTCTTCCTAGTAAGAAGATAAGTCTGAAAATAAATGACTATAACTTCCAGCTAAACCCGAAATACGGATCCATTTTCATTTGAAAACTATCGGCGAAGGTGAATATAAACTTGTTTCAAACGATGAAAACTACTTTTTTAATTCCATTTAGAATAAATGTGATTTTTAAAAAGGAGATAACTTCTTAGGGTAAAATTTACTACCTGAAATGTATCTTTAAACAGATACAGCTGCTCTCCCACATAATTAGGTGAAGGATCGGACACGTTTGAGGAGTATTTCCCACGGGAAAAGCCAAAACCGCTTAGCCAAGCGCAGTTTCCACTTCCGCGCAAGCGGTCTTCAGGTGAATGATTAACACCTACTGTAAATACGTGTGCTGGTTTTGGCTGGGATAAAGTGAATTCTCCTCACACCAGATAGTATGAGGCTGTATTGGGTGTGATGAGGAGAATATTGATAACATACTGATGTTTTCAGTTGTTGCCAAGCAATGTTTACATTGAGTCAAGGACTTTTTCGGTTTCTGATACCGCATCTGCGTTCCCAGCACAAAACTGTCCATAGAGCCAAAAAATGAGGAAAAAAGTAAAATTCATTAATATGCATCACACTGCTTCAGTCAAGATTCAGAAAATACTGATTTAAAAAGAATAAAAATTAAAGAGTCCAAAGATGGAGCCACACAGCAGCATTTACATTCAAAAGGCAGATCCTTTCGATCTGATTGCAGCACCAAGCATCTTCTGAAAACCTGGTGAGTTAGTTTGGCCCAAGACCAACCATGAGAAGGTCTGAAACCAGAAGTGTTAGAGTTTGGAGTTCCAGAGGTGAATGGAACTTGGTGAATGGAATTTTATGTCTTTATTGGTCTCAGAAAGGCAATACCTCTCACTTTTTTTTCCTTTTGCCCCTACTTCGACCAGTTTGTCAATTTTAAAGCTGTAAGAACATGGAAATAATAACAATTTTAATTAATCATTAACCTTTTCTTTGGAAAAAATATTTTAGGAGCACTTAGGAAATTGAGAAGTGGGTTTCTCAAGCTAAACAGAGAACACACGTTGAAACCAAAGATGCTAGCACAGAAGGGCTGCACCAAAAATGCTGAACCCGTGGACGCCAACTTCTGCATGTGACACATCTCTCTCCTCTTGATAAGCATTCAAGATTTTGAACAAAACCACTTTCTAACCACGTCTGCTTTGAAAGGAGCAGAGATGCGTGACTCCACAGCAGCTAGTGAAGATGAGCGCTGATCCTGCCTCCTATCTGGATGCTCCTACACCCAAGGATTAACGACCTGCTAGCGTGATGCTGGAGCATGGGCAGCTGCATAGTGTGAGAACAACTTAGGTAAAGGCAGGTGATTCATAGATTACGGAATAGTTTGGGTTGGAAGGGCCCTTAAAGATCATCCAGTCCCACCTCCTGCCATGAGCAGGGACACCTTCCATAGCCCAGGTTGCTCCAAGCCTCATCCAGCCTGGCCTTGGACACTTCCAGGGATGGGGCATCCACAGCTTCTCTGGGCAACCTGTTCCAGGGCCTCTCCACCCTCTCCAGGAAGAATTTCTTCCCGATGTCCCATCTCAATCTCCCTCTTTCCGTTTAAACCTGTTACCCCTTGTCCTGTCACTACAGGCCCTTGTAAAAGGCCCCCCCAGTTTTCTTGTAGCCCCCCAGGCACTGGAAGGGGCTCTAAGGTCTCCCCACAGCCTTCCCTTCTCCAGGCTGAACACCCCCAACTCCCCCAGCCTGGCCCCAGGGCAGAGGGGCTCCAGCCCTCGCAGCATCTCCGTGGCCTCCTCTGGCCTCGCTCCAACATCTCCGTGTCCTTCTGCTGTTGGGGGCCCCAGAGCTGGAGGCAGAACTGCAGGGGGGGTCTCCCCAGAGCAGAGCCGAGGGGGAGAATCCCCTCCCTCGACCTGCTGACCACGCTGCTTTGGATCCAGCCCAGGAGTTGTCACAAATTATCCGTGCCCCTGGTAGGACACGGGTGGGTTTGCAGCTTCAGTGGACACATCATCCTTTTATTGCTGGGTTGCTTTCGAAGCTGTGATAGACTGACTTAATGCAGGTCAATGCAAGTCATTTGCTTTAGCTTGTTAATGAGAAACTCCCAATTTGATCACGTTACCGAGCTGAGGTGCCTGTGTGTATATACACACCTGTGGAGTAAAGGAACTATCCCCTGATTTCTCTGAATATTCTGACACTGTATTACGAGGACTTTCTGCACACCTTCAACAAAAGTTGCCTAGGAAATGATCAGCCCCGTTGTTTTCCTGTTTTACCTCGTTATGCAATTTCCAATTAGCTTGAGTTATGCAACAGCAATAAAACATCAGTCTAGGCACGTTATAAACATTTGTAGCTCACATTAGTGCCCAGTCTGCTGGAAACCATGTTGTTTGTACAAACTTGTTAGCTAAAATAAACAAGCTGCTCCAAGATCCTTGACTGTACTTGCTAAGGGTTGGAACAAGAGGTTTTAATTCAAGGTACCCAGCAAATCCCATCGAGTTATCCCGCTCTATTTACACGTAGTAGAGGTAATATTCAACAAACGTTTGTTCCAAACCACAAATGTTTTGAGTTTCATTCCAGTGCAGTCAAGCCGTAAAAGAACTCACAGTGTTAGGTCAGGCCCACACTTGAAGGATGTACAATGTTATTTACAAGCATACATATGTGTTTTTACCTAAATAATTACACTGGTAAACCAGGGTTAACAGCTTCCTACCTATATGGAAAGAAAAACCCCCTAGTATAACTTTATTCTGCCTCTCACACAGGATCAGCTGCATATTTAAAAATACAAGCCCTTCATCCAAATATCACTGGGTCTAAATTAGCTGGAGCTTGGTGCTTTCATTGTGCTGGAATAAAATGTTAAGTAAGAGGGAAACAAGTGATCATCCAGAGGAAATCAATTGGTGTTTTCACCAGCATCAAATCACAGAATGGTTTGGGCTGGAAGGGACCTTAAAGCCCACCCAGTCCCACCCCCTGCCACGGGCAGGGACACCTTCCATAGACCAGGTTGCTCCAGGCCTCATCCAGCCTGGCCTTGGGCACTGCCAGGGATGGGGCATCCACAGCTTCTCTGGGCAACCTGTCCCAGTGCCCCCCACCCTCTGCGGGAAGAATTTCCTCCTGATGTCCAATCCCAATCTCCCCGCTTTCAGTTTAAACCCGTCACGGAACAAGCTTTTCTGCACGTCTACCCAGGCACAAGGATGGTTCAAATTAAAAACTAAACCAGGTTTTAATCTTGATTTTTGCTCTCAACCAAAGGACTCCAGCAGACACACATGCCGTACTCGCCGACGGAGCAATCTCCACCGGCACAAGCTCACAGACATGAAAATATTTTAAACTGAGTAAACCACTAATATTCCCAGCAATACTAGCTATATCTAGGAAGGCAGCTGAGTTTTGAAAGCACAGGAATGCTGGAATCCAGCACTCGCTCTGAAACCTGGGTGCTGCCCAAATTTCATTAAGTCTCACTGTAGGACAAATATTTTCCTATTTAATAGTGAAATCGCTATTTACAATTGCTATTTACCAATTATTGTTGAATAGCTGAGGCCAGACTGGATGAGGCTGGGAGCAACCTGGTCTATGGAAGGTGTCCCTGCCCATGGCAGGGGGTGGGGCTGGGTGGGCTTTAAGGTCCCTTCCCACCCAAACCATCCCACGATTCTATCACTGGGGTATCCTTACAGTGATTGAAAAAACGTCAGCCACCCACCAAGTTTACAAACAGAGTTCTGGGCAGTTCCTGCCTCTCTGAGCTGTTCTTTTGCCTTAACTGATGGTAGGTTATAAGAAGATGAAAGGAAAAAAACCTCCAAAGCTTTAAAAAATGTAAATATTGTTATCTATTTCTCACATACCTATCGTTGCTCTACATGGAAGAAGGCACAGTTTTGTTTATTTACCCTTCCAGTCTTAATTAAGCAAAGGCTTTAGACCTACAGCTTGCACAAGATAAAGATAAACAACTGCTTTGGAAGTCAGGGAAATTAAAACCAGTGTATTACAGAGCTGTTCTCTGTTCCCAGAAAGAAAAGGGCTTACAGGCATTCGTTTCCATCCCACAAACGCCTCGCTTACAAGGCTTTTCAAATCGTGTATGAAAGTGTTGGGGTGAAAAACAATCACAGAAATCCAGCAAAGCTGGTCTAGTGTAGCCCATTTAATATTCTGGTTTATGACTGTTAGATCGGTTTGAAAAGGAGTTTCTGGGAAGCGCAGTTGCCTTCTATTACCAGGATTTTTCAGGGTGCAGAACGAGACCGCGATAGGAGAGTGCTCCGCCCCCTGCCCTGCCTTCCCTCTGCTTTCCGATCCGTGCTAAAGCCCCCTGACCCCCACTGCCCAGCCCGTCTCATTTCTCTTAAGGAACTCCAATAATTTCTTTTAGACAAAGGTTATACTTATGGGCATGTTGAGATATTAAAACTGGGTTAAATTAGGATTACAAGTAAACCTAAACGAGCTTTTGTGAGAAGTATTTTATTCCACTGCAATCTTTTTCTAGTGTCAGGAAGAAAATCATTAGTGGGGTTGGATAGTCTCATTTGGCAAATTGTTTTAGTGAAGGAAGCAACACGGGAAGATACTATCTTTATATTTTTCCTCATCTAGAAACACTTTTGCTTAAATTCTAGGCTTTTTCAATTGAAAAAGGCATTAAAATGACAGATTTTTCTTAATGAAAAATAATGTATCCTTTAAATTTTGGGCCACCAGAATGATGTGCACAGTGACAGGTAGAATTAACTATGAGCACAGTCAAAACAAATACTGGAACAATGGAAATTTCCCAAACCCCATGCAGACCAGTTTTCGATCGCAGGCCGGTGCTGTCACAGTAGGGATGCCTGTGCAGATAATCCATGAAGCTCAACTTTCACTGCCTTGCTGATGGTTGTGGGGGGAAAGTCGGTTGTGCCAAAATACCCCAATTAAAAAAACTAACCCTATCCAACACGACTCACCTAAAATTTTCATCCCTGAGGCACAAACTTGAGCACAGCCTTGAAAGGGGAGCTTCTCAGCCGTTCTAGCTGAACAGCGTTTGTCTGCAATACCACAAATCAAGCCTACGATGCCAGGGATTTGTGAAAAACAGGGAAAAAAGAGTCTTTCTGCTCTAGCCTGTGTTTCCTTTGTCTTCTCTGCAGCCACCAAGAACACACTTGCTACCTGGCTCCAGGCGAAGCTCAGCCGGCGCTTGCAAAAGGGCGACTGCGAGTCCGTGAGGAACCACCCCCGCCCCCCCGTGAATTCACCTGGCCAGGACCAAAAACCTCAAACCCAATATCTGTTCTGCACCACTTAGGGAACGAGCTAAGAAATGACATTTTTCCACACAATACTGTTTGGGTTTTTTTAAGTGGGAGGATGGGCGGGAAGTTTCTACAGATACTACCGCAGAAGTTAGTTAATTTATATGCGAAATATTCTGCATGGAAATAAATCAAAGGAGACTGTTAGGGTGAAGCAAACAGGAAATGAAACACTGACACAGATAACACGTCTCAAGAGTGAATGCCGAGGTTAAGAAAACAGAAGTGAAGCTGTTAATGGAGAAGAGCCCACCTGCGCAGCTCCAGCCCAACTGGATTTTTTCCCAAGCCCAAGCATATAAAAACATTAGAGATTCCTAAACAGAGAAAGCAGTTGGTGGGGAAGGAGATGGAGAGCAGCTGAGAACAGTATCGAAGCATATTGTGAGGTTTAAGAAGTTATTCCCAGGATACTGGTAATCATAGCATTATAGAATCAGGGAATGGTTTGGGTTGGAAGGGACCTTAAAGATCATCCAGTTCCAACCCCCCTGCCACGGGACTGAATGGAAGTTACCCGAATTCTGTTGAGCAGAAAATGCAATGTATATAAAATGTATGTATGCAAACCTTCATTAACACAACACATTCCTCTGCACTCCTGCTAACGAATACTGGTCATTAATCTAGTGATTGATGTTGTATACATTTCACAGCCAAAAGATTCAGTAAGGTTTAACCAGAGGCTGGACTAGAGATGCCTCCCAAACCCCTAATCTGAATGACTGTACGGGATGACATTGCTTTCATGCCACAGGTTTAAGGAACTGAGTTGGATTTTCAGTGTGATCCACCTCTCAAGAGAACTGAATAAAAAAAAGACAAAAAATCTACAAAACAAGTACCACTAATATTCTTGTAGCCCAGCATAATCCCTGATCCCTTTAGCAGTAAGATCTGAGAGACAGCCCACTGCTTGACGACCTACAGCAACTATTCTGCATCCCAACAACATCTACAGTCTGGATGACTGTTATTATTGTAGGATGTTGCAGATATTCAGCAAGGGCCTGCAGTGACAGGACAAGGGGTAACAGGTTTAAACGGGAAGAGGGAGATTGAGATGGGACATCAGGAAGGAATTCTTCCCGCAGAGGGTGGGGAGCACTGGGACAGGTTGCCCAGAGAAGCTGTGGGTGCCCCATCCCTGGAAGTGTCCAAGGCCAGGCTGGATGAGGCTTGGAGCAACCTGGTCTAGTGGAAGGTGTCCCTGCCCATGGCAGGGGGTGGCACTGGGTGGACTTTAAGGTCCCTCCAACCCCAGCCAGTCTGTGATTCTATCATTAAATGTCTGGATACAGCTGACAGAGCACTAAGGCTTCTACCTCTTCATAATACCATAGCACAGCTTCAGGGCTCTGATGATATTCTTCTCAACAACCATGTTCTCATCTCTGCAGATGTCTTCACTAAGCTGCTTTTCACCACAAGAGTTCAAAATTCCTGATCTGTGGATGTCGGCAGCATTTTTCCTGCCGACCCATTCTGTCTAGCTGGAGAGACAAACAGCTCCTATGGATCTCCTCCCGAGAAGGCAATCTGTTTCCTCAGCACAGCTCTCCCAAGCATATGTTTCCTGAGCAAACCATAGGTGGTAGCAAGTGACATTTTACGAATCCAACTCTTCTTTTGCTGTGGTAGCCTCATTCCGTTTCATTTATTTTAGCGAAGCAGATGAAACCGGCTTTTGTCACATTTCGTATGATCAGGGAACGACACCACTCTTGCAGTTGGAAGGTTCAGTCCCAAGAAGACACAAATAACAACAGACTGAAAGGGGCCTGCGTCTGCTTGAGATGCAGTAGGACCACACGCAGCCTACGATTAATAGATGAGATCCCAAGATAGAACAGGAGCCCAGCCAGCAAACACAACTGTTATCACAGCACAGCAATAAATATTCATAGCCAGATATAAGGGGAGGGAGAAAACAGCCCTCCATGTACAATTAAAAATGGACCTAAGCTTCTGAACTAATCAAACGGAGTAAACAGCACCATAATGAGGCTTAATCAAATCTTATCTGGTGCAAATACTCTCTTAGGAGTTGTAGATATCCTAATAATGAGACAAAATGCATCCCCCTATAATTAAGTGGAAATAGGATTAATCGCTGTGGAGGCCCCAAGACCTTCCCTGAGCACGGACCTGAGCACAAATGGGAAATCTCCCATCATCAGCGAGAAGAGTGATGTCAGTCCTGGGACCAACTCCACTGCTTGGTGAGACTCCCAGCCAGCTAGCAAAGTATCGGGGTCTTTAGTCTGAGAGAGGCAAAATAAGAGGAGAGGAAGAATTCAAGTAATCCAGGCTCAGGTCCAGGATTCAGGATGAAAGAAGGGTTTTAGAAACCAAGGAAAGAGCTTCAACTTTTGTTTTCCCTTATTTTGCAACACAGATCGATGGAGACCGTAAATTTTTGCCTTCAATAGTTTTAAAGGGAAACAGAGAAATGGAAAGCTATTTTAAGGCAAATCAGATCTATCCAACTGGCTGAACTAACAGCTGGAAAACACCCAGCAACCTTCCTTACTGCTGTCACAAAAATGAAAGCTCAAAATACAGAAGTTCTGGCTCAATTACCCGAGTTGGCTGAGTAAGTGCAAAGGAGCTACAAGAATAATTTATTCTCTCAAATGATTGAATTTCAAAGGTGTTGACCTCCTTTCCAGATGATGCTTGAATCGTGCCACCTTCAATTTAAACGAGCACCTTCTGCTCTCAGTGCTCCTCTTTATCAAAACCCAGCCCTGACGCAGCAGTGGTTAAATGCTGGTTTGACAAGGATGAAATTCTGGATCTAAACTCTACGGTGTAGCATTAACCACAGTCAATTTTAGTGCTCTGCCAGTGCCAGAGGTATTATCAGAGGTATTATCAGACATATCCTAACATTTCCCTTAAGAACATACGAGCCAAACAAAGGAAAAACCTTGAACAAAACAAACTTTCCATTTTTAAGAAGAAAATACAGGTTCTGGTTACCAATTGCAGTCATTGTATATCATCTGTCATGTATCAATTGTACTTCAGCACTCTGGTGTAAGCTGTATTCTTCCCCAAACTTTAATCAAGGAGTGGTCCCTGTAACATCACAAGGAAAAATATCTCCAGGGAGAAAATGATCAAAAATAACGCACTGAGCTGTGCGTGTGCCAATCTGAGCGTTTATATTCCCTACTACAACTTGCAGAAGACAAACACCCAGTAGTAACCAATTTTCTTCAATATCTCTTCATCCTATGCTCAATTTTCCTGTATTTCTTGGCTGTAGGTTCAAATTGCATCTGATTCCACCCCTGTCGTGCGTGACCAGAAAATACTGAAGTTATACATGAGGTACACCACCTTGGTTCCTCTCAGTTGTTAGATTTCAAAGGATTCAGGGTCTCTGAGGAAAGAGGTGATGAGATCATAGAATCACAGAGCGGTTTGGGTGGGAAGGGACCTCAAAG
This sequence comes from Rhynochetos jubatus, assembly GCA_027574665.1. Classification (NCBI taxonomy): domain Eukaryota; kingdom Metazoa; phylum Chordata; class Aves; order Eurypygiformes; family Rhynochetidae; genus Rhynochetos; species Rhynochetos jubatus. The sequence continues at coordinate 133,058,634 of CM050649.1, forward strand.
CCCCCCCCAGCCCCACCCCCTGCCATGGGCAGGGACACCTTCCACTAGACCAGGTTGCTCCAAGCCTCATCCAGCCTGGCCTTGGACACTCCCAGGGATGGGGCATCCACAGCTTCTCTGGGAAACTGTCCCAGTGCTCCCCATCCTCTGCAGGAAGAATTCCTTCCTGATGTCCAATATAAATCTCCCCACTTTCAATTTAAACCCATTACCCCTTGTAATGAATAGATGAATACATCTATGCACAATACACCCCGGAGGACCCACATTACCAACATATTTCGACTCCGAAAGGTTCTGACTCAGCTCATGTTGTATCAGACAACACAGAGACTGGTTTTTCTTCTGAGAGTTAAGCTGGCTGGCACTAGAGCAACGTGTCAGGAACGTAAAATTTCCCAGGGGGAAACACGCAAGTGGATGCGTCTAGCGATGACTAAAATAGCTTGGCTAGAAGAAAGGCAAAATTCAATCTCAATGTGCTTATCACGGAATCACTAAAGTTGGAAAAGACCTGTAAGATCATCCGGTCCAACCATCACCCCAGCACTACCGCACCCACTAGACCACGTCCTCAAGCGCCATGTCTACACGTTCCTTGAACACCTCCAGTGACGGTGACTCCACCACTCCCCTGGGCAGCCTGTTCCAGTGCCTGACCTCTCTTTCAGAAGTTATCTTCCCCTCCAGAAATGATGAAGGAAGAAAAGGAGGAAGAGGCGAGACTTGCAAAGGAAAAAGCACCAAAGAGTAGGTCAAGAAGCCCAAATGGGATGGAACAGGCTACTCCAGAAAGGAACTAAAAATAAAATGTATTTCAAGAGAAAACACACCAAAAAAAACCCCAAAACAAACCCAAAAGGAGGAAGGGAGAACACCTCTGGAATGAGAAATTCCAGTACACACTATCTAACGCACAAGAGGAGAGAGAGTGTGTGCACGCACACACGATCTACAAATACCATTCAGCAAAACGTCCGTGTCTTCAACATGCTCGCAGCATACTACACGGGCATTTACAAACAGCACGGCCCACACGTGCTGCTCTACGGTCCTGCAGGGTGACACAACCCGCGACTTGAGGAGATTATCTCAAGGTTACCAAATTCTCAGCCCGCAACCCTTGTCATCTGTTAATGTGCTGTATACTTCTTCCCTGTGAGGGTGCCAGAGCCCTGGGACAGGCTGCCCAGAGAGGGGGGAGTCTCCTTCCCTGGAGACTTTCCAAAGCCCCTGGACTTGTTCCTGTGTGATCTGCTCTAGGGGATCCTGCTCTGGCAGGCGGTTGGACTAGATGATCTCTAGAGGTCCCTTCCAACCCCGACCACTCTGTGAATCTGGAGCTTTCTGTGTCTATGTCTTGACCATCATGGCAAGAAACGACAGTACACAGAACCACAGAATGGGTTGGGTTGGAAGGGACCTTAAAAATCATCCAGTTCCAACCCCCCTGCCGTGGGCAGGGACACATGAACCAATAACTGTGGGAGCTGCCAGCAAAGTTGCATTGATACCTTCCCAATAAAACAGCTTGGGTGCTTTTTTTAGAAAACCAATCTACACGTTGCCATCACACACTTCCAGACATGGCAGCAGGATACGCTGCTCATCCAGTTACAATCACAGCAGTATCCACGAGGTTTTGCAGACGGTACGATTTAATGTGACAAGGTGATAATGAACTGAGTAGTGTAAAAAGGGCAAATAACTTGGGGCTGTTCACAGAGGGTGCAACCACGTACGGTCTCAGGCAACCGTGAAGTGCCATGCCTTTGGTACAGCCGCAGAATTCGCTCCCTACAACTACCTGAAAGGGGCTTGCAGAGACTCTTCTCCCAAGGGACAAGCGATAGGACTAGAGGAAACAGCCTCAAGTTGTGCCAGGGGAGGTCTAGATGGGATATTGGGAAATTCCTTCCCTGAAAGGGCTGTCAGGATGGGAAGGGGCTGCCCAGGGAGGGGGGAGTCCCCATCCCGGGAGGGGTTTCAGAGCCGTGTGGCCGAGGTGCTCAGGGCCATGGGTCAGTGGTGGGATGAGCAGTGTGGGGTTAACGGTTGGACTGGGTGGGCTGAAAGGGCTTTTCGAACCTAAACAATTCCATGATTCTTTAAATGTAAATCCAATAAGCTGTGGATGCCCCATCCCTGGAAGTGTCCAAGGCCAGGCTGGATGAGGCTTGGAGCAACCTGGTCTAGTGGAAGGTGTCCCTGCCCGTGGCAGGGGGTGGGACTAGTTGATATTTAAGGTCCCTTCCAACCCAAACCATTCTATGATTCTATGATTCTTCACATGTTATGGGGACTTTTTGCCCTCTATTTTCGCTTTATAAATTACATACATCAAACTGATGTTTGCAGAAAAGAGACAAAGTCTGTGCAATCTTTCTTTTTACACTTTCCAAGTCCTCTTGTTCTGAGTAACCCAGAGGCACTGAAAAATCTCTCTTTCGTCCTAAGCCAGGTCCTTCCAATAACTGCCCGTTGACTCCTGCCACCTCTCCAGACACCCTTCTTGCCCCACACGCCATCCTTGAAGGATCTCTCTGAAGTGCTGAGCTACATCAGCTCAGTCTCGTTGCTTTGCTTTACTCACCAGTGCAGCGACCCAAACGCAGTGCAGCGGGACAGGGAAAGGGCAGTTCCACGACTCCCCTACAGCCTAAACACATGACTTCAACTTTTTGCCCAAATACCATTCCCCTACCCAACCATCAGCAATTCCAACTTAATCGGCCCCACTTAAGTATGCAGGAATGCTGCAAATGTTTGGTTATCACATACTGAAAAGAATTACAATTGCATTACAAAAGAAAACGTTTTTACTCAAAGCTTACATAGTTCATTCTTCCACGGATAGTTATGCGTGCAAAAACCTCTTGTCTAATTAATGGTCCTGAAATTACTTAATGGTGCCACTTCGAGGAGTGGGGACAATAAGGGCTGAAGCGAAAAGGCCATCCCTAAATAAAAGGCAAAAAGCTTACTGAATTCACTTAGATTCTCCTAAAAAGAATTCCATAGTGTAAATAACGTGTGTGGTAATATATAAAACTCAAAAAAAGTGGTTGACACACCTACCCAAAAACTCACAGCCAACATCATGTCTTTGAAATACATGGTAGAAAACTTGTATCAAAAGAAGAAAATTAGTGAAAATCACCCACCAGCCCCCGAGTCTTCCTAGACTCAAGGATTGGGCATTTTCACCATTTGCCGTTGTAAAACAGAACACGTGTTAAATATGAGACAGGTAAGGGACAATTTAACTATGGCACACCGGCTAGCACCAGAAAACCACTGAAATACGTTATTTGTCTGTGTCAGCTTTCTACCAAATACTGTCAAACACACCTCAGAGCAAATTACTCACACTCTCTACCTCTTTGGAGACCGTCTGGTGCTTATAAAGACGCACATGAATGACTGCAATCGCTCCTTATTAGACCACAGAACTGGAAGTTATTTTTTTCTCCCCTTCAATGCTTCATGAGTCACCTTCCTGGCCACGCACTTCTTGCCCAGTATGTTTCCCAATGGAGCTCTATCCATCCCTCTGCTGTTGGAAAAGACGGCTGGCCTTCCGCGGCACACTACAGGGTTTATTTCTGATCCCACTTCACTTCTGTTTCTTCAGACTTTCACTTCTTGGCACTCTCCTTCAATCCCCTGTTACATTCTGTGACTGTGGCCAAGGAAAGTTAGTTTTGACTCAAGCTCTTTTAGCTAATTCTCTCAGAAAAGCCAACCTTCTGCTGGGCTAAAGTCCTCGTGCGCTCTTAAATTTCTTATTTGCTGCATCTGCACAGACAGTACCTGGTGTGTTATCCCTGCCGTTGGGCTCTCTGCATCATTCATACAGGACCATGGCTGAATTCCTACTGCGGAGATCCTTCTGAGCCGTTACCACTGCAGCACTTACTTCCTCTGCCCTGGTGAGACCCCCCCCTGCAGTTCTGCCTCCAGCTCTGGGGCCCCCAACAGCAGGAGGACACGGAGCTGTTGGAGCGAGGCCAGAGGAGGCCCCGGAGATGCCGCGAGGGCTGGAGCCCCTCTGCCCTGGGGACAGGCTGGGGGAGTTGGGGGGTTCAGCCTGGAGAAGGGAAGGCTGCGGGGAGACCTCAGAGCCCCTTCCAGTGCCTGGGGGGCTACAAGAAAGCTGGGGGGGGCTTTTTCCAAGGGCAGGGAGTGACAGGACAAGGGGTAATGGGTTTAAACGGAAAGAGGGAGATTGATATTGGACATTGGGAAGAAATTCTTCCCGGAGAGGGTGGGGAGGCACTGGGACAGGTTGCCCAGAGAAGCTGTGGATGCCCCATCCCTGGCAGTGTCCAAGGCCAGGCTGGATGAGGCTGGGAGCAACCTGGTCTGGTGGAAAGTGTCCCTGCCCATGGCAGGGAGTGGGACTGGGTGGGCTTTAAGGTCCCTTCCCACCCAAACCAGCCTGTGATTCAAAGTTCTAGCTTTCCAGAATTTAACAAATAAACCCCACTCTGGTCTGGTTTTCTCTCCAGAACCTCCTCCAAGGAAGCACGTTATCTCTTCACTCAGTTTCCACTGATTCACTGGGTTCTTAATTATGCATTCTTAAGACGTGCAATCACTTAAGTTCCAGACTGATTTCATTTGTACCTTTTATAATATTTTCGTGTGAGAACCTTCTCATCTTGATTTTTCTTTCTTTCTGCTGCTGCTTTCATCTTTGATCCTCATGCTCTCTGTCCTTGCATATTTAATCTTTAACTACATACATACACGCTGAAGCACTTTGGAATATTGTCTGTTTGAAATAGCTGACTCAAAATCAAAGGCTATTGCATTGTAAACCACTTTCTGGTAAAAGAGCATATTCTGGGTTTGTTTTTAAGAGAGGCTAGCATTTATCACACCAGTAGGAGGAATAATTTTACTCTGTATTTTCTAACCTCCTGAACTGTAAATCACATTCCTAATTACATAAGGTACTCTGAATATCTAGCAGTGTGAGATGCACTTAACTGAAACAATTACATTTGCTCTGCAGTTTTAATTAAGCAACCCACTCAGCTGAAAACTAATAGATTAGATCCTGTTGCTTGCAATAGGTTCTTTGAATCCCTGGCCCTGAAAACAGTTCACTTTCACCAACCCAACACTGGCAGTCGAGTATGAAGGTAGTTTACCTTTTCATGAGTCTATCTTAACCCACAACAGGTCTCATAAACCTCTGTAACCTTTTCTAAAGTACCTCAGAGTAAAAGCAGAAAGAGATACAAAGACTATTTCAAATGTTTTCCCACCGATGGTACAAATTAATACGTGTATCAAAAAATACTAGAACAGAAGGCACATCAGCGTGTGGCAGTTACTTCTAGAAGTCAAGAAGCGTGAAGATAGAGATATGATCAGCATTTTCTGGTCTTAATTCCTTCAAGCAGAAGGAAACTAGTAAGCTTGAGACTGTTTTTTCTCCATTTGAGACAAAGCCCTGAAATACAGAGATTCTTGACCTTTGCATGACAGTGGAAAACGCAGCAAGTTTAATCACTATTTATCAGGACGTTTTTTAATATTAGAAGGCTGGGAGCAACCTGGTCTAGTGGAAGGTGTCCCTGCCTGTGGCAGGGCAGTTGGAACTAGATGGGCTTTAAGGTCCCTTCCAACCCAAACCATTCTGTGATTCTGTGAATATTATTCTTCTAATCTTGAGTCTTTCATTAAGTTGATTCAGTGATTTGCAAAGTATGTAATCAAGGCAAAAAATGACATCTTAAAATTCCCTGATCTTTGATGCTAAAAGCTTACAATTCCACAAACAAAATTAAATAGCTGTAACATAAATCCTTCTGTGGCAAGAAGTTGGACAAGCCAAAATAATTTCCATCTTACCTCAGCCTTGCGAATACTCTCTCTTGCTTCATCTATTTTCTGCTCCAGTTCTGCTCGGGTTTGCTCAGACATCACAGGCCCATGGCATTCGAGCTCTTCAAGTGTCTGTCAGAAATAAGAAAACACCTCACAGATGTAGTCAATGCTAGCGAGCCATTTCCATGACAAGTCAGGGAAATCATTGTTTGATTGGATGCTGGGTTGACCGATGGAAGTCCATTCCAGGAAAAAACAACACTGACCAAGGCAAACCCACCATTTAAAAGCACAGTATTCCACATGGAAATTCCTCTCAGGGGAACGCTTCAGCATCTTCACGAAAACACATTATGTGCTATGAATCAACTCCTCTATATGTTGATATTTACATATTTAAAACGGGTATCACAGAAGACACGCTGGTGTTTCCCACTTTCACGGGTGTGTGTGTTGACTGCACTGTTCCCAGTTAAAAATCACAAAAGTCCATGAGTGCACAGGTCTTCACCAGTTACCTGCAAATCTGTGACTGGTTCAGAGATTATGTAGTTTGCGTTACACAGTCTTTGGAGAAAAAGCAGAAGGAGCACCAGGTGCTAGGATCAGAATCCAGGATGCTCCCTCCTTCCTCTGAGGAGCGCTTTGCCTATCACACACTGGTTACAGACTCTGTTAATACCCTCTGCCTGATGCTACAACTCCTGGTTTTTGCTATAGAGTGACCCAGGCTCAGCAGAAGACAGGTAAGATGGTAAACACCTCCTCTGGTCTTGCTTCGTGCATTCCCCTCGGAGTTTGAGCAACAGCTGAAATCTCTCTAGTGGAACTAGAAGCCAGGTCCCCCACTTCCTGGGCTGAAGCTCATGGATGATTCAACAGTATTACAGATATTGTAGTGTAGCCACATCCTCTTTATCTGCATTTAATGTAGTCCATGCAAGTTAGGCTTGACTTGAGCACATGAAACATGTTTGTAGGCAGAAGTTAGCACAAGAACTTAGCCTGAGCCTCAGCACTCCCCAGACAAGAGGATGAGAGCCTTGTCACAGATGATTAAGGAACTCGGTGACCCAAGGGATGTATTTCTACTGGCTGACTTCATTCTCACACCTAGGCAGTCTCACCTGCATTCCAAAACGCAGCTACCTGAAGAGTGTTAGGCTGTCCAAATACAGCCCTAGGGTCTGCTATGTTGAGCTGAAAATGTAGAAATGAATGTATCGACACACACATCATTTTGTGTCTTCACACTGCATTTAAGTGCACACCGCTCCTGGATTGTCCTAGTCTCAAAAAGACTTTTGGCGGTTGGACGTGATGACCTTAAAGGCCTGTTCCAACCAGAACAATTCTATGAACCTGGCAGTCTGAGTGTACTGTGCCAAGGCAGGGAAAGATGAAAACGGCAGCTTGTCTGGAGAGACACCAGGACAAAAATAATTCCAGGGTGCTTGTAGTGGCTTCTCTTTCATGCAGTGGGAGCTGCAACAAATAACATCTGTAAACAAAAGGTTTCCTAACCTACCCGCTGACTGTGGATGATGTTTTTGTGCTCACGGGCTACGCGGGTAGCCCATTTCCGAGCCTCTTTGTTGAGGCTGTGCTCTTCAGTTGTTCCAGTTTCCGATTCCAGTTGTCGACTCTGGAAGAGAAAACAAGAAGAGAACGAGTCACGACACAGACCCAGGGCTACCACCGCTGTAGATACGATGATATGTAATAACTTTGTACTACAGTTGTCAGCCTGGGATCTTGTTTCATACAAAACAAGAAGGATTCAACACAACCAACTCTCTTCCATGTGAACTCTGTGATGGTATCATGTTGAGGAAAGCCAACTACGAAAGCAAATCCAACATCAAATAAGTCACAACTCGTTAACTCAGGAAAATTAGTGGGACACTGAATACCAGACACAGTTCTACTGCAATGAATGACATCTACAATGAATAAAACCAAAATACTATTTTCACCCATACGCTGCATCAAAGAGATGAAGAATAACTAGCCAAGGAAGTCAACTGATTTCTAAACCAAACATGCATTATAGGAAGCGAAGACGAAAGGTTAAGGGTGATCCAATTGGCCATTCAGGCTCATTCTTTGTAATTTGTGATCAAATCAAAATGCCATCAATATTTTGTAACAGCACAGGCATTTCTCTCTCAAAAAAAAAAAATTGCGTGCAAAACTACATTTCAAATAACAATTTTTGGATATAGTTTCATTGTATGCCTGCTTTTATTATGTCAGTAATCAAGAAAATTCTGCTCAGGAAATACCAATTAAAGCAAGACAACGTGGTTCTCTACTGTCTAGACTGAACAGAACCTGTTTGAAACTCCACAGACGGAATTACCAGCATTTAATTACTGAAATAATTCCCAATCTTTCTCTAATTCCCATTAGTGCCTCAGCACCTACCCCGTGTGTTTACATCAACATCTCAGTGTTTAGGATGCAAAGCAGTCTGCATCTTTCCACTGAAGTTGGATTCCTGATATTCCTTCTGTATTTGTGGGTACTCCGCACCGGTACTGCACAAGGGTAACTATGGGTAACTGTACTGGAGAGTCCAGTAAAGGGTCCCCAAGGTGATGAAGAGGCTGGAGCATCTCCTACAGAGAGGCTGAGCAAGCTGGGACTGCTCAGCCTGCAGAAGAGAAGGCTTAGAGGGATCTCATCAAGGCCTCTAAGTCTGTGAAGAGAGGTGCAATGAGGATGGAGCCAGGCTCTTCCCAGTGATGGGATCAGAGGCACAGCAGGTTCCCTTTGGATGTTAGGAAACACTTTTTCCCTGTGCAGGTGACCGAGCACTGGCACAGGTTGTTCATACAGGCTGTGGAGTCTCCATCCTTGCATATGTTCAAAGACCACCTGGGCACAATCCTGGGCAACCGGCTCTGGACCAGATGACTCCACAGGTGCCTTCCAACCTCCATCAGGCTGTGAGTCTGACTTGTTTTTTTCTGAGACAGTCTCATACAGATCCACAGAGTGGTCAGGGTTGGAAGGGACTTCTAGAGATCCCCTAGTCCAACCCCCTGCCAGAGCAGGATCCCCTAGAGCAGATCACACAGGAACAAGCCCAGGTGGCTTTGGAAAGTCTCCAGGGAAGGAGACTTCCCATACACTTCCCATCAGAAAAATTAGCTGGGAGGAGAGATTCTCTTCACCCCACCTTCCCAGTGTGTGTTCCTGGCACAACAGAAGAAATTCTTACAACATGTAATTCAGTGTTTTCTCCGGTTTAAGTTCAACCATGCTCCGAAGGGGATCCTCAAGCGCACCTAATTTTCCTGGACGACCTGCTGACTCATGCAACACAGAATCACAGAGTGGTTTGTGATTCTCTCTTCCTCTCTGGGAAGAATTCCTTCCTGATGTCCCATCTCAATCTCCCTCTTTCCGTTTAAACCTGTTACCCCTTGTCCTGTCACTCCCTGCCCTTGGAAAAAGCGCCCCCCCTCCCCCCCGCTTTCTTGTACCCCCCAGGCACTGGAAGGGGCTCTAAGGTCTCCCCGCAGCCTTCCCTTCTCCAGGCTGAACCCCCCAACTCCCCCAGCCTGGCCCCAGGGCAGAGGGGCTCCAGCCCTCGGAGCATCCCTGTGGCCTCCTCTGGACTCGCTCCAACAGCTCTGTGTCCTTCTGAAGCTGGCAGCCCCAGCATCTCCCTACCAATACAGTCACTGCAGCCCAGAGCCACCCTGCATTCCTTTTAAAAACAAGTTCTCTTCAGGCTGATAAAATCTTGCATAACCTTTGAGATCAATCCAAAAAATCCCCTTTTAAATTATCACTCAAGAAGAGACAGTATGCTTAGTGCAACAGAGGTTGTGTATGCACGTGTGAAAGAAATGACTGATGAATTTCTCACTCTCTGTCATTCAAAATACAGGATCTCTCTTCATTCTCCCCCTCTGCTCTGCACTGATGAGGCCTCCCCTGGAGTGATGTGTCCAGCTCTGGGCTCCTCAGCTCCAGAAGGACAAGGAGCTGCTGGAGAGGGCCCAGCACAGGGACACTGAGATGGGGAAGGGCCTGGAGCACCTTCCACCTGAGGAAAGGCTGGGAGAGCTGAGGCTGTTCAGCTGGGAGAAGAGGAGGCTGAGGGGGATCTTATCAATGCTGATCAATATCTAAAGGGTGGGTGTCAGGAGGATGGGGCCAGGCTCTGCTCAGGGGTGTCCAGTGACAGGACGAGGGGCCATGGCCATCAACTGGCAAACAGAAGGTTCAGCCTGACCATGAGGAAACCCTTCTGCCTTGTGAGGGTGACAGAGCCCTGGGACAGGCTGCCCAGAGAGGGGGGAGTCTCCTTCCCTGGAGACTTTCCAAAGCCACCTGGACTTGTTCCTGTGTGATCTGCTCTAGGGGATCCTGCTCTGGCAGGGGGGTTGGGCTAGATGATCTCTAGAGGTCCCTTCCAACCCCGACCACTCTGTGAATCTGTGAATCAGGTGTAGTTTGAAAATGGAGAATATTCCAGAAGTATGCAACAGCTGTTTAAGAAGGAGAAATTCAAGGTTAGCCAGCAGGAAAAGCCTAAGAAGGAATTATTTTCAGGCTTGGTGAGGAGCCCCCAGCTGATGCAGAAGAAGAGATGGTGTGGTCAGGTGTTTTAGCACTCAAAGTGGTACGATGCGTTGAGGAAGACAATTTTAGTACCAGCATTTGGTACAGACTGGAGTAAAATCAAGAGACATTGGGAAGCAAACTGAAGTGATTTTGAAAGCAAGATTTTTATGCCTTTAGATTACACCGCCCTCACGTGAGAGCAATAATACTAACTTATGCTAACATCCCATCAGAGGATTCAATTGAAAATGAGGCAAAAATTGGTTCAGCTTCTTATATTTTGTTCAGCTAAGCTCCTTTTCATCCAAAATTGAATCTGGCCTTTATTCTTATTCATCCTCCTATTACAAGAGAGCTGGGGGCAGCGGATTCATGGGCTTGTGAAGGACAGTATTTCCAATGGCAGAGGCAAGTGAGGGAAGGGAAGACAACGCCTACACACACGTGTACTCCCACCACAGGGCTCTGGGATCTATCTAATGCTTCAGGCAACTCCTGGGCCACTTTATGCCTCTGTTTCAGAAGCTGTGACTCAGCCAAGCAGCTTGCAGAGCTTCAATGTGGCCCTACAGAATGCCTTAAGTCATACATTACCAGACATCAAAGAGGGGCGGAGGGGAGGTAGCATCCCTGTGTTGCTCACAGTGACCAAAAAACAAACCCAAGAGACTTTTACAATCCAGGATAAGATGTCAAAATATTTTAGCTCAAAGCCAGAAACCAACATGACTGTGAAATTCACCCACTGGAGTGGGACACAGCCACAAAGCTCACGTTAATGGCATGTTCAAAGTACAAGGAATTGTTAAACAAGATGTAGCGGGGTCCAGATGAGGAGAAGGTAAGTCAGGAGCATGTGGTTAGCTCTGGCATGAACAGGTAGGAAGGCAAAGCTGCTTACCAAGCCAAGAACAGAGAGGTGCAGCCTTCTTCACCCATCCTCTCAGTTTAAATACTTAAGTTGGCTTTTGCCTGCTTTTACTGAGGCAGCTTTATACAACCATGTTCCTTCATTACTGTTTGACGCCTTTAATTAGGTCCCTTCCAACCCCTAACACTCTGTGAATTACCTACATTCCAGTAGGTCACTGCAAAACATGAAGAGGACAAACACATGGATTTATTTAGGCAGATCCAATCCTTAAGATAACATTTGACCTCATTTTTTTCCCAGCTCTTTTTCCAAGGGCAGGGAGTGACAGGACAAGGCGTAACGGGTTTAAACGGAAAGAGGGAGATGGAGATGGGACATCAGGAAGGAATTATGCCCGGAGAGGAAGACAGAATCACAAACCACTCTGTGATTCTACGTTGCATGAGTCAGCATATCATCCAGGAAAAATAGTTGGTTTTGAGGATCTGCTTCAGAGCATGGTTTAACTTAAACTGGAGAAAACGCTGAATTATATGTTGTAAGAATCTGACATCAGGAAGAAATTCATCCCGGAGAGGGTGGGGAGCACTGGGACAGGTTGCCCAGAGAAGCTGTGGATGCCCCATCCCTGGGAGTGTCCAAGGCCAGGCTGGATGAGGCTGGGAGCAACCTGGGCTATAGAGGGTGTCCCTGCCCATGGCAGGGGTGGGACTGGGAGGGCTTTAAGGTCCCTTCCAACCCAAACCATCCTGTGATTCTGGGATTATTGGACTAGAGCATTTTTGTACAGCTTCTTTCACAGCTTCCAGCTGAGTCGTAACATCTGCAGATCTGAGGAGAATCATTTGACATTGCCTCTCCCCTATAAAACATCTCATAACAAATTTTCAATGTTCCCATTGGTCTTGCTTCTACTCAGCCTCTCATTTTCATTAAGAAAGAATACAGGCATTTTTTCAGTCGCGTGATAATCTTCTGCCTGATCCCAAGTGTGTTTTCAGTTTTTAATCTATTTATCAAAAGCACTTGACTAGAAAAAACGAATGCAAACTTTGTGGCTACTCCTGAGGGCATACTAAAAAAGAAATGAATTGTTATTGGATCTGAGTGGTTATATTAGTTATTCGTAAAGCAGTGTTGTAGCCAAGCAGACCTCACCCTTGCTTAAAGGTCTAAAAATATGTAACATAAAAATGGGGTAATAAAGAGTTGGGAAGAAGCCTAGAGCTGTAGTCTGTGTGGACACCAAAAAATATAGGCAAAAGCAGCAGACAATCTAGGGGCAAGATTTAGTGTCCTGAGGGAGGGACTGAAAACAGGGACTCCAGGATTGCACAAGACCAGGGAGAGAGGTGGAAATGCACAGTCTGAACATGTGGCCAAGAAGACAGTGCAGGACCTGGAATGCTTCCTGAATAAACGGAGCCACCATCAGAGGGAGAGAGGGTAACGGGTTGAAACTGAAAGCGGGTAGACCTAGACTGGACATCAGGAAAAAATTCTTCCCACAGAGGGTGGGGGGCACTGGGACAGGTTGCCCAGAGAAGCTGTGGATGCCCCATCCCTGGCAGTGTCCAAGGCCAGGCTGGATGAGGCTTGGAGCAACCTGGTCTAGTGGAGGGTGTCCCTGCCCATGGCAGGGGGTTGGAACTAGATGGTCTTTGAGGTCCCTTCCAACCCAAACCAGTCTGTGATTCTATGATTTCACCTGACCGGTAGAAGACCAAGCTGGTGGCACTTGAGAAGGCTGTGAAGGAACTTCTAAGCAGAGAAGCAGCTGTAAGCTGACTGGCACGGAAGAGTATATGCTTCAGGACTTCAAGGTTGACTTGAGAAGTCTGTAACCTCAGGTAAAGACAGGCTACAGGGATATATCAAGTGAGGAAGAAAACACAACACAGAATTAAACAGGTATGAAGAAAGGAGCCAAACCAGAGATTTATCTTCCGGAGATGTACAAATCAACAGCATAAGGAAGAAGGTGGGGAACTGAAGTGTCTGGCCCTAACCCGAATTACTAAATTAAGCTCTAGCTTAAGTGTTTTCAGGACTGGAACTTGGTGGTGGCAAGACGTGCAGTGACTGAATTTAGCCTCTTCCAAAAAAGAGGGAAACCAAAACCACTTACCACGGCCAAGGAATGAAGGAAGAGCCGAAAAACCTGAGCTAAACATAGATGGATATTCTGCTGTTGTCTCAGGGCTTGGATTACAGTGAAAGCAGCGTTTAGTGCTAAAAATGCAATCAGCAAACCAACAGAAAGTACTAGATGACTCCAACCAAAGAGCTTAGAAGCTCGCAACCCTGTTTCTTAAATTAACAAATGCATTTAGTCCACAGACGCATGTTGCTTCTCCATTTCTGTCCGAAATGTTGTTGCAGGTGCAGAACTGCCTTACAACAGGGACAAACACGTAGCTTGCATTCTCTTATTCGTGCGGTTATATCTGGATGCAGATGGCACACAGTTTTAAGAGCAAAAAGAAGTTGGCTCTTGAGCCTAAAAGCTCCTTATTTTTGTAGCTGAAGAGTGAAAAAATTCACTTCAACAAAGGAAAAAAGGAGTAAATATTTATTGCATGCAAATCACCAACACAAAACACATCTAAATCACAGCCATTTGTTTTCAAGAGGTGAAAATAAGAGGTTAGCATGCCAACGCTGAAAAGCAAGCTCAACCTTATGATAACACTTCTGGCGAGGAGGAAGGGATATGCATGACATTTTTCACACAAGCCATAGTTAAACACAGCAGTTATAAGAAAACAGTGAGTCAAGTTTGGTGCTCATTTTAGTCTATTATTGTAGGATTAATTTAATTTTAGTTTAGCCAAGACTGAACTAGGACTGACTTGCGTTTCAGGAAATTTTTGATGTTACAAAGAGGACACTCCTCATCTTTAAAAATAAAGATTATTTGCATACAGGGTTATGTTTCCACTCAGAAGAATAAAAAAGGACCTATATCCACCATTAATAGGTTACACAACCCTCTGTACATATGGTATGATAAGGCTAAACCCAAACCAACCTACTATCGCTGCTTTATATAACCACATTCTGCTTTTGAATCTAATAAATTGACATCTCACAGTGGTGAGTGCTGGGGGCTGCTGAAGGATAAGGGACATCAGGCAGGGAGTAAAGAAAATAATGACATTTACATCCATCACAAGAAAGATGCTACTGGCATATCTGAACAGAGAAAGGCGATCCTGGGACTTGCTGACATCATCTGGGCTGAAAAACAGTCCTACCACGATCGCATAGTTTTTTACTAAGGAAATTTTCTATAGCAGAATATTTAAATCCCAACAAATCTTGAAGCTATTCTCTGACACCTGCTGTAACTGAAGCTCTGCCTACAAGAAGTACCCAGGAAAGGAACAGTTGTACAGCTATATGTATGAAATCATTCATTCCGTTGGTTTTTAGGGGGTTGTTTATTTTTAAATTCTAGTTTTGGGGCTCACAACACAAGCACAAATGAGGACCATTAGCCAGAAAATTCCTCTGAAGCACACTGTGCACACAGACTGCTGCAGCAGCTGGTGCCAAACGTGTTAGGATAGAGTTACTGAAAAGGTTGTAGCTCTGGTTTTTCCCCATCTCTGGGGTTATTTTTTTAGGTTTTTTAGGGTTGTGGGGGTTTTTTTCCCCTGAAAGACTAGAATCTGAAATACCTTTTTTGTTACATGCAGTGACTAATACAGCTCTGCTGTTCCTAGTGCCTGGTGGTTTTGTATTAAGCCCTTTTGTTACACAGCAGAGATTAAAAGTCACATTTCTTATTTTTTTATTTTAATCTTATTTTAAACAAATTTTTAATCTTCTCATGGAAATCAATCTTGAAATTAGAGCGCAGCACCTTTTCATTAGTGTTTTTCCATGCTCACCCTCATCATTATTCTCACTTGCCTCAGCTATCACAGCAGCTGCATCCACATCCAACTTTTCCAAAAATCTATAGTGCATCCTATTATAACTAGAAATATAGAAAAATTGTTCTCATCAGTTAACCAAAGGAAAAACAGAGTACCTTTGGAATTTCATTGATATTTTCAATGCAATAGAAATGAAGATCTGGTTCTGAAGTGCCCACTTGTTTCAAGTATTACTTCTCTCTGGTCTCACTGTTAGAAATTACTCAGAGCTTTGCTTAAATAGTGTTTCCTGACTGTAAAAAAAGAATGCCAACAGCATGCCTTCTAAATTAAAATAACATAAATTAGGTAGTGAGCCGATTTCAGCTCATTATACTTCATGTAAATCAGAAACGATGTTAAAATCCAACCCAAGATAGGAAAGTCAGTAATTCTAGCATGTGGGCTTTCCCCCTTCTTCAAATTAACCTTTCAATAACACCCTCAAGTAGGAGTATTATATCTCAGACCTTATTTTAAGCATGCCTGAGGTGGGAGGAATTAAATAATATCAGTTTTAGCCATCATGGCCACACACAAGACATGTCAACTTATAGAGGGAACATACAGCTTTGCCATCTGCTGAACATCTTGTCCCAGTGGCTGTATTCCCCCTCCGCTACTTTGTACGTCGATAAAATTCAATCATAACTTTTTTTGGAGCGTATTTAGTCTAAAAAAAAGTTACAGTTAAAAACGATCACTTTGTTCTGGATTGAAAGCACAGGCTAAATGCAGAAAAAGCAGTGTGTTCTCTGGACTCGTTAGTTTGGATTTACTTACACGAGGAGTTATTTTTTGCTAGCAGTTTGTATCTCATGAATGTTTTTTTGTATTTAAATATTTATATCAAACATCAAATATTTACCTTCAATAATTACAAAAATAGAATATGTTACCTAGAAAATGAAGGAATTTTAAAATATTTAAGCATATTTAATACTAAATAAGTTTTAAATATATTCAAAATATTTAAATGTGATAGTTAAATGGTGAAATGTATAAATACCTCTGCCTGTTACAAGTCGAGTCTGACAAAGCAGAGCCCTCAACTGAGCCCTCATTCCCATTTATACAGTGATTTTATCTACTTTCAAAGCCCTGAACACTACCAGAGCTGAGAAAACACGCCTTGCCACAACCAAGACTGATGTCTTTTTGTAAGTATAGCTTCTATACCTTATACAATATAGCTTAATATGAGCTGCTCAGAACTCCAGGGTGTTCTGTGTATGATAGTGAAATCGGGCCTACAAGGAAGCTGGGGGGGTGTGTCTTTTTACAAGGGCCTGTAGTGATAGGACAAGGGTAATGGGTTTAAATTGAAAGTGGGGAGATGTAGATTAGATATCAGGAAGGAATTCTTCCCGCAGAGGGTGGGGAGGCCCTGGGACAGGTTGCCCAGAGAAGCTGTGGATGTCCCATCCCTGGCAGTGTCCAAGGCCAGGCTGGATGAGGCTTGGAGGAACCTGGGCTATGGAAGGTGTCCCTGCCCATGGCAGGGGGGTTGGAACTAGATGGTCTTTGAGGTCCCTTCCAACACAAACCATTCTGTGATTCTGTGATTCTATGAAATTCATCCTTATTCTCGCAATCTACCTTTAAAAGCTGTGCTCCCATCCAAGTAATGAGGGGTGAATAACATAAAACTTTCCACTGATCATATGGAGATGTTTTTCCACATATTCCAGGGAGAAAAATGTATTTTTTTGTGTGTGGATAAGCTGCCATACAAATCAGATTTGGCTACATTTGGTATTTGTGTGCTCAGAGAAAACGACAGCATCAGTAATGTCCAGGGGAAGCCATAGTCACGGGCGACACGTAGATAAAAAACAGGAAAAAGACCTCAAAAGTTTAGTGTCAGCTTTCTGTGGCCATTATCCCCCCGCGCCCTGGGCACGCTTGTTGGCTTCCAGCTCATTTTCTCACGATAACACGCGGTTCAAGGAAAAAGAATCTTTTCCAAGCAGGAAACAGAGAAAAGCTGGCTAATTTCCTTTCTATTTTGCCCCGTTCTTATGGCTAAGGCTTATCTGTGGAGCATGGGGACAGTATGTTTTCAACGCAACAGATTCCTGCGGAATTCACAAATATCGCTTGCCTCGTGGGAGGATGTTTGACGATTAAACCGTCATTGCACTGAATAGAGGAGCAGCCTTCGTGTAAGGTCAGCATGTGCTGACTGTTGACACTTAGGTTTTCCATCTTGCTGTCTGTAAAGGCTCAGTCTCTTTTTGTGAAGTCATTTATTGAAAGGATTAAAGCTGGTTGGGAATTTATCAATGATTTCTTACTGAATATTTTTAAAACAAACCATTTTCCTTAAAGGAAAATTACTCAAGTGCTAACAAATCGGTTACATGTTTAACACTCCAGCTACTTTTGAAGCACGTGCATGGCTTCTGATCCAGAGTTTCTACTCCCGATTCACCTCTCCTTTTTGCATTGACTAATTCCTGCAGTGTGGACCAACAGCAAATGCTTAAAGTCCAAGAGAAAGGATCAGCAAAGCCTGTGTCCGTGCAATAATCCACCCATTAACGTGTTCAGTATTTCAGAGCAAGACACACGTTGTCTGTAGTAATGTAATACAATCTTTCCTTAAAGGAAAATGGCCTGTTGCACAAAGTTTTAAAAGCTTCCTTTTTAAAAAAAAAAAATTTATGTCGGTCAAAATTAGCCAAGACACTGAAACAAGTGAAATAATTTAGTAACATGAACACATGCATCAAGTTAAGCTCAAACCAATGTTTTAGATAATGGAAAATAGCTGAACAAAGTAGAATATTTAGTAGTGGGCTTCACCTGTGGATGCTCAAGAGGCAACACTTTGGCCAGCGTTAGTGTGATGCCGGGGAAACCAAAATCCTGAAAACGGATGGAAAACCATCTCATAACCACCTGTCTGAGGAACAGTCTCGCTTGGAGGCTCTGACTGTGCACACTGGGAGTATTCTGAAAGTAAACTGAGCTGCGGGTTTTGTACCTGCCTCACGCATTGCATGGCAATCCCTTCTGCGTTACTCTTTGGCAACAGCTCTCCCCTCGTAAAACAAAACTTGGAGACGGACCATGTAAAAGTAGAATTTACAAAAGCATTTAGTTTTCCAGGTAGGTGAGTCCCACACCCACGCTATTTGTAACATTCTTCTTGCCTACAATACCCAAAGTTTTCTTTCAGTGATATTTAAATGCTCCAAACTTTGACTACAGTCACAATGGATGAGGTATGTGGTTTGAAGAGAGGCCATAATTTGTTCTTGGAAAAGGTTAATATTAAATATTTGATTAGATATATTAATCACTCTAATTATTTCTTTCAGAGTTAGTCTTCAGTGTGAAAATTATCATGCATAACCCACAAAAACTAAAAGCCAACTGATGATTTCTGCAGATCACGTACAAAGAGAGTGTGTGGCAAAAGAATGCTTGATAATTGTTCCTCATCTGAACGTTGATTGATCAGAAAACATACAATTTCTGACAAATTCAAAAGCCTAAGCAAAAGCCCTTCTTCTCTCGGACCTACTGATTAAAAACGGTGAAGGTGTAACCTGTGATTAATTATACAGATCGTAAAGAAGCCTGCATAATTTATCTTTGTGAAAACTGGTTACAGCATAGGCAGCTAGAAGCTCAAACAACCCAGTGCAATGAGGAAATGCAGCAATTCTACAGCCCAAGAGGGTTAGCCAAGTAAAGAAGTCACGGCGTCCGACGGACTGAGACAGCTTTAGACACAAAGAACCCATCCCCTGCCTTCTAAAAAGCTCCTAAGTGCAGCAGCACAAGCAGTGCTCATGTACAGTGTCAGACCACACAAGTGCCGTGTCAAAGAATCATGTCATTTTTAATGTTGAAGAGTTTAATAAGAGCGAATTACACTTCTGTTTTACACAGGGATAGCCCTCTGGAAAAAGAAAAAAATCAAATTAGTAATGGGACTGCATTTCATCAGTGCACACCAACAGCCTCCAGTTGTTGTACAAGCTTCCCCGTTCACGTTAGAGAAGTAACCAATTACATACGTCACTCTCTTGAGCTGTGAAATTTTAATTCATGCCCCCAAAAGACTACAATATCAATTACAAATGCTATGCGAGTGCAAAAGATAAGTGTGAGGCTGAT
Source organism: Rhynochetos jubatus (assembly GCA_027574665.1). Taxonomy (NCBI): domain Eukaryota; kingdom Metazoa; phylum Chordata; class Aves; order Eurypygiformes; family Rhynochetidae; genus Rhynochetos; species Rhynochetos jubatus. The sequence continues at coordinate 133,077,984 of CM050649.1, forward strand.
CCCCATAAATAACGCAGTTAAATTGCTTTTTCCTTAAGTCTTACTGTTGAAAAGCATTTTTTTCCTCATTTTACACATATATATATATGTTATGCATTCTGTTGCCACCCTCAACATGAGCGTAAATTCAGCATCCCGAGCCACATGCATACCGATAACGACCCAAACGCCAAAGGCTGATCATAAATACCACCAGATACCTCTGCTATAGTCATTCTCATAGCACTGACAGGTGAGGGCTCAATATCCACCAGCTGAACAGCATTAAAACTCTAGATGCAGAGATTGCACAGGGATGAAAACACACGGCAGCAAAGGTTAGAAAGGCAGGGCAACGACAGTTAGAAAGATTCTGCTTGCTGCATTAAGAACAACCAAATGCTTTATGGAAATATCTGACCTGTACAATGAAGTTAGAAGGAAAATCAAAATCACAGTTTGTTAAAATGCAAAGACAAAGGGAACTCTGTAATAAATGTTAGCATGGCTTGGTGAAGCACTGGGACAGGTTGCCCAGAGAAGCTGTGGCTGCCCCATCCCTGGGAGTGTCCAAGGCCAGGCTGGATGAGGCTTGGAGCAACCTGGTCTAGTGGAAGGTGTCCCTGCCCATGGCAGGGGGTGGGGCTGGGTGGGCTTTAAGGTCCCTTCCAACCCAAACTGTTCCGTGATTCTATGAAAAATCACCCTGACGTAATAAAAAGCTGCACAAGGTGAACTTTTTTAAAGATCTAGACTTATTTTAAACTTATTTCTGAAAATAACGTTGGCATTGTTGGTGGGACATCAACAATCCACTTTTATGAAAGTGCTGTTTGGAAACGTATTTACATACTATGATTCAGTCCATTGCAATGTCATTAATGATTGCTCTGGAAGCAACATATGCACCAAAATACTATTTTCCCAGATTATTCTGGAATGCAAAGTTTAGCAGTGTTTTTTCTAAAGCAGTAACTTCTATGTATGCATAAATATTCATTGAATAATTTAGGGGTATTTGGCACAGCATCACATGTGTCAAGGCCAGGCTGGATGAGGCTTGGAACAACCTGCTCTAGTGGAAGGTGTCCCTGCCCATGGCAGGGGGTGGCAATGGGTGGGCTTTAAGGTCCCTTCCCACCCAAACCATTCCGTGCTGTAGCCCAGTAGTAGTGAATGTTACAGAAATCTCACCGGCAGGAGAAAAAGCTAACAAAACGTGGTAAGAACTATGCCAAAAGCACAGAAACACAGGACTGCAGGCACAGTCTGGAAGGAATAAAGATTCTGCCCTTCTGTGGATGACACTGAGCCTGTTTGATGCTTTTGTTATGATTACCTACCTACTACCAGCAGAGCTGATGGAATCAGGACATTTTCCCTTTCTTTTCCAAAAATATAGGTTAAACCAGATTGGGATACGAGTGAGCACTATTCTCTTACCCTTTAATAACAACAGTCTTAAAAGCAGAGCAAGAACAAGTAAATCAAGGAATTCAGCAGGGTTCTTACAGTGTCACTGTCGCTTGGTTGGAACTGGAAAGGCTGCGGTTTGTGAAACACGGAGTTCTCCTGTAAGAACAGCTGTAGATTGTAATCCCGCACCACCTGAGAAAATAACAAATGTCGTTTACACCCGGAATGCTGTAAACTGGAAAACACGCTGCAGTACAATTAGTACACTGTTGCAGAGAGAGAAGCTCGAACGCAACAAAAGGAAATACAGGACCTGATTCTGGGCAGTGCTGGTTATTCAGATGCGACTGGTAGGACATACACTACAAAGAGCTAAAAAATACCTGCCATTAACCTACAAAAAAAGGAAATATGGGGAAAAAGCTGCCAACTATTGAGTATAAAGCATGTGGTGTCACTACCATAAACATTTCTCTCTCCTCTTGCGGATAATTTCTTATACACGGCTCTTTTTTAAGCCGAAACGTCGTATTTTTACACATATTGCAGGAGCTGAAAAGACTATTTGAAATAATGCACACAAAATCAGTTGCAAAATTCATCTCTTTATATTAAATTGCTTGCAGAGAAAACTCTCATAGTTTGCATTTTGCTAAACCAAACCTACTTCAGCTAAATTTGTTTAATGATGCATTTCAGAGAGCATGACACGTATCCCTAAACAAATTCCTTATGTCACAATTTACACATATTTATGAAGAACAACACAGTGATTGCAATATGAAAAATTAGTATCGCTGGCTGAAGAACTCTGGAGAGTATTCACTGCTTCAATTGATGAAAATGCATAAATAGCAGCATGAAATTATAAAAATCTACTACCAAACTGAGGGTTTAAACGTACAGAAGTGTATAATAAAGATGGTATTCATCCAGAAATAGCAGCAGTGTTGTTTATGACCGAGAATTCTGATTACGCTGTATGTACAATGGTAAACACAGCATGTTCTCTAACGTATCAAAATGTTGATGCTTGTGGTACTGAAATACTGAACTGTAAAAAATTAATCTTCACTTAAAGAAAGTAAATAGTCCTCCAGGGCCTATAATGCACTCATTTAAACAGTAAAGAACATAATTACTGCACCAATTTGAGCAGTTGAACGTAAACACATTCAAATGGGTAGAAAACATACAGAGAAGGCAGACAGGGAGTCTGCATCAGGAATTCCCATAAACCGAAATTTGGAAAATACTAAAGGAGGAATCATCTGCAGCTTCAGATGATGCTCAGCACTGACCATGGCATCGAGATTGTCCTGTTAAGCAGCACCAGGCTTCACACAGTCCTTAGAGGCCTCCCCTGGAGTGCTGTGTCCAGCTCTGGGCTCCTCAGCTCCAGAAGGACAAGGAGCTGCTGGAGAGGGCCCAGCGCGGGGACACTGAGATGGGGAAGGGCCTGGAGCACCTTCCACCTGAGGAAAGGCTGGGAGAGCTGGGGCTGTACAGCTTGGAGAAGAGGGGGCTGAGGGGGATCTTATCAATGCTGATCAGTATCTACAGGGTGGGTGTCAGGAGGATGGGGCCAGGCTCTGCTCAGGGGTGCCCAGGGACAGGACGAGGGGCCATGGCCATCAACTGGCAAACAGAAGGTTCAGCCTGACCATGAGGAAACCCTTCTGCCCTGTGAGGGTGACAGAGCCCTGGGACAGGCTGCCCAGAGAGGGGGGAGTCTCCTTCCCTGGAGACTTTCCAAAGCCCCTGGACTTGTTCCTGTGTGATCTGCTCTAGGGGATCCTGCTCTGGCAGGGGGTTGGACCAGATGTTATCTAGAGGTCCCTTCCAACCCCTACCACGCTGTGGATCTGCGATACGTGTGAACACCAACCCTAGCACACAACTCCATGCCATGTCAAATATATGAAACTATTATAAATCAACTTCAATTGGAAAATAACCCCATAGTGTAGTTACTGAGGAGACGAAAATGTCTACAGTTATTTTAATGCAATATGCTTTCTCTGTAGACCTCTAACTCAAAACCAGTTCGATTCTTCAAAGAAGAGAAACCATCTTTACGACAGTGCTCATAAGAATTTTTCCCTCAAAGCAACACTATTTAGCTATAAATGAGAGCTGTTATCTTAACGTGAGTCTTGGGAGAGTGTGCAAGTCCAGCAAATTAATACCCTGGAGCATTTTGCACAACGTATTTGACAATCGTTAGAAAATAAAGAGACTCCTAAGCAACACACAGTATTCTCAGCAACTTTTCCAAATAGATTTCCTGTTACTCAGAAGCCAATGTTCTCATGCAGTTCCTTTATGAAGTCAATGTCAATAGACATGTGAAAATAGACTTGAAATCCATGTTAAATATATACCAGATGCAGAAAGAAGGCATGGTCAGAGACGTGCATAAATGAAATTATTTGCCCTAGGCCTGGTGAAGCTTCTTACCAGAAACATCACAGAAATGTTATTCAAAACAGCAAATGTAATTTCAGAAAATATTCCAAAGAAAATCAGATTTTTTTCCAAAAGATAAGCACAAAAAGTACAAGTCTTGAATAAGACTGAGTGAAAAAGAAGTCAAACTGCATTTTCATAAGCTCAGTGTCAGAGGGTAATTCCTGGAGGTGCCAGAGGAATGATGCAGAGGAAGGTCACCCTAACCCAGCAGTAATAAAACCCCCAAAGCTGCAATATGACGATGCTACAAATGGTGGAAACCCTGCATTTTATATAGAAAACGTGGTTTTGAGACGTCTCCCTCAATTAGGTGACTGACACTCATACACTGCTGCCCTGACCATCTGAAGCGGCCACCTCTCCAAGAGGTAAGCAGGCACTGCTGGGCAGCCACTTTTCTCGTTCTAAAGCAAATATAATACAATTCCACCCTGTAAATAGAAATACAGTTCAGATGGAGAAACAAAAGCATTTCTACCAATGATCTAAAGTGTCACTTCTACGTGTAGCTTGGCAAGCTTGTGATCTAGTACTTAAAGCTAACAAAGAACAGGTGAAGTATTAAAAAAACCCTCAATAAATACTGAAAATCTTTGCTTTGATGGCAGGCTGGGATTTATTCCAAATTACTCACGTGCTAACAAATTGGTTACATGTTTAATACTCAAGCTACTTTTGAAGCACGTGCATGGCTTTTGATCCAGGGTTTCTACTCCGGGTTCACCTCTCCTTTCTGCACTGATTCCTGCAGTGTGGACCAACAGCAAATGGTGAAATCATAGAATCATAGAACGGGCTGGGTTGGAAGGGACCTTAAAGATCAGCCAGTTCCAACCTCCCTGCCACGGGCAGGGACACCCTCCACTAGACCAGGTTGCTCCAAGCCTCATCCAGCCTGGCCTTGGACACTTCCAGGGATGGGGTATCCACAGCTTCTCTGGGCAACCTGTCCCAGGGCCTCCCCACTCTCTCCAGGAAGAATTTTTTCCTGATGTCCCATCTCAATCTCCCCACTTTCAATTTAAACCCGTTACCTCTTGTCCTGTCACTACAGGCCCTTGGAAAAAGCCCCGCCCCAGCTTCCCTGTAAACCCTTGTAGGTCCAAGAGAACAGATCAGCAAAGCCTATATCCGTGGAATAATCCACTGATTAACATGTTGGTTATTTCAGAGCAAGACACACGTTGTCAGCAGTAATGTAATAGAACTTTTCTCCTCTGCATTCCTGAACTACAAGGAGAGTTGATGAGCTGTAAACCAGTTGTAAAAGTCCTGTTCAGACCTGACTCCTGTATTTACATTTTTGTTCGTTCTCCAGGCGTCATAACGGCTCAAGAAAGCAGAAACCAAAGAATTTTCCTCAAATGTACAGCATGACGTTGTTACTGCGTAAAATAAGCCAGACCTGCAGGCTCTGGCCACACAGAGTCTTGCCAACACAAGCTGCCACAAGCTCAGTGCACACGAATACATGATGAAGTTATTCCAACGCAAACGAGCTCTTTGGAAATGACCGTTTACTTAGACAAAAGCCCCAGCCTGGCAGCACTCCAAATACTCTGATCAGGGAGCACTGAATACAATATTAAGAAATTAATTATGAATATGTAGACATTATATATAAGCATATTTAGTTAAAAGATTCAAACCCAGAGGAAGTTACCCTCCCCCTCTGCTCTGTGCTGCTGAGGCCTCCCCTGGAGTGCTGTGTCCAGCTCTGGGCTCCTCAGCTCCAGAAGGACAAGGAGCTGCTGGAGAGGGCCCAGCGCAGGGACACTGCGATGGGGAAGGGCCTGGAGCACCTTCCACCTGAGGAAAGGCTGGGAGAGCTGGGGCTGTTCAGCTGGGAGAAGAGGAGGCTGAGGGGGATCTTATCAATGCTGATCAATATCTAAAGGGTGGGTGTCAGGAGGATGGGGCCAGGCTCTGCTCAGGGGTGTCCAGTGACAGGACGAGGGACCATGGCCATCAACTGGCAAACAGAAGGTTCAGCCTGAACATGAGGAAAGCCTTCTTCCCTGTGAGGGTGACAGAGCCCTGGGACAGGCTGCCCAGAGAGGGGGGAGTCTCCTTCCCTGGAGACTTTCCAAAGCCACCTGGACTTGTTCCTGTGTGATCTGCTCTAGGGGATCCTGCTCTGGCAGGGGGGTTGGACTAGATGATCTCTAGAGGTCCCTTCCGACCCTGACCACTCTGTGAATCTGTGTGAATTTTGGGGGAAGATATTTTAAGCCAACCTGAATGACATACACCAAGGGAAATCATTGAACGTCCTTTTCCAACAGAAGATAAAATGGTATTTTCATGATCTTTACAGTTGCTGCCAAGTAAATTCAAAGACAAGCTTGCATCAAGCCAATCTTTAATCCACTCACTTTATACCTAGTGAGGTGCAAGTTAACGTGCTTGCAGGTGAACAAGGAAGGTGTTAAATATGTTGTGTCTACGTAAGTCCCTACCCAAATGAGGTCTGTCTCTGTGTGGGTGGTGAGGGTACATGCATAAAGGAATATTGTAACTACACCAAAGCAGCTTCTTTAACTCAATGGCAAGTTGTGGGGTTTTTTTGCCCAGCAGATGAATTATTTAAGTATCAAAACTATCCTGGAAGTGATCACGTATTTCTGACTCTGGCTGTTTGACAAAGCAAACAAACCACGTCTGTGACAAGACTCTGTTTTCTGCATCTGCCATTTTTAATTCAAAGGAGAAAACGCCGTAACATTTTGGGTTTTTTGAGGTTGACAGTCAATTATTAAGAAACGATCCAAACAGTTTCACGAGTCTTTACTGTGATGGATGACTAACGCAGTTCCAGATTACAACGTGCTGCAGTTTCTCTTTTCAAACATGCAGAGTGAGCATAACTGAACATCTCTTGATCGCTCTTCTCTAAAGATCTTGTACTGAGTAAATTGCACTCACGAGAATGCTATCTGGGTGGCAACAGGAAAAATTCTCTCCATGAAAACTGTCTAGTTTCTTTTAACTTAATACCACTCAGAAGCCACCAAAAATAATAACCTTTCAGTTTTGTCATTATTTTGGAAGCAAATCTTATGCCTGGAAACTTATATAGGCTGTAAGTATCCAGTTACAAAGGATCATTCAGTTAAAACTTACCCGGCTGGAAGTCTCCAGTAAAAACTGGAATGTGTTTTGTACAGCTTGGCATGTCTCTAGTTCAGTCCTGCTGAATGCCATTAAATAATCCTTAAGGTGATCATATACATTTCCATCAAGAGCCTGTATTGAGGGAAAGAAGTTCAGAAAATGAAGAAAAGCAGTACGTACTTTTGTGTATGATTCATCAGTATCCATGTTTAGATTTGTAAGATGTTCATACATTTTTTTAAACAGATATTCCCCTGTAATTATTTGCCCGGATGATGGCAGGTGGATGTCTTTCCTTTTTGAGGAGGGATGCAGTGCTTTATTTCCATTAGGTGGCACCCCAGAGCACCGTACCAGCATCACCTGATAGTAAATGGTTGCCATCCAGTTGTGTAATACAGTCATAGCAGAGCGGTGAGGTCAGGTTTGGATAAGGGAATACGCTCAGGGAGATGTCATTTATGTCAAGAAAGGGACCTTGTATGTGCAAGGGTACGGGGCTTCCACCAGCCAGAGGACTGCTTAGGTCACCGTACCGCACTCCCAATGACGTTACCAAGACACCCAGCATCTGCACGCTCCAGATACCCGGCTATTTCATATTAAAACCCGCTCATCAAGAGCTGCCATTTCACATAAGCACAACATATCTCTTTTGGGCAGAGAAATACCAAATGTATAACAAAAACATATCATAAACTCAGTAGTTACCTGAGGATGACATCACAGTTCCAACTCAAAAGCCCTGTTGTAACCAAAGCTGTAAAATCGCATTGCGCAGCCGCGGTTACACGTGGGTGTAATGCAAGTTCTGTATTCAACATGTATGACTATCAAAGTGACTGACAACTTCACTTAAATATTTGACTCTGGATATATTTAAATACGTATTATAGAGTATATATTTAAGTACATACTATAGACTTACCTATACTATAGATCATGTATTACAAACTATACATTACACATTATATAGTATATAAATACACAATATGTAATATATTACGTATAGTTTGATCCATATAACTATGTAAAATATATTTAAATATGCCAAATTTCACAAATACTCATTTAAATAGTACCTTCATGGAAATACTACATACCAGATTTCAACATATTCAAGAATGCATTTCTATATAAAATTGCATTTGATTACTTAAATAATTCTGAGAAGTCGAGAGCGCAGGCGGAAAGGTGAAATTGCACAAGCCTTAAGACACAGTTTCTGCCCCGGTAAAGTCAAGCCCAACATGTAAACCGAGACGAACAGACACACGTAAAGCAGATGCAAATCAGAACTGACAACGAACAGCAGAGATTTTCCTTCTGCACAAGTTTCACCCACCGCTGGCGCACAGCTACAGCAACCGCCAGATGAAATTAAAACTTAGACACCCTTAGTGAAGGATGCTTTGAGGGAAATAATAAAATTGTGCGACTGGAACTCTGGTATCCAAAATTATACCCAAATCCACTTTATTCTACATTGTTTTCTTCGTTCTCCACTTACCAAGTGTCAAGCAATTCCTTGCAAAGGCTGATTTTCTCCTTCCACTGTTGAGATTAACCAGCCTCAAACTCGCTGGTGCAAAACTACACCCATGAGACAACAAACAAGCAGGAGGCTACGCCAGGCCGGCAGCAAACATGGGAATTTCTTTCAAGGCACCACAATGTGGCCGGCTCACTCAGCCATGCTGCCAGCTACCCCATCAAAGGCCGGACTTGAGGGGTCAGCAGCCAGGGCAGCTCTGGAGGCCCTCAGCCACGGGAAAGCTCTTTAGGCGAAGGAAGATGCACCGGATGGCAGGGAAAGAGCTACAGGTTAACATCTCCAGGCTCTTACAAGCAAGGCCAGCACTGCCAAACAGCCATTAAGTATAAAAAAAATTTCTTATTAATTATATAATACGAGTTTATGGCTGGGATGTTCATTTGACAAAGATGTCAGGAAATTCCCAATCCCAAATCCATAAAAACCTACAGTCACAAACAGGCAGCTTCAGGTCTTGTCTCTCTATAGGTACAGCTTTACTGGAACTCGTCTTGTGATGCACAGTTAGTTGATAAGGCAAAGTCCTGGCTTGGCATGAGGATTTTATCACTTCGTGTCCTTTTATAATGCTAAAGGGATGAGGCCTCCGTATCCCGAGCACCAAAGCCGGCATCCCATTCCGAGAGCATTTATTTTCACATCAAATACGCACGGTCCCGACAGCAGGTCTGCCTTGCCCTTCCAGAGAATACAAATGATGTGTAAGATTGCCAAGGCCGGTCGTGCTCTCCAGGCAACTGGTACGCGATGATGGCAATCCCAAAACTCCCCCCTAAAAAAACGGAACCTGCAGACGTTTATGATTGAGCTTATTTGTTCTTAAAGCTTTTCAGATCAAACACTGGCCTGGAGGGCAACTCCGCTAATAAATAGCTTAAATTTGGCAAAGCAATTAGAAATGCTCAGTTTGCGAAGCAGCTGTGATTTATTTTTTAATTCCAGTATGCTGTGAGTATTTCAGAGCTCGGTCCTCCTTGCCTTCATATCAAGCCCATATGTTCTTTTCATGTTAAACCCAGCAGGAGGGGTTCACGTCATTTAACTTAAGCTTTCTGCAGCGCCGACGTCTACGTCGGAGTTCGTCACTCCGGGTCCTTCTTAGAGTCAATGGAGAGGAGTTGGTAGTTCTGCGATTCACCTCCCTCTAAGACAGATGGCTAAAACAGGGCAGATGAAACGCAGCGTGCTCACTGCCTATTCCTCTTCACTGACCGTAAACAGCGCCCAGACAATTAGCTTAGACACACGCAGCGGTCATATAAGGCTGGGCGAGACGAAGCCCATCTCAACACGTGTTTATCCTCTGCAACTATTATCTACTGAGCGCTAGGAATACACTTGTCCCTCTACAGCTGTGTTCTACAGCTCTAGGAATGTAAAGATGTATAAAGTTTGATTTCATTGTCCCCGCGCTCCTCTTGCAATGACCACAGCTCTCAAGTTTGGTGCTAAAATGCCGGAGCACCCCCGCGATGCGATACAGAGATATATATAAAAAAAAGGCATATAAGAAAGAACATCAAAGTGTGTCAAAACATTAGGAAGCACATAAATCTGTCAGCATGGGAAAACTGCATCACAGCCTTTCTCCTTTCATTAATTAAAAGCGGTTTCAATGTGATGAAGTTCTTAAATACCGAGGAGAGCTGCCAGAATTGAAGTTATTAAAGTCAGCGCAAATCCAACACAGGCACATTTGTCAGCCAAGCAAACCCCCAGCCGAGGAGGGTGTCAGCGCAGCTCCGACGCACGCCGAAAAACTCCCGGCCGCAGAGAAAAAAGCGACGATCCCATCAGCTGCAGGCTTAGAAGAGCTGGTTGGTTACAACCTGCTTTCAATGAGAATGTCCCTATTCATTCTATAAAGGGGTGATTATTGTATCAAGCTGGATACGTTAATACGAAAACAAAAGATTTGACTTGCTGAACTCCACGATTTAAATTAACATTCACGTGGGATTTTATAACACCTAATGTGAATCTCATTTACCTACAAACGCCCTGACCCAAACCACGGAACATCACAATATGGGTTTCAAATAAAAAGTCTTTCTTTTTAAAATTTCTAATCACTTGAAGTGGAAATTGGGGGGGGGGGGGGGGGAAACAAAAGTATCAAAAAAATCCCCTCAACACATCATTTCACTACAACGGCTTTTGTTCTCCTGCCGAATCTCAAAAGATTTCCAAGTCACTTACTGTATTACAATGACACTGAAAAACCTCTCTTTTTCCACCCTTAAAAGGAAATCAAGATTATTTTTATCAGAACTAAGATAATATGAAGTTAAGTGGCACAGAATTAACATTTCCAAGGATAGAAAAAACCCCACTGCTTTTTAACAAATTATTTCTGTACAGTCTAATTCACACAGATTGACAGAGTGGTCGGGGTTGGAGGGACCTCTAGAGATCATCTAGTCCAACCCCCTGCCAGAGCAGGATCCCCTAGAGCAGATCACACAGGAACAAGTCCAGGTGGCTTTGGAAAGTCTCCAGGGAAGGAGACTCCCCCCTCTCTGGGCAGCCTGTCCCAGGGCTCTGTCACCCTCACAGGGAAGAAGGGTTTCCTCATGGTCAGGCTGAACCTTCTGTTTGCCAGTTGATGGCCATGGCCCCTCGTCCTGTCACTGGACACCCCTGAGCAGAGCCTGGCCCCATCCTCCTGACACCCCCCCTTTAGATATTGATCAGCATTGATAAGATCCCCCTCAGCCTCCTCTTCTCCCAGCTGAACAGCCCCAGCTCTCCCAGCCTTTGCTCAGGTGGAAGGTGCTCCAGGCCCTTCCCCATCTCAGTGGCCCTGCGCTGGGCCCTCTCCAGTAGCTCCTTGTCCTTCTGGAGCTGAGGAGCCCAGAGCTGGACACAGCACTCCAGGGGAGGCCTCACCAGCACAGAGCAGAGGGGGAGGAGAACTTCCCTCCACCTGCTGGCCATGCTCTTCTTAACGCACCCCAAGATACCATTGGCCTCCTTGGCCATGAGGGCACACTGCTGGCTCGTGGTCAGCCTGTTGTCCACCAGGACTCCAAGGTCCTTTTCCCCAGAGCTGCCCTCCAAGAGAACAGCCCCCAACCTGTGCTGATCCAGGGGGTTGTTCCTCCCCAGATGCAGCACTTCACACTTGCCCTTATTGAACTCTATTTGATGTCTCCCTGCCCAGCTCTCCAGCCTGGCCAGGGCACGCTGGACGGCAGCACGGCCTTCTGGCGTGGCAGCCACTCCTCCCAGTTTGGTATGGTCAGCAAATTGCCATAATTGCTATAGTGAAGTTAAAAACTACTTCCCCACCCGAGCCCAAGCTTCAGCAGATAATGACTGAAATTAGGACTGTCAAAAATCAAAGTGGTGTCAAAGACAATGGGTTCAGAACCAATTTAAAGTGTATTTTTATAAGAAACCCCGTACGCTAATTAAAATCAATGAAATTACAGATTTTTCTGATTTCAACATAAAGTTTCAAATATAACATAACACCGTCTTCCCAGGAACAAAATTTCAGTCCCAATTTACATCACCATTTTGAGGTGTTTTTTCTTAATTCCAGAGACTATATTAAACATTTTAAGAAGTAACTTATGTTCCAATTCGTACGCGCTGGCATTAATCTTTCTACATGCTATGAAGATCTCCTCAAAAGCAAAGAGATAAATAAAACTATTTTAGATATTGTTAACGTATTTGTTTGCCTTCGGGGCGTCGTTCTTAATTTGAGATGATAATGCACAATGTAGGAAAGACCGTGTTGAACGTATCACGTTCATTCGTGTAACTTCGAGGTCTCTTCACTGCAATAGGTCTCCTTCATGGTCCATTTAAAAATTACCTTTTCAGTTTCCTGGAGAAGATGGAGAACGAGCTAAACTAATGCATTTTTTATTTTAGAAAAGACTCATTCCTTCTCAAATCCCAAAGAGAAAAAAAAAAGGACATTATTTGACCCCTGCATACCGCAGACCAAAGTTGTGCAAAGGCACCGAGGCGGGTCTTCCATTTTCTCCCATTTATTTCTGAAATATTCCGGTAATTCCATTCATGTTTGTCTTGCACAGAAACTGCTAAGCCAGGCTGAAGCTTTGGATAATATTTTTACAGTTTGAACTCACGTGTTCAAATTAAATCTCTCATTCAATGATCTGAATCCGCCAGGCACCAAAACCTGGACCTTACAGTACTGAGTTAAACAACCAAGGCCAGGCTGGATGAGGCTTGGAGCAACCTGGTCTAGTGGAAGGTGTCCCTGCCCATGGCAGGGGGGTTGGAACTAGATGGGCTTTAAGCTCCCTTCCCACCCAAACCATTCTACGGTTCTCTGAACCACAAAAAGGTCCCTAAGTTTGTAAAGTCACGTGGGTTTTCATTGACTAATTTATACTAGTCCTAGTCTCCTCTGAATCATCACTGCCTAGAAATAATTCGATATTTTTAAGCATGAGTATTTATATTTTTATGTATTTTGGAACTCCCTAACCCTCACTGGAACCTCACCCTCATTCAGGTGACCTTCACGGCGCAAACAAAGTTTTCATTTTAAACATGAGCTGATGCAACTCAACAGTTCTAGTACCTGAAGGGGCTACAAGGAAGCTGGGGGTGTCGGTGTGTGTGTGTGTTTACAAGGGCCTGTAGTGATAGGACAAGGGGTAACAGGTTTAAATTGAAAGGGGGAGATTGAAATTGGATATCAGGAAGAAGTTCTTCCCAGAGAGGGTGGGGAGCACTGGAACAGGTTCCCAGAGAAGCTGTGGATGCCCCATCCCTGGGAGTGTTCAAGGCCAGGCTGGATGAGGCTTGGAGCAACCTGGTCTGGTGGAAGGTGTCCCTGCCCATGGCAGGGGGGTTGGAACTAGATGGTCTTTGAGGTCCCTTCCAACCCAAACCATTCTTTGATTCTATGATTCTGTAACTGTTTACCTGTGCTAATTTTGCCTACGCCGAGCATTCAAATCCTTGGAAAATGCTTCATAAACTGCCACCACTTTGCCGGAAACAATATAAGCTGATGTTGAAGGCAAAGAATTTCCTTACATGGGTGGAGGTAACGTAACAAAATTAGACCTAACAGTGCCCCACCCTGACTACAGTCTGAAAATGAAAAGATAAGGAAAAGGTTTAAGTGAATTGAACAAAAAACATTGTGTTTATGGAGCGATAACTCTTCCATGAAGTCAATGGTATTGCATCACAGTGATGTGATATATTTTCCTGTTTAGCAATCAAAGCGAAAAACTAAAATAAAACAGGAGATCCGTATCTCCGATGCCGCCTTCTATCTATTTTGAGTAACTAAAACCTGAGATGAAATTTTTATACCACCCTGTTCTCATATGCATCTGAATTCCTGTTTTATCTGTCCCCGATCCCACTAAGAACAGGGACTTTATTTTTCATCCCATTGTTTTCCGTAACACTACTCTAACCTTTTTCTTACCTAACATTAAAAAAACCCACCCAAAATTAATTACATAACGAGCATGCTGAGCGAAGCTTTTTGAGTGTCTGTGTTTAAACCTTATGCCTGTAATTCATTAAATAAACAGTGTGATCTCATGGATGGTGCTGCCTGGGAACTTTCAGTTGAATGATTTTGGTAAATGAGACTCCAAGTGTTTTAATTTTTATATGCAAACACCTCACAATATAAAAAGGAATATCAAAAAGTTGGGGTAGGTACAATAATAGCTACACTTTTAACAAGAATTATTACTATTAAGACAGAAGCTTAAGCATCCTTTTGGGTCTCTGAGCAGTTAAAAACTGTAGTTCACATTTCTTTTAGCCCAAATGTGGCAATGGATCCCAGATTCTTTGACAGTGAAGGGGAGAGCATTTTAAAAACTCGCCTAAAACTCAGAAGTGATAAAGTCAACAACTTGAATCAGCTGGCTTTGCCGAGCTCAGCAGTATTCGGCTCACTGATACTAGCAGCATTTCCCAAGGACTTTGGGAAAGAAAGGAAGGAAGGTCAGAAAAACCCATCCCTTCCAGTTAACAGTTACATCCCACGGTAATTTTCCTTTAAAAATGCTGATTCCTGGTAGTAATTTATTCTAGACATCAGTTTCTCCTAACACAGAAGAGAAGCTTGCTTCCTTTAAGTCTTTCTCAATTCTTCCATCACCGCAGTATCCGTGGGTGCCGAAATTCCCTTCTCCATCATAAATCAGGTCTGTGAGTATTTGTCAACAAACCGCGACTTCCACCTATCAATTACCAACAAACCCAAGATCAAAGCAAGAGAAGCGTCCCTGAACAGCACGCCTGCACCAACCGTGTGTCTGCAGACACAAACCTACTGCGAGCTCCTGCATCTCTCAGTCCTTGCCATCCGGTCGGAATGACCGCACCCATCACGCTACCAAAATCTGAAGTCTGACTTCAAAATGACACAAAGCCTGCCCAGCCTGCCCTTTACAGGCTCAGCATTTGATAAAAATCTTATTTTCTGCTAAATGTGCAAGAAGAGAAAGCTGCAGAGAAAAGCTGATGACAAAACCCTGCCCTCTTTGCTGGATCAAAAGGTTAGCACTGGATTTCCTCGGCCTACAAGGAGAAAGGACCATCTAAGTGTAGCTCTGTACAATCAGAATTCCAAGTTCCGCGGTAGTCCAGCCCCACAGTTTGCATCCAGGGCAAAACAGAGCTAAGCTAAGGCCATAAAATTCTCCGTATCCCAGGATAATCTCGTGCATCCAAAGCTGCTGTAGTGATAAACCGGCTTTACAGTGAGCTCCAGATCCAACTCATTCGTGCTGAAGCAACACCAGCTAGCTCTGCCCGTGAACATCTGGAATTTAGTGAGGTCCCACAAAAGGAAAACACAACTACCCGGAAGAAGACACATCTGGACAGAGAAATGAAAGACTCTGGGCAGGCAGCTGCTACTCAACACGCACAGCTATGAAAGCTGGGACCAGTCCCCAGGAGGAAAGTATAATAACGGGGGATGGGACTGAAACCCTGGAGTTTTCATAGAATCACAGGCTGGTTTGGGTTGGAAGGGACCCTAAAGCCCACCCAGTGCCACTCCCTGCCATGGGCAGGGACACCTTCCACTAGACCAGGTTGCTCCAAGCCTCATCCAGCCTGGCCTTGGACACTTCCAGGGATGGGGCATCCACAGCTTCTCCAGGCAACCTGTCATTCCTGATTAAAACTGCTTTGGACTGCTTCCTCTGAAACACAGCATCTTCAGCTCTACTCTGGACGTATTTCAGTAGATACCAACCCTAAAGTACGGGTGGACAGCCAAGTGTCCTGGGCACATCAGTTGACCTCAATTCCCACAGCACATAGTTTCTTCGAACGTGGAGCACTGGCAAACACAAAACATCGGTGAAAACAAGCAAAAAGGGTAGCAATTTGCAGACATTTTTACTTTGCAAGCCCTTGTTGCACTTGGAGAGCACTCTTCTACCTCCCCAGCCACCAATCTCTTGGTATTTTTAGGACAAGAGGAAATGGCCTCAAGTTGTGTCAGGGGAGATTTAGATTGGATATTAGGGAAAACTTCTTCTCTGACAGAGTGGTCAGGCATTGGAACAGGCTGCCCAGGGGAGTGGTGGAGTCACCGTCACTGGAGGTGTTCAAGGAACATGTAGACGTGGCGCTTGAGGACGTGGTCTAGTGGGTACGGTAGTGTTGGGGCAATGGTTGGACTGGATGATGTTATAGGTCTTTTCCAACCTTAGTGATTCTGTGATGCCCTTGAAATGAAGCTTTTGGCCCCATAACTCAAAAGTCCCTAGAGAAAGATTCTCTGCCACCTCTCTGGCTTCTGTTCCCTCTTGCAGTTTCATAGAAAACCATTTTAAAGGATTTTTATATCTGTCTCACTGTACTGTTGCTGTCAAGCTAATTAGCTTCCCATGTTTATCACTTTTTCTTTTCCCTTCTTTTTCTGACATCCCAAAACTGCATGTTCTTCACAAGGGCGTTCAGAAACAGGCAGCTGTACAAGCAAATGATAGATATGCCAAGGACATGCCTGCTATGGGTATGGGCTGAGACACAGCCGTACCGCTCAGGAGCAGAGAAACAATTAAAACCATTTGGGAACACATGCAAGACCAAAAGGTAGGAAAAGAATAGGATGAAAATGGCTGCAAAAAGGTATAAATTGTCTATTTAAATCAATAAAGGTTGCAGAAGCGATTTTCATCCCCTCCGACCTAGAGAAGGAGCTTTCATTGAGGCAATCATGGGAACAATAAACACCAGAAGACAAGAAGTGCCCTGACTTCTGTTTGCTTCCCTTTCAGCTCCGTGCTCATAAACCTACTCTGCACTTTCCCTTACCCCAGAGCTTTGTATTTTCTAGCGTCAATAGTTTTGGGCTCGTTTGCAACTTCTTTGTTTGGTCTCATTAGTCATTTGATGATTGTTCTGCACATCATTTTCTTCCTTTACAATTTAGGCCGGGGCATTGTTTTTAATGACAAAACCTTTGTTGCTGGTGCACTGAAGTCTACTCTGAGCACAGAGAAACCGGGAATGGCCACTAACAGATGTCCACCACCCTACTCCAGTCCACAGACAAAGTGTCTTTAATGCAAGTATAAGCACAAATTAATGGTAATATGAAATAATTCCTTCTAGATTTGCATCTCATGGTGGTGCCCTGTAGTTGTCTCATTTAATGACGAGGGCTTGGTAGGTGAACACAAGCACGGAAGGAAATGTCCGTTGGAAATAATTCTTCTTTATTTCTGTGGAACTAAGTCTTTGCCCCACGAGGCAGACAGCCATGAGAGTTACCTGATGAAGACAGCATTGTATTAACATTCCAGGGTTCAGGAATAATTCCACTTAAATCAGTGGGAATACCCTGGTGTAAGATTGCTGTAAGAATGGAAAAATCAGATCTTCAAAAATTCTATTGAATAAGGCTTAAAAAAGATTTCTGGAAGATGGAAACAGATTCTTTATAATCCAAGAATCACAGAATGGTTTGGGTTGGAAGGGATTTTAAAAATCATCTAGTTCCCACCCCCCTGCCATGGGCAGGGACACCTTCCACTAGACCAGGTTGCTCCAAGCCTCATCCAGCCTGGCCTTGGACACTTCCAGGGATGGGGCATCCACAGCTTCTCTGGGCAACCTGTCCCAGTGCCCCCCACCCTCTCTGGGAAGAATAATACACCTACGTTTCCCAGATTTTTGAGTTGTTACCAACAGAGATGTCTTGGACCTATTCTGCTTTTTCTTTCACAGCACTGGGATAAATCCCAAGGGAATCCTTCTTGTGACATGACTGATTTTCAATAAATTGCACTGATGCAATCGTCTGTGCTTTTGTACTTCCTCATTCTTGGAAAAAAAAAAAAATCTGGCTGAAATCCAACACTGAGAAGAAGGCTTTGCGGCAGACTGTCACCGTCACTTTATCTGTGTATCTGTACTCTACGCTATTCCTGCCAACAATATTTGGCTTCCTCCATGCAGAAAAACCTGTATTTGAATCATTCAGTCTTTTGCCACTGAATTCTGTTATTCAAAGATCCTTACACCGACCACATGTTCATCATGGTAACGACTGCCGAACAGCAGCGGAGTATGTGGTATGTCTAACATTACCAGCTGGCCTACTTTTTCTTCAGTAGGAAAATGTACCCTACAACGAATTATTTTTTTTTGCTCAGTGAAAACAAATTTAAAATTTATTTTTCCCATAATTTAGAAGGGAAGTTAAAGAAATGTACTGTGCTCAAGAATGGGCTAGAACCATGGGGATTCTTAGCTCCTACAACACCTACTCACACCCAAACGCAGACCCATCTGCATGAAAGCTCTTGAAATCTTTCCTTATTGTAGACTTCCACTGTGTCAAAGCTGTGGATTGACCAGCAAGTCTCTACATAAGCCTTCAAGGCACAGATGAAACATCCTTGACTCACACACACTCGCTTTTCTGGATGAGACTCAAAATCTTCCATGTTCTACGAGAGTACAGACAGAGGAACAGAAACCTTAAATTGACAAAAATGGGCAATAACGTGTAATAAGGGGAGACCTTATCGCTCCCTACAACTCTCTGAAAGGAGGGGGCAGGTCTCTTCTCCCAAGTCAGAAGCGATGGGACAAGAGGATATTATTTAGATTTAGACTTGATATTGCATATTGGGGAAATTCCTTCCCGGAAAGGGCTGTCGGGATGGGAAGGGGCTGCCCAGGGAGGGGGGAGTCCCCATCCCGGGAGGGGTTTCAGAGCCGTGTGGCCGAGGTGCTCAGGGCCATGGGTCAGTGGTGGGATGAGCAGTGTGGGGTTACCAGTTGGAGTGGGTGGGTTGAAAGGGCTTTTCCAACCAAAAGATTTTATGATTCTATGTGCATTTGAAAATGCAATTCATACCAAATCCCATGTTTCTGAGCGTGGGGAGGCCCTGGGACAGGTTGCCCAGAGAAGCTGTGGATGCCCCATCCCTGGGAGTGCCCAAGGCCAGGCTGGATGGGGCTTGGGGCAACCTGGTCTAGTGGAAGGTGTCCCTGCCCATGGCAGGGGGTGAGGCTGGGGGGGCTGTAAGGTCCCTTCCAACCCAAACCATTTCATGATTCTGCATTATTCTTGGTAGTTAAAAATACTCCCTTGGCAGATGAAACACATTTAAAAAGTGCAAAAAAAAATCAGATAACGACCATATATATTCCTCATAAGCTTTTATATACTCTTTTGCATCCTTCCATCTTTTAAGCATCTATTTGGCCATTGCTGGTTTTAAGTTTTGCTCAGTTGATTCAATCTCTGTATTGTCATTTTAACAGCAGACAGTTTTTCATCCACTGTGCTTTACACTTACTTGTTCAAATAAATCTGTTGTACACAAACTTTTCTGCTCTGACACAGGCTGTTTTTCAAGTGTTATTTCGATTTATCACTTCCATTTTTTTTTTCTGTACCTGGGTTTAAAGTTACCTGCCACCAGCGAGCTATGAAGTGAGCAGGCTTTGCGAAAGACACTCACGGAATAAATTCAGTGATGGCAATACTGCAATATTAAAAACGTCAATACATTTTATCTGTTGCTGAGCATTTCTTGTCACGCCAGAGAGCCATAACGTGTAGTTTGGTGCAGTCCTACAGATGTAACATTGCACTGTCTAATCCACAGCACAAAGGGTCTTTTCAGGATGATGAAGACATTTTCCAACTCAAATTAAAACGTATTCATAGAATCATAAAATCATAGAATGGTTTGGGTTGGAAGGGACCTTAAAGATCATTTAGTTCCAACCTCCTGCCATGGGCAGGGACACCTTCCACTAGACCAGGTTACTCAAGGCCTCATCCAGCCTGGCCTTGAAGACATAATTCTTCAAAATTCTTTAAATTTAATATTAAAAAGCCAATTAATTAAACAGCATGAAAAGGGCAGAGCATATTTCATACAGCAAACCCCACGTTCCTGAAAAGACACTCTTCTAAAGGATTACTAAATACTCTTTACCAGTCGTACTTAAAGACCAAAACAAGTGAAACTATTTTTAGGCATTTTTGTAATCTACACAAATGAGCAACATGTTCTTAAAAGGAAAACGGTTCAGAGTCACAGCACTGTGACTATTGTAATAGTTACAGAATCACAGAACAATGAACGAAATTATCTTGAACGATAAAGGAGAAAACAACACAGGGGGATGCCAAAGGTAGAGCAGCTGCATTGCAGCACAGAAGCTTAATCCGTGTTCCCCAAGTATCACTCGGGAATTCCACGTGCCAATTATGCTTTATTACTTTTAGTATTCCATTCTCATTTATTCCCGGGGAAATCATGCTAGCAATTTATGCAAGGACTCCTTAGAAGTACCAGTGGGTGAGGAGAAAGATGATATTAGACTGAGGTCTGTAATTAAAAATATTGTGAAAGGTTTGTCCCTGTTAAACATAATTCCCCCACCCCCAACACAAAGCCTGGCACAAAACACCCGGCGACAGGCAGAATTCCTGAACAAGTGTTGATGGGTTCATTGCTTGTACTGTTTTCTCCAGAAATTTCTACTACTTGATACATGACAGTGATGGGTAATAAGAATCATCAGAAATGTGACCAAAATGGAAACTGGCGGTGTTAAACTATCTTTTAATTAAATCATTTCTTAAGCGTGGCCTGATTGCAAACACCTAAATATATTTTACTCTCCTAAGACCTTTTGATGAATATAATTGGATTAAAGTAAGCTTCTTTCCAAAGTTATTTCAACAGTGCTGCACACTGTGATTAATGCTCAAACCTTTTAAAACCCACTTAATTTCTTACTAATACTGCTCAGAAGTCCTAATGACAATACACACTTAGAACGGGGCAAGCAATGCTTAAATCACATAGAAAGAGCTGTCCCAAGAACCTGGTAGGCCTGGGATTTCTTTCATCTTTAATACCTAGTCTTTGCTACTAAATAAATTGACTTTCAAAGTTAATTCGATGAATACCGTCTCTGATATCCCCTTTAGAGTGTGAAATGGGGCTCCTAGTCCCAGGTAGATAGCAGAGTGTGTGGTGAATGTCCACACGTAAAATTTAAATACAGACACACTTGGAAACGCATACACAGCCCATAAAAATACACTGTAATAATTCAACTCAATGAATGCTGTCGTGGTTTAACCCCGGCTAGCAAAATACCACCAAGCCGCTCTCACAAATCCCCCCTCCCCTCCTCCAGTGGAGGGGGAGAATCGGAGGAAAAAGAAATAAGGAAGCTTGTAAAATTGAGATAAGAACTATTTACTAATTAAATCTAAATCAACATATACAAATACTACTAATAATAAATAATTAAAATAATAGAAAATAAAACATGATACAATATGATACAATTCCTCACCACCCACTGACCAGTGCACAACCAGGTGCTGAGTAGTGAGAGTCAGACCCAGAGAGCCCGAGAGCCGCAGCCCCAGAGCCGCAGCCCCAGAGCCGCAGCCTGAGAGTGATGGCAGCCCGAGAGCTGCAGCCCGAGAGCGATTGCAGCCCCAGAGCCGCAGCCCGAGAGTGATGCCAGCCCAAGAGCGATCGCAGCCCCAGATCTGCAGTCCGAGAGCGATCGCAGCCCCAGAGCCGCAGCCCGAGAGCCGCAGCCCGAGAGCCGCAGCCCGAGAGCGCTGGCAGCCCCAGAGCCGCAGCCCGAGAGCCGCAGCCTGAGAGCCGCAGCCCGAGAGCGCTGACAGCCCCAGAGCCGCAGCCTGAGAGCCACAGCCCGAGAGCGATGGCAGCCCGAGAGCGATTGCAGCCTGAGAGCCGCAGCCCGAGAGTGATGGCAGCCCCAGAGCCGCAGCCCGAGAGCCGCAGCCCGAGAGCGATGGCAGCCCCAGAGCCACAGCCTGAGAGCGATCGAAGCCTGAGGGCCAGAGCGCGGGAGCTGACGCGGCAGACTCTAAACAAACCCCATCAGCGACAGCACGACCAGGAACACTAAACAACCCACCAACTCCCTCCCCAACGAGCCAGCACAGGAGTTCGCAGAGCAGCTGACGCAGGAGTCAGGGGAGTGTTGGCAAGTGCCAGGAAGTGAACGAGCAAGAGAGTGAGAGCGAGAGCAATGGCTCCAGGGCCCCCTCCTCGCCTGAGCCCCCAGCATGACGTGCTATGGACTGAAATGCTCCCTCGGGCAGTTGGGGTCAGCTGTCTGAGCTGCGTGTCCCTGCGCTGCCCGCAGCGAGACAGTGAGAGCTGGGGACGCAGCGGCAGGGTCAGGAGCGGAGACAGACCTGGAATGTGGTGCAGGCACTGCCCAGCGCCAGCACAGACCTTATCAGTGCTGCTCTCCCAGTCCAGGAACAGCTCCCCAGCAGCCACGGGGAAGAGAGTTAACTCTTTCCTGACTGAACCCAGACCAAATGTCCACTGAGAAGAGCCAGGCATGCCAGAAGTGGGTCAACTATTGTGACTTGTTAAATTATTTGGCTATTCACGCAATAGTCACAAATATTTGTGAAGATATTTCACTTTGAAAAAAGATGCATCTCAGATTCGTCGTCTTCAATTTATCCACCTTTTTCCCAGGCTTCCCTGTCATTTTTAGTTTCTCTTTTATTAAACTGAATTCTCCTCTATTAAATTAAATCATTATACCTGAGGTCTAATATAAACCAGTAACCACTTTGAATAACAGAAGCAGCTGAAAATCTTTATTTCTAATATTCCTTAGCTTGAACTACAAACCTGATTTCTACCTATCTCCACATACCTGGTTTTATACTTCAGTCAAAAGTAGCTTCTCCAGAAAAATTTAGGCACCCAAAAAATCAGAACATTGTCACGATTCTTTCAAATAAATTTTCTTCCAGCATCTGTACATCATTTTCAGCTCCTGCAACTTTGAGTTCTGTGAGATTAAAGCCCTTAAACCTAAACTTTTAAACTTTCCTGAAGTTTTTGAATCCTGTAAGGTTTTTAAAAGGTACTAACTGAAGGATGCTGGCTTGATGCATGTGGACAACGCTGCTGCCAAGAGGGAAGGCGCACAGGGGCAGCAGACGGGGTTCTGATGAACCAGCTGCACTGCACAGGTTCTTCCCATTAACGATGAGCAATACTGGGTATGCCACGGAGACATTGTTTCTCTGATTAGCATGCAAATCCTATGAGCGGTTACCTCAGTGCTACAATAATTTGTAAAACATTACAAAATAATATCCTTTTTCAGTCCGACTACGCTGTTCCAGCCAGTCACTTGTCCGGCATTAAGGACCTAATGAATCTACTGGTAGGGAATATTTGCTTCCCTTCCACAACAAGGGCTTTATCCTCGTTACAAATCCTTTTTAGCGGAGATGACAACTTGAACAGATGGGATTTTTTTTTCCCCCCATATGAAAACTAGCAGGTAGACGGACAAATCGTATTGCAGGATTCTCCCTCCTCCTCCCCTGACTGAGCTTTTCGGCCAGCTTTCCAATCAATTATCTCCCTAGCAATTTGCAAATGCTAAACAGGAATTTCTTGCCTCCTAATGCCCTTCTGTGGCCTAGTTCCAACGGCGCACAGGTCAGTGCCATTCATCTCCCTGCAGACCAGCTCACAGCGCAGGAACCAGTTCGATACCAGTTGCACACTCCATTCCCTGTTGATGGATCCCCGAGCTATTTACTGACCTCGCAAAAGAAGCCAAAACCTGGCGTTGCGTGTTGCCTTTTCAGTGTGCGCTGCAAGCCATGGCACCCGTAAATCACAGAATCACAGACTGGTTTGGGTGGGAAGGGACCTCAAAGCCCACCCAGTGCCACCTCCTGCCATGGGCAGGGACACCCTCCACTAGACCAGGTTGCTCCAAGCCTCATCCAGCCTGGCCTTGGACACTTCCAGGGATGGAGCATCCACAGCTTCCCTGCACGTGAGCTCAGAATTCAACTGCAGGAAGGGATCCCAAGGCAAGAAAGTTTGCTAAAGACCCTGTCAAAAGTACAGCTCAAACAGCCGCCGTCCCGCAGGCGATGACAACTGACGACCAGCTCCTCCTCCATCCACCCATACCAGCAAACACCTCCACTGTCACCACACTGACTCATGTCAAAACAGAGAAGAAAACTTTTGAAGCTGCAAGAATAAAATGTATCTCAACTTGACAGCTGTACCCTGTGTAAACCTGCCCAATTCTGTAAAAACTCTTACCAGGCTTGCTTCCCCACAGGGTGACACCAAGATGCAAAGTAGATTAGAAGCGATTTTTCCAATAACTTTTTTTAGGATCTAATTACGCTTCAAATTCAGTGTGACATTTTCCATCTTACCCCTATTGGGTTGGTACTATTTTGGACCTTATCTCCTTCTTATAATTCCTCTACCTCTTTCATAAGACACCCAGAAATGCTTTCCTATGCTGTTGACGTACAAGACACTACATCACTCCTTACAGTCTTCATCAAAAGATGGTCATTATAACCACTTTGTATATTAAGGTCAACAGCGCTGCAGTGCGTACCCAGCCGAACGCAGGCCCCGCTGTCTCCAGTTAAGCCATCAAGGCTCTTTGCTATGAACTGTCACCGCTCTCAGGTGACCTTTCTCCAGGGTGACCAGCAGGTGCAACGGGGCAAACGCACCAAGTGGAATGTGAGGGGCTGGAGCGTGTGCGGAGAAGGGAACGGAGCTGGGGAAGGGGCTGGAGCACAAGCCCTGGGGGGAGCGGCTGAGGGAGCTGGGGGGGTTCAGCCTGGAGCAGAGGAGGCTCAGGGCAGACCTTATCGCTCCCTACAGCTCCCTGACAGGAGGGGGCAGAGAGGGGGGGTCAGTCTCTTCTCCCAGGGGACAAGGGATGGGAGAAGGGAAACGGCCTCAAGTTGTGCTGGGGGAGGTTTAGGTGGGATATTGGGGAAATTCCTTCCCGGAAAGGGCTGTCAGGATGGGAAGGGGCTGCCCAGGGAGGGGGGAGTCCCCATCCCGGGAGGGGTTTCAGAGCCGTGTGGCCGAGGTGCTCAGGGCCATGGGTCAGTGGTGGGATGAGCAGTGTGGGGTTACCGGTTGGACTGGGTGGGCTGAAAGGGCTTTTCCAACCTAAAAGATTCTATGATTCCATGATCTTTGAGGAATCAGCAGTTATTCACAGGAACCTTTGGGTTTTATTTTGGATCACCCAACAGAGCATCTGAAGGTTTTCGGTACCAACTCCATTATCACTTCGGTCCTAAATAACCACCCTGCGGGCACAGGATGGCTCGTTTCTCAGACAGAGAAATCCTACAGACTCTGCCATTCCACTTAACCGTATTCTGAGTCCACAGTTTCAATAATGCTTATAGTTTAATAACTCATTTAACAGGACCTGTGCATGCACACTCGATTTTAAAAATGCCACAGGAACTTTAACACACAGTTTCAATGTAAATTCCTGGTAATTCACTGAAACATCGTGTGGTTCTAAGTAGTAGCAGAGAAAAACGAGGAGGAAAATTGTATCTCTTCCCTTGCATCTTTAATTCCTCTAGTGAATCTGGAGTTGCTGAAAACGAAAACCCCAACCAAACCAAACCCCGTGAACGATCTGCTCGGGACGCCCATCTCCATGACTTCTGGAACAGGAATGTCGCGTGTTTTCAGTTAAAACTTTCCTGACGCAGCCCCACCTGCCTCCCGACCGGAGCACACCAGGTGCTTCCTGAGTTTGGGCACTTCTCCGCGCTAGCTGCAGAGCGACTGGAAGGCGTGCAGGCTGCTTTCTGGCAGAGCCAAATATTTTGGGAACCGTTCCTATTGTATTACAGCGAGGCTTTGAAACAAGACGGCAATGCTTCATTTCCTGTTCAAAATGGGTAGTTTTATGACGTTTGACAGAAAAATCTTCAAGCCTGATCCAAATCCTAAACTGTTTCTACATAAAATCTTTAAATGCCAAGAAAAAAAAAAAATAACCAGAGTTTTAAAGTTTCCTGTTAACTCCTTGATTTGATAAGACCTTGATTTCTCAACAAGATCACTCGTATTCCTGCTAAGTATCTCCTTCCTGATCTTAACCCTTCTACTGCTTTCCTTGTGCTCTCTTCCTACAAGGTACTTTGAACTTCTTTTGGCTTTCCAGTCATTTTCCCTGTCCTACTGCATTGCATTCAACCTTCATCACCAATTATTCTCTTTATTCCTTCCCAACTTGCTCCCCCGACAATACCAGCCTCTGTTTCTCACAGAAATACATCCATGACTTCTTCTGTGTACCCTCCCATACAGGAAATACCTTTCATGAGCATCTGTAAAGTCACACTACATTTTTTCGCAATCAACCCTTTTACTAAAGTTATTTCTGTCAAAATGCCAAAGGAAAACGCGCTGACAAGTCAGACGCACTATCGAGAAGTAGTTTTATTATCCTCTAAAAAATGATCGTTGTTTTAAGATAATTAAGTTGCCCTGCTTTATATGTATTTGGCTTTGCTCTCTCTTTGCACTATACACTCCCCTCCCATGGAGGAATAAATACATAGACTCCTGGAAATAAACAGCCTTTTTTTGACCAAATGCTTAACCAAGGAATTGACTTGCAGTCAAAACACGAGGTGAGAGAGAGCTGTCACCAGGAAAATGTGACCATTGCTGAACTTTTCATCTGTACAACAGCAATAGCTGTGATTCAGACCCACTCTTCTGTCTCGAGTTGGAAAGGCTGCGTGATGAGCAACGTGATCTTTCAAGCTGCGAGCAGTGGATTTGAAATTGAAAATATCAGACGGTACCACAGCTAGTGGTGGCAGTGGATTTTACTCTTAAGGCCACCTAAACTTCCCTTCCTTGTGATTTTGCCAAAATTACTACCAGAAGTGGTTGTCTTTCCAGTGGGAAGCCTCTTCTCACTTCCCTGTAATTGTTTATTCAGAGTCAGACGGAATATAAATGCTCAAAACTGTAGTTAGCACATACAGCAGACTATGAAGGAGCTGAAGTTCTCCGAAGCAGCACTTGGGTACCACCTGGGAGGTGTGCTACACGAGCACTTTCGAAAAAACCTAAACACGAGAGCACAAGTTTCTATTCATTATTCATCAATTTACGTGACTGCATAATCACACTACAAACAGGGCCTGATTAGAGGAATTAATTTCCCCAAGGTTTTATGTGCACATACACACACACTGATATCCCTGGAAGGGAAAACAGCGCCGCGTCAGCTATCGTGAAGCCTACGACGAGCATCTTCTGGAACGCTCGTACCATGTGTTGGGCAACTGCCTCCCTTCCCTCATCCTCCATTCCTAGGAATGAACATGAGAAAGCAATGCACACACATCGGCCAGCCGTTACTGTGCCCATCTGATACTGGAGATAAAGCAATCTACGGCTGGCGTAACTGTAATTACAAAATATTTGTGGCTTGCAACTGACAAGAACGGGAAGTAAAACAATAGTTCTTTCGCTTAGATAAATTCCCTCTGCATTTTAAAGGGAGTATTACAGGATCTTAAAAGAATAGCTAGTCCTGAATTAATAAAAGAGATTTACAGAGGAAAACGGAAACCTCTAGTGACTTGAAAATTATTTTATCTTAATGCTATTTTTTCATTTAGGACAGAATCTCCATTTTAGCAAAGTAATTCCCTGTAGGCTTCTAAATCCCTCTAATCACTGCGTGTAGGTAAAATGATTTCTTACAGCGATAACATTGGTTCTGTTTTTCTGGAGTCTACAGACATACACATCCCTGCAAATGTGAACCTTCTATTTACACAGGATGCACAGTGGCCAGGCATTCCTCGGATAACATTCCTGAGACAATACGAGACCTTCAGCTCACATGTCAATTCACTTTTCAAGTCAGAGTCACCAGAGGAAAGAACAATTTGCTATACACAAGCAATTAATTAATTATTAAAACATATTAATAAATAAATTTATTAACTGGAAACCACCCAGTTTTCAATTTTGGGACATTTTTATAAACACTGCCAGCTTCAGCTGAATCCCATCTGTTCAAGACATCATGCTCCAAGGACGGGAGCAACTCTGCTATGAAGAAAGGCTGAGAGAGTTGGAGGTGTTCAGCCTGGAGAAGAGAAGGCTCCGGGGAGACCTTATAGCACCTTCCAGTACCTGAAGGGGCCAATAAAGAAGCTGGGAGGGGACCTTTGCCAAGAGCTGGGAGAGACAGGACAAGGGGTAACGGGTTTAAACAGAAAGAGGGAGATTGAGATGGGACATCAGGAAGGAATTCTTCCTGGAGAGGCTGGGGAGCACTGGGACAGGTTGCCCAGAGAAGCTGTGGATGCCCCATCCCTGGGAGTGTCCAAGGCCAGGCTGGATGAGGCTTGGAGCAACCTGGTCTGGTGGAAGGTGTCCCTGCCCATGGCAGGGGGTGGGGCTGAGGGGGCTTTAAGGTCCCTTCCAACCCAAACTATTCTATGACTCCATGCTTCTATAAGTCAGGTCTGGAGTTTAATCTACTTTTGCTTTAAAAGATCATTAGAAGTGCCTGGTAAAAGTGAAACCAGGGTGAAAACACAGATGTCAACTCAGCTTCAAAAAAAACTCTCAACAATAAATAATAAAGAAAAACCAGGGTTCATTAAAACATGAATATTCTAGCACTGTTGGCTCTTGCAGTTGTTCTGCTTAATGGTAGAAAAACCGCAGTAACGGGAAGTTAGGGATCCCAAGCAGGATGATCTTAACAGAAAAGGTGATTCTCTGATTCTTCCTTTGTCAGAACCCTCTAAGACAGCGCTTCAAAGCAGGGAAGGACGTGAAAATGCTGCACATCACCTCTAATTCTAAAAAACAACTTAAAATAGCACAATGCTGTAACATGCCTCAGTCTCATCCCCCATATATAAGCAAAGATCTGTTCCAGGAAGTTACGTAACATAAGGTTTCTATTTAATCCTGCCATCTCAAAAGAACTCGGATTAAGAACAAGAGCCAAATCATACAACTGCACTTCCTCATGTCAAGCAAACTGGAAAGTACAGAAGAAACAGAAAAGATGACTGACGCCTGCAACAATAAAAAACCCCATAACTTACCGAAACCACGAAGACAAAAAAGATAGCAGAGCCCGCTAGCTTTCGACACTATTCCTCCAACGCAGTCTTCATACACCAAAACCACACAAGGCATGATATAAAATAAATTTTAAAACCATACAAAACCAGAGAGTTTCATGTAGAAATGCCTGCTCCTGCAGTTTGCTACTTCACTGAGAATTTGTCATTGTGCATAAAAAAAGGCATCACTATCTGCAAACAGATGCTCAACGTTAAGATCACACCTCATTGCCAATTGCTTGATTGCGTAGAGTTTTTTGTTTTCTTTGAGGTTTTTATTATTTTATTTTATTTTATTTTATTTTATTTTATTTTATTTTATTTTATTTTATTTTA
Source organism: Rhynochetos jubatus (assembly GCA_027574665.1). Classification (NCBI taxonomy): domain Eukaryota; kingdom Metazoa; phylum Chordata; class Aves; order Eurypygiformes; family Rhynochetidae; genus Rhynochetos; species Rhynochetos jubatus. Next base: position 133,107,317 of record CM050649.1, read on the forward strand.
TTTTATTTAAAACCCTACACTATCATTCAGGATTCTTAAAAAGCATTTAGCTATCAAGGTGACACTATGATTGGCATCAACCATGAAGCTCCATGGATGACCAAACTCTACAAAGCACCTTTGAAATCCCAAGGCAGATTTTCTTTAAAGACTCCAACATTGAAATACAAAAGACAAACCCTTGAGAGTTTCTGAAAACATACCAGAGAAACCAAAAAACATACTTAAATAAAATATTTTACATTGTCCCAAAGACCTTGGTTTGTGCAAAGCTCGAATGAGACAGTTCTGAGCCCCACAACTCACACGCACACACACAGAATCATAGAATGGTTTGGGTTGGAAGGGACCTTAAAGATCATCTGGTTCTAATACCCTGCCATGGGCAGGGACACCTTCCACTAGACCAGGTTGCTCCAAGCCTCATCCAGCTTGGCCTTGGACACTTCCAGGGATGGGGCATCCACAGCTTCTCTGGGCAACCTGTCCCAGGGCCTCCCCACCCTCTGCGGGAAGAACTTTTCCTGATATCTAATCTAAATCTATCTGCTTTCAATTTAAATCAATTACCCCTTGTCCTGTCACTACAGGCCCTTGGAAAAAGCCCCCCCCCCCAGCTTCCCTGTAGCCCCCTTCAGGCACTGGAAGGCTGCAATAAGGTCTCCACGGAGCCTTCTCTTCTCCAGGCTGAACAAGCCCAATTCTCTCAGCCGGGCCCCATGGCAGAGGGGCTCCAGCCCTCTGAGCATCTTTGTGGCCTCCTCTGGACTCGTTCCAACTGGTCAATATCCTTCTTAAGCTGAGGGCTCCACAGCTGGACACAGCACTCCAGGTGGGGTCTTACAAGAGCAGAGTAGAGGGGGAGAATACTCTCCTTCAACCTGCTGGCCACATTTGTCCCGATACAGCCCAGGATACAGCTGGCATGCACCAACCTGATCCAGGCTGGAATGGAATGACCTGCTCAGCTGATGCTCGTGTCATCTACAAAAGTCTAGACTCTGAATTAATTTAGTTGATTTCCACAGCTTCTCTGGGAAACCTGTCCCAGTGCCTTCTCACCCTCTCTGGGAAGAATTTCTTCCTGATGTCCAATCTCAATCTCCCTCTGTCCATTTAAACCCATTACCCCTTGTCCTGTCACTAAAGGCCCTTGGAAAAAGCCCCTCCCAGCTTCCTTGTAGCCCCCCCCAGGCACTGGAAGGGGCTTCAAAGTCTCCCCAGACCCCTTCCTTCTCCAGGCTGAACCCCCCAACTCCCCCAGCCTGTCCCCATGGCAGAGGGGCTCCAGCCCTCGAAGCATCTCCGTGGCCTCCTCTGGCCTCGTTCCAACAGCTCCGTGTCCTCCTGCTGTTGGGGGCCCCAGAGCTGGACGTTATATCCAGGTTTAAATTCTGGACATAAAGAACAGATACAGAAAATGGCAATAGGATTCAAATTTTCTTTAAAAGGAGATCTAGAGTGGTTTTGCTTTTCATTTACTGATGAAATTGCTAAACTGGAATGGCACTATAGAAATAATTCTCCATTCTTTTAACAATGCTGGCAGCATGCTGTATTTTCTTTCTGAGCATCTCTGTTTTGTTGGTGATGGCCTTCACAGCTACAAACACAGCAAAGTGAACCCTTTTTCCCTCTCCACATAAAAATGTTGCGAACTCCAGTAACAAACTGTAAACTACTGAGAAGTATCAGCAGCTGAATGTCCCCAGGAATCCTGCTAATGAAAATGTCCCTTTGTGACCTGTATCAGAAAACTGCATAAGGCCATGATGTGTATTTGTGATTCATTTGTCACAGGACAGCACAACAGCAGCATTTCTGAGTCAGAGCCATGGAACAAAACCAGCGCTGGCCGCTGCTGAATGTGGAGTAACCCAAGGTGACTCCAGCCCAACACACGTTACGCTTTCCCAACAGCAGTTTGGCCCATACCTTGTGCCAGCATAAACCAACACCGTTACTGCAAAAATATCACCACTCCTCCTTTCGCTTAACGATGGTATGAGTTTTTATTGGATTTTAGTGCTTATAAACCACTGCTGAACGCGCTATTGTCTAGGCTGTCGGCAAGCCAAGGCACGCCTCAGTGCTACCCGTCCGCGTTCAGTTCAACTCGCACCGGATGCAACGACCAGCCTTTGACAGGCACATCCTATAATAAACTTTAGAGTTTTGCCCTTTTCACTAAGGAGGAGACAAGGGATGTGTGTAGCAAGAGTTCTTGATAGCTCGATACCATAAAACTAAAGGCATAATTGTAATCACGACTTGTGGATGAAAGCCTTGAAGGGAAGTCACAGAGATTGCCGCTTTTGGATCAACTGTCGCCAAGACCTAGGTTTTAGCAAACCTTTGGAAAGGTAATTTAATACAAGAAGACAACAGATAGCAGAAGACAGCCAAATCAGCGTATTTATTTTAACCTACCATTTATCAATGCATACGAGTTGACACCAAATTTAAGAATGAAATTTCCAGTTTTCTAGGAAAATCTGTCTGCTCACACTGATGGTCCAAGTGATGGTTTCAGAGAACGCTACGCTACAACTCAACCCAAAAGCCAGCAGCAGGCAGAATTTGATAGCCAGAGACCGGCTGTGTTCCAGCCAAGTCAAGCCTGGCTTCAAACGAGCCAGAGGCCAATGACGGTCTCACCACCGAAACCCACACAGAACAATTCTTGTTCTGGAAACAATAATCTGATTAGAACTAAAACCTATGAAAAAATTGTTTATGGTGGATGCAAACAGAAACAGTGTCTGAAACATTTATAAATAACCACAAATTTTACTTTCTTAGGCAGTGATATAGTCAAGTAGCAGCTGAAATGTCTTTATGGCTTTTTCTATTTCTAAAGTTTTTATCATCTTTCAAGTCCTGCTGCACTGGCAGCCCAGAAAGGCAACCGGATCCTGGGCTGGATCCAGAGCAGCGTGGCCAGCAGGGCGAGGGAGGGGATTCTGCCCCTCTGCTCCACTCTGGGGAGACCCCCCCTGCAGTTCTGCCTCCAGCTCTGGGGCCCCCAACAGCAGAAGAACATAGAGCTGTTGGAGCGAGGCCAGAGGAGGCCACGGAGATCATTCAGCCTGGCCTTGAAAACAGCCAGGGATGGTTTATTGAGATAAAAGGCGCATTTTTAGCATGTTAACATACAAATGAACATGTTTAGTTCAGGCACTATAACTATGTTGTAGTAAGTAACAGATACTGGGTGACACAGCCACTCAAACTATTAAACGAGCACCATGCTGCCTAGAAAGGGCTTTAATATCCTTTGAAAACACCTCCCCTTCCTAATGATGGTACCTAGGGGAAAGATTAGAAACATTTAATAGACAAAGCTTCCATTTCTTCATCCTTCACTCTCATTTTCCAATTCTAGTATCTCTCTCACAAATGGTATGAGGCTTTGAGCAACCTGGTCTAGTGGAAGGTGTCCCTGCCCATGGCAGGGGGTTGGAACTAGATGGTCTTTGAGGTCCCTTCCAACCCAAACCATTCTGTGATTCTATGGTAACGGCTATTCAGAGTTCTTTACTCAATAGGCAGCAATTTGCTCCCCAGATGACTGGTTTTCTCTTTTTTAACATGAATTTCATGTGCTATTTTCTTGCCTGGTCAAGCAAAATTGTCGAGACCTTACTATACCCCTTGGTCATAAACTTTTTATTTCTTTATACCGACTGATTCTTCACCTTTAAATTAACTCTGTCTTCAGCTCCTTCTCCATGTTATGTTAAATCATGATGCTAAATAAAATAATTATATTCTCAGTCCTTTAAACAGCATGGCTCCCACACGCATTTCAGGAGGAGACAGGTAAGAGAGAAACCAGGACCTTGCCAGCAAATCTCCTTCCATTATAAAACCCAAGTATGCCCTTTAATCCCACATCGTCTGTACCTCTTCATCAGTTATTAATCTCTGAGAAAATCCTCACTGCCCTACCTGTAACAACGTCATTCTTTTACATAAGCGGAGACTGAGTGGGAAGTTTGTTGAGTGCTTCCAGCAAATTCGAGATGTTAAACGATGAATCACCCTCATCCCCAGGTTTACTGACTCCTTCAAGATCTCTTTTTGCCGGACACGTTCCCTCTTCAAAAATTCATGTGGATTGTTCCCACCGTATCGTGTCTCTCCGCAGGTGAACCGACTCCGTTCATCGCTGCACTTGTTTTATCAGCCTGCCTGGTAGGGAAGTCGGATTTCTTCCTCTGCAACTCACTCCTGGAGCCCTTTTCGGAGGCTGGGACACACTTGTTGCTTTCTGTTGGCACTGAGGTTGGTTTTAGCACCAGATTACACCCTGTTGTTTACATTTAAGCTGTTTCAGGTTTGAATTTCCATTAGAGCTCTGGGATGAATACAGCTGGAGCCCAGCCATAAATTACACTTGATTTTCCTAAGGGATTCCCCCGCCTCTCCCAAAAGGCATTTTAGCAGCCACTTCAACTTGAGACCTTGCCGTTGACTTACTCTCTCCCTTGCTCCAAAGGACGACCCTGTTGCAAGTGGGCGTGCTCCCACATATTTCTGTTCACAAACAACAGTGTGAAACCCCCCAAATTTACAGTTCTTTAGTAAGAACCCAGTTGTTTACCAGATGAGGATATTCAACTGCTATAAATATCAGAGACACAGAAAAAGAACCCTGAATGTTGTCCTTTCCTTCCAAAGTAATTTGGCTCGATGAACCTGCAACTTAGGTTTTCAGTAAACCCCAATTACTTATACAGAAGAACAGGTCGCACAGAGAAATTTCCATATCAAAAACAAGGTTCTCTTTGAAAAAAAGGTTCCAAACAAGCTCTACAAAAGAAAGGACGGGATAAGAAGGAGCCCAGGAACTGGGCAAAGAAACCACGGTAGCTCAGCAGCAGCTTTAGCAACTCGACCCTGTGCACATAGAACATCTACGGACGACGGCACACATGCAGAAGGACGGCACCAGCACGGCTTTGTTTTCCATTATCGTATCTTTCAGTCTTTCAAAAAGGTTTCAACAGTTTTTAGTTTGATGTTTTACTGCAACATAAAAAACCCCACATTCCTGGGGTATCTGCAGGTTTCTAACGTCACAAGACAGAGAGCCTGCACCGTGAAAAAGATGTAAACGTTTCTGGAAGCTCAAAGAGATGAAAATCCTGCTAGCTCTTTATGTTCATCATACACAGACCACCGAGCTGGACATAGAGAGGAAACGAGAAGCCCTTAGCAAGGATTATGTTACAATGCTCAGACTAGAGCAGCCACAACCCACCAGAGCCAGCCATAGTTTTACCTGGGCTATCTCCTCATTTTTTTCATTATTTCAAATGTCTTCCTTGTTTGTTTTGTTGTGAACATATCAAATTTACTTCTGCCATTACTTCCAAGTAAGAGCGTTAACTGATGACAGCCAACCATGCATGTAAGTATGGAATTATCTTATGTAAGCATCAATTCATAATTTTATCTCCAGTATTATAAGGAAATACTGACTTCATAACCATTTCCACGAATTAAACATTTAGTCAGCACAAATATTAACGTTTTACTCATAAAAAAGCACAACCACACATACACACAGAGCCAAGAGGGTTGATGCCTCAAGGACCATCAGCCATGCATTGCCTCTGAGATACCCTGATCTGATTTAGCTTTCCAGGAAGTCAGATGTTAGGCAGAGCAATGAATTTATAGCATGGGCCATGATTTACTCTAAGAGGCACATAGATATATTGCCATAGGAGTGGTTAACTTCGTCCAGATATAATGGAATTACACATAAGAATCCCTTGGAGGCCTCATTTGGCACTCTCCTTTTCTACTTCGGTTACTTGCTTTTCATATCAATTTTTTTCCACCCCAGTATGCAAAAGCATGCTGATAATAGAGTGATTTGTGATAATACAGTGATAGATCTTCAACAAAGCAATTTTAAATGCAAATTACAGACTTCTAAGTTGCCAGGCCTGATTGCATCACCTGGAAACAGTTCGTAGATAGCAAATTTAAGTAAGTTTTGAAAATATCAATACTTGGAACACAACTATGTAAGGTGGGAATTAGCTTTAGACAGGTGATTTTACAATTTATCTGTAACTACCTAATTCCAAAATACAGGAATAGTGTACATTTAAGTAATTCTAGGACAATATTTTAAAAAAACCCGGTGAGCAATCACAGTTGAACTTTTTAAGTATGTCGTTTCCTATGAGTTCAAGTATCTACTCTTGACTTGACTTGGCAGGCTGCCGCGTGCGAGAACAGCAATGCTGATTTGCTGTTCTTTAAAATTCATAGTTTGAAACCAAGATGTTTAATGATTTTCCTTAATCATACCATAAAGAAACGTTCTGATTAGATAATGGGATACAAAAGGACTGTGGGATATGCTACTGAAGAACTAAAAGAAAATCTCCAGTTTGCTTAAGTTCTGATTACGACGGGAAAATACAGGTTTTAGTTTTGCAAATCTGATTCCTTTATCCAAGTTTTTCTAAAAACCAAAAGGGAATTAAAAAATCAAGGTGACTGCTTAGCCCTGGGGATTGAAAATTGAGACCAAGTATCCCGCACACCACCACAGGATCTACCCACTGCACTGCAGTCGTATCCATTGCAGCGTATCGGAAAAGTCAACCTCACTGGCGCAAAACAACCCGAGATTTTGTACTTTACGCCTTCTGCATTCCAGGTTTTCACACTTCCCGACTCTCGTGCATAAATTAGCTTCCTTACCTTCATAATGTTTACTAGGTCTGTTTGATAATAGCGATCTTGGTGCGCATTAGCAGCTGCTAAAGTGAGAAGATAATCATTCCTTGCATGGATAGCCTTGGAATTACACTCGGACCGTCGTGCTTTTAACTACGACAAGAAATGGAAGTTAAAAGATAGGTATTAATGAGAAGTTAAATGACCAAACATCTATTAGCAGTAAATTAACATGCATATGTATGCATTAACGTAGTCAAAATTTTAAGGGATTAATAATTAACAGTTTTGATAACGGTAAGAGGATTTCTAACGTTTTCTTCTCTCATGCAGTGGGTAATTTCACATGCAGTCTTTAAAGAACAGTTTTAACCCCCAATAGAGAAAATTTCCTGGTAAATGTGTTCATATGTGATCTGTACTCTGACTGCCAAAAGAGCCTGCTCTTATCTCATCACTTGTTCTAACAATATATCCTCCAAAACGTCAGTCATCTCGAGATTCCAGACAGCTTTGGTCATATGCCCTCATGGAATCAGCTGCAAAACATGATTATAAGAAACACTAAGGGTATTTTTTAATACTTACCTTCACACTTGCCTTCTGCAAGCTTATTCTTGACTGAAAAAGACTAAGTTTGGACCTGAAACAAAAATTAACACAAGAGATTACCGGTTTATTCTCTTTCTATAAAAGTACAGGATAAACAGGCCACTGCACCTCATTTCTGCAAAATTTTAATTAAGTTTTTATGCCTAATTTTTTTTGGTGTAGTTTTAAGAAAAGCTTAAGGATCAAGGAAAATATTACGAAATTTGTTGAGCTGATCAATAGCTGCTTCATTGCGCATTCTGAAATCGTTTGCAAAGCTTACCCTGATTTTTGAACAAAATTTAAATATGTCACGAAAGGGAAATTCGGTGGCGGCTGCAACTCAAGTTATTTTGGTGTTGGCTGGATTCTGAGTTAGCCCTCCAGACACAAAGTGCTGTAAACCGGAGCTACTGGTCACCTGATGGAACGTTAATGCAAAATCATTGGTAATTACGTTCCAGCAAGCAGAATTGGTTGGATTTTCACATTTGGATCAATGAAAGAGAAATTAAAGAAGGAAATTATTCGCTATTTGAAACGTGGTGGTTAAAAAGTAAATGAGAAAACATAATCAAGTAACACATCAAGTAAGTTTAATCTGGATGTTGCTGCAATATGAATGTGGCTGTAAATTCCCAAGTTCAAGTTTTTGGTTGTTTAGTTGGTTTTTGTTTTTATTTTCTTTGGGAATTATGGGTAATCTTATTAAAGTGCTTCTCTTCATCATCCAGCCTTCACAGCGAAAGACAGAAAAATTCTCTAACGAAACCGTAATTTCTTTTCATTCCCTAAGAACAACTCCGAGGAATTTCTCAAAATAAGATTAAAAAAAAAGGAAATGAAATTGTAAAAAAGGGTAAGGCAAACTCCCAGAAGTCAGGCCAAACACCAAACTGAAAACACACGAGTCGCTTTCCTGAAAGGAAGGAAATCAACCTCGTTAGGATGTCAAGGAGCATAAAAAACCTACATCCTCAAAGATTTATCTTAAAATATGGAAAACAGTGTCCCATTCCCTCTCCCCCTCCAAAAGGGCCGATGGCAAATTTGAGATCTGTGGAGAGAAAAGGAAGCAAGCAACCTTGGGTATCAAACAGGGCGCCAGCTCACACACCAGCCTCTCAAAATTAAGCGATCAAATTTAAGCAGTTTAACTTCCTTCCCAAAGAAACCAGGCCCACACGAGTTCTCCTTGACTACCAGGGTTGGAATGGTTATAAAAATGGATAGAAGCAGAAAGAAAGGAAAATTGGCACAAGCTCATTGAAAACAATTATCTTCCTTCTAAAAGAATATCGAGCGTCAAAAACTAATACGAGCACAAATCTGCTTGATGCGCACGCAATTATTTATACATATGCTATTACAAAAACATACTTGGCCTCAATATCAGCTTTCTCCCGCACCGCTTGAGCCATCTGTTCAGTCTCAAAATATTTCTTTTTGCCTTTAGCTAAATCTTTTACCGTCTCTTGTAATTCAGCTTGGATCCTTGTCAACTGGTCCACGCACTGAAAAAAAGACATTCAGGAAACAAAACAGTAATGTGGTTTTTTTGCAACCAAATACTACTATCATCATTGTTTTATTACTCTTTGTTATATTTTACACGAAACGACGCCGTCTCCAAGTCGCTCAATTATTCATGCCTGTCTTTTAAAGCTGATCAGAACATAAAACTGTACTTCGTTCTGCTGCTAACGATTCAAATTCAACGATAACTTACGAATTAAACATAAAAGTTCTGAAAGCTTTTGATGAGGTAATTAGTTGAAATAATCGGAATACAATGGGGAAAAATCCCAAGGCAATCTACCAGAGGTGACGGAAGAAATGATTAATCTTTCTTTCTCTAAAAATTTAAAACATAAAGACGAAAACTGCCATGTAAAACACAACACCACCACAGCAACAAGGACAATTTGATAAACATTATTTTAAGAGCTCATTTTTCGCAAATTATTTCGAGTGCTTTTCCAACAAACAGGGTTGTGTCAGAAATCAGTGTAGTTCACAAAGCAAACTGAAAGGCTCCAAGTGCAGAGCTAGTCGAGGGAAGACAATAATTCCACCTCCTCTCAGTAATACAACCCAACCAGAATTACGACATATATTTTAATATCAGAAAACAGTATTCAAAGGAATAGCAGAAGAATTACCGTACTGGTTTTGTCTGGGGGAGCGTTATTTTTCTGCGTAGTAGCTCTTACGGTGCCGTGGTTTGGATTTGTGACCAAAACCGTGTTAATAACACCGGGCTGTTCCAGCTATTGCTGATCAGTGCTTACACAGCCTCCAGGTCTCTCCTATTTCTCACGCTGCCCAGCCAGTGAGTGGGCTGGGGGTACAAGGAGTTGGGAGGGGACATGGTGGGGATGGCAGACCCCAGTTGACCCAAGGGGTATCCCAAACCATACAACGTCACGCTTGGCAATAAAAGCTGGGGGAAGGAGGAGGAAATAGGGACATTTGGAGTGATGGTGTCTGTTTTCCTAAATCACCGTTACATGTGACGCAGACCTCCTTCCCTGGAGATGGCTGAACGTCTGCCTGCCAATGGGATGGAATGAATAAATTCCTTAATTTGCTTTACCTGATAAACTGTCTTTACCTCAACCCACAAGTTTTGCACTTTTACCCTTCTCATTCTCTCCTCCACCCTGACCAAGCGGAGTGAGTGAGCAGCTGTGCAGGGCTGAGCTGCTGCCCATGGTTAACCCACAGCAATTACTAAACCATTCAGCAATTCTCCAAACATCCTATCAGCTTCAAAATGACACTGTGGGAAAGGATCTCCGTTAAGCAGCGAGGATCTACTTAACAAAACAACCATTAATTATAAATGTCTAGAATTATACTGTCTTTTAAAAAGAGATTTGTAAAGATTCTTATGCTCATTTAAGAGCGATAGTTCAATGCATTTATATTTAATTATAGAATCATAGAATCACAGAGTGGTTTGGGTGGAAAGGGACCTTAAAGCCCACCCAGTGCCATCCCCTGCCATGGGCAGGGACACCTTCCACTAGACCAGGTTGCTCCAAGCCTCATCCAGCCTGGCCTTGGACACTTCCAGGGATGGGGCATCCACAGCTTCTCTGGGCAACCTGTCCCAGTGCCCCCCACCCTCTCTGTGGAGAACTTCTTCCTGATATCTAACCTAAATCTCCCTGCTTTCAATTTAAATCCGTAAATAGATATCATAGCTATTACAGACCAGATGTGCTCAATGAAGGCTCCAGGAAATACTCAGGGGCAGAGCCTCAAGCTCGTGCAAGGAAGCCAATTTGCCTTTTTGTCCTTCAAACATCAGTCCCAAGGTCCCATCTCAATCACATCATTATCACACACCCATCTTCTCCCATTCAAGGCGCCACACGTTGTCCTCAAACTCAACACCTCTCCTAAACACCTTAAGTGTTTCATTACACTTATTATTAATGCATATAACCCCTTTAACCAGCACTGCAAGACTAACAAAGTGATGTAATCCCAACAACGTACCATTAACTTCACCATATTCAACAAGTGTTAAAAATAATATCCAGCCACCTGTAACAAAGGAACTTTGGGGTTTGGTCAACAGAAATTGCTTGTCTTCTCAGCACACAATTCTGCTCTCACTAAAAACATCAAATTGCCTTCAGCCTATAAAATACATAAAATTCCACCCAAGTTCACACTAAACCCAGTATTTGATGTGTGCAGGCCAACAAAGCAATGGGCTCGCTAAGGTAAGCTTTGAGGTGGGTGGTTTGGGGAGTGGCGGAAGGCAGGATTGGGATTTTTGAAGACCTCTGAGTGTATGACAGAAAAATGGAAGACAGAAAAATCTGTATACATTGGACAGCTGACAGAGACCTAAAAACATTTCAAAAGGACTGGGGTTTTGCTACATCAATTGGTATTTTGATCCCTGAAGTCTCCTGCCGACATCAAAAAAATAAAATATCAAATAACCCCAGTTGTTAACACGATCATTTTAAAGGCATAAAATCATCTCGCTTTTGCATCCCTGAAGAATAAAAGATTGTCAGGAGACTGGCTGCATTTAGGGGTTTGGGGTTGGGTAGATATTGGCTATGTAAAAAGGTGTTTCAGAGAGCTGACGGAGATGGTTTCATGTTGCACTGCCTCCATGCAGAGTGGTTTTATTCTATTTGCCTTTCAGCCTTCTGGTACAGATCCCTGCCAACGTCTGCAGTGGTGACCACATCATCTTCCCTGAAGATGCCTGATGAGCATACACTCCAGCCCTCTGTCTTCTCCATCAAGGCCAACATAAGAAACCCCACATCACTCATGGGAATAGCCTGCAAGGTCCCTTGGGAACGATAATGGCAAGGGGTGAGCTGCTACCCTCAAAACAGCCTTCTCATCCGTGTCCGAGAGCTGCTGAGTGAGGGACAGGGATTAGTTTTCCTCAGAGGTCAGAGGTAGTCTATAGGAGACACATTTATTACCCCTGCTCTGATGTCACCTTGTGATTTAGCAGTGTCTTTCAGCAAATTATGATGAGGTTTTCTGACACTGTTCTGGTTTAGTATTAAAAAGGGTCATAAAAATTGTTTCTACTTGTTACCAAGTTAATGAAGTAAAGGTTTACAGAATTATCTGGAAAATAAAGATCATAGAAACTTTTACATTGAAAAAGCCCTTTCAGCCCATCGAGTCCAACCGGTAACCCCACACTGCTCATCCCACCACTGACCCACGGCCCTGAGCACCTCGGCCACACGGCTCTGAAACCCCTCCCGGGATGGGGACTCCCCGCTCCCTGGGCAGCCCCTTCCCATCCTGACAGCCCTTTCCGGGAAGGAATTTCCCCAATATCCCACCTAAACCTCCCCCAGCACAACCTGAGGCCGTTTTCTCTTGTCCCAACACTTGTCCCTTGGGAGAAGAGACCGACCCTCCCTCTCTGCCCCCTCCTGTCAGGGAGCTGTAGGGAGCGATAAGGTCTGCCCTGAGCCTCCTCTGCTCCAGGCTGAACCCCCCCCAGCTCCCTCAGATGCTCCCCCCAGCACTTGTGCTCCAGCCCCTTCCCCAGCTCCGTTCCCTTCTCCACACACGCTCCAGCCCCTCCGGGTCTTTCTTGCCGGGAGGGGCCCAAACTGACCCCAGGATTCGAGGTGCGGCCTCCCCAGTGCCCAGCACAGGGGGACGATCCCTGCCCTGCTCCTGCTGGCCACACTGTCCCTGATGCTGGCCAGGATGCTGTTGGCCTCTTGGCCACCTGGGCACATGCCGGCTCCTGTTCAGTCACTGTCGACCAACCCCCCAGGTCCTCTTCCATGGGGCAGCTTTCCAGCCCCTCGTCCCCAAGCCTGGAGCGCCGCAGGGGGTTGTTGTGGCCCAAGGGCAGGACCCGGCATTTGGCCTTGTTGCCCGTCACACAGTGTCCTCAGCCCACGGATCCAGCCTGTCCAGATCCCTCTGTAGTGTCGTCCTGCCCTCAGGAACATCAACACTCCCCCCAACTTCGTGCAAACTTCTGAGGGTGTTACCTAGGCCATCAATAAAGATATTAAACAGAACTGACCCTAGCACTGACCCTGGGGAACAAACACCTCATGTGACTGGCCACCAACTCCACTTAACTCCATTCACCACCACTCCTTGGGTCTGGCCATCCTGCCAGTGTTTTACCCAGCAAAGAGTGTTCCCATCCAAGCCAGCAGCAGACAGTTTCTCCAGGAGATGCTGTGGGAAACAGTGAAACAGGCTTTACTAAAGTCCAGGCAGACAACATCCACAGCCCTTCCCTCATTCACTGAGCAGGTCACCTTGTCATAGGAGATCAGGTTGGTCAGGCAGGACTTGCCTTTCGTTAACCAATGCTGACTGGGCCTGATCGTCTGGTTGACCTGTGTGGTCCGTGTGATGGCACTCAAGAGGATCTGCTCCAGAACCTTTCCCGGCACTGAGGTCAGACTGACAGGCCTGACATCTCATCAATAGCAACTCAGTACTTACTGCCACCTGGGAAGGAGACACTGCTTCTAATAAAACCCCAATTTTAGATGGGCATTCCAATGTAACATTCTAAGTATTGTACTGACAACGAATTTCAATTCTGCTAAGATTTTCCCTGGATGGCGGTCAGCTCAATATATTATTTATCTCTTTGGAAACCCAAAGGAACAGGTGAGAGACTGCACTCTATAAAACAACAGATTTATCCGACCAAACGGAAGGCTATTTCCCATTGTAGAAAAAGCATATCACAGTTAGAATACTTTGAACCAGAAGTACTGCTCTGATAAGTGTAATAACTTGTTCTGCTAATTCAAAAGTGCAGAAAAATAAATGAACCTCAATCATTTATAGAAATTAAAAGAAGTGGTTCCTCACTTCTACTCCTGACTCATAAGCATTAAGCTATCAGCATTTGCAGAAAAATAAAACTGGTGATTTTTTACCCAGTAAAGGCAATATAAAATTGCTGCAGCACTGTTTGGAAAGCTTCATAGAATAATAATTCCATAGAAAAAATTCCATAGGACAATAAAAAAAAATCATTAATAATTATTCCTTCAGAAAATCAAGCATTGCTGCGCACACTGCTAGGAGCTTGTTGTGGTTTAACCCCGGCTAGCAAAATACCACAAAGCCACTCTCACAAATCCCCCTCCCCTCCTCCAGTGGAGGGGGAGAATCAGAGGAAAAAGAAATAAGGAAGCTCGTAAAATTGAGATAAGAACTATTTACTAATTAAATCTAAATTACTATATGCAAAGACTACTACTAATAAATAATTAAAATAATAGATAATAAAACATATGCTACAACATGATACAGTTGCTCACCACCCACTGACCAGTGCGCAACCAGGTGCTGAGAAGTGAGAGTCAGACCCAGAGAGCCCGAGAGCCGCAGTCTGAGAGCGATCGCAGCCCGAAAGCTGCAGACCGAGAGTGATCGCAGCCCGGGAGCTGTCGCAGCAGACTCTGAACAAACCCCATCAGCGACAGCACGACTGGGAACACTAAACAACCCACCAACTCCCTCCCCAACGAGCCAGCACAGGAGTTCGCAGAGCAGCTGACGCAGGAGTCAGGGGAGTGTTGGCAAGTGCCAGGAAGTGAACGAGCAAGAGAGTGAGAGCGAGAGCAATGGCTCGCGGGCCCCCTCCTCGCCTGAGCCCCCAGCATGACGTGCTATGGACTGAAATGCTCCCTCGGGCAGTTGGGGTCAGCTGTCTGAGCTGCGTGTCCCTGCGCTGCCCGCAGCGAGACAGCAAGAGCTGGGGACGCAGCGGCAGGGTCAGGAGTGGAGAAAGACCTGGAATGTGGTGCAGGCACTGCCCAGCGCCAGCACAGACCTTATCAGTGCTGCTCTCCCAGTCCAGGAGCAGCTCCCCAGCAGCCACGGGGAAGAGAGTTAACTCTTTCCTGACTGAACCCAGCACAGAGCTGTACAGTAATGTGTTCAGAAACTCTGAGCTCACACCACACTACATCTATTTAAAAGCTTGTAGCCAGATGTTTTACAAAAGACTCTGTAGAACAGCAGCAGGTAAGTGACAGGGAGCTGTCATCACTTTTTAGCAAACAAAACTGAAATGCTGTGTCTGGGGGTTGGTTTTTTGTCTTTTACCTGTAACGGATTGTCCAGCCTACCTCAAATTAACCCCAGAGGTGATGTTAATACATGCTCAATAATACTGTACAGAAGGACTATTTACAACTGCCAACTAATGTCTGAGAAAGCGCGTTCCACCAGCGTTTTTATTCCCCTCACTATGTTCTATTTCAGCAGAGCCACACAGTGAACATTTCAAAAGATCATTCTTGAAACCTTCCAAAAAAAGTGTGTTTGGTGCAAAAGTGACTTTTTATACACTACGCTCACTCTGTAAACCAGAATGCTTTTTCCTCGCTCCAGCAAAATCCACAGAACATAAACACAGACTATTTAAAATATGACGAGTACTTAGCTATACATAAATACACACCGCTGTAGTTTTAAAACGTGTCTGAATTCCTGACGGAAACAGATGGAACATGGCATTTTAATGAAAAGGTATGGTAGAGACCTCTTAAGACATAAATGACTTGAAAATGTACCAGACAAATAAATGAAAGTCAAGCTTACTTTTTTACTCAACCTACACTGTTTTCTTTGCATGGATTAACAGACCCATTATAGCAGCATTAGGAAATTTTACTTGTGCTGCCTTTACAGGAGGGGGCTGGTTTCCCTCTTCAACAAGCCAGCTATTTAGAATCACAGAATCATAGAAGGGTCTGGGTTGGAAGGGACCTTAAAGATCATCTAGTTCCAACCCCCCTGTCAGGGGCAGGGACACCTTCCACTAGACCAGGCTGCTCCAAGCCTCATCCAGCCTGGCCTTGGACACTCCCAGGGATGGGGCATCCACAGCTTCTCTGGGCAACCTGTCCCAGTGCCCCCCACCCTCTGCAGGAAGAATTCCTTCCTGATATCCAATCTTAATCTTCCCTCTTTCACTTTAAACCCATCACCCCTTGTCCTGTCACTACAGGCCCTTGGAAAAAGTTCCCCTCGCAGCTTCCTTGTAGCTCTCTTCAGGCACTGGAAGGTGCTACAAGGTCTCCCCGGAGCCTTCTCTTCTCCAGGCTGAACAAGCCCAACTCTCTCAGCCTTTCTTCACAGCAGAGGGGCTCCAGCCCTCGCAGCATCTTCTTGGCCTCCTCTGGACTCGTTCCAACCAGTCTATATCCTTCTTATGCTGAGGGCTCCACAGCTGGACACAGCACTCCAGGTGGGGTCTCCCCAGAGCAGAGTAGAGGGGGAGAATCCCCTCCCTCGCCTCCCTGGCCACACTGCTCTGGAACCTGCCTAGGATCCAGTTGGCTTTCTGGGCTGCCAGTGCACACGGCCAGCTCATGTTCAGCTTCTCATCCCCCAGTACCCCCAAGTCCTTCTCCTCAGGGCTGCTCTCAATCCATTCTCCACCCAGCCTGTACTTGTAGTAGGGATTGCCCTGACCCCTGGGCAGGACCTTGCCCTTGGCCTGGTTGAACTCCATGCGGTTGGCATGGTCCCACCTCTCCAGCCTGTCCAGGTCCCTCTGGATGCCATCCCTTCCCTCCAGCTGTCACTGCACCACACAGCTTGCTGTTGTCAGCAAACCTGCTGAGGGTGCACTCAATGCCATCGTCCATGTCACCGATGAAGCGGTCCCAACACCGACCCCTGTGGAACGCTGCTTGTCACTGGTCTCCACTCAGACATGGAGCCATTGACCACAACTTTCTGGGTGCGACCATCCAGACTTTGCTTTTAAAACAACAGCATAAGAAGAAACTTGAAGGTACATGTGGATTTAGAAGTGCCACACCAAAAGATTTCTAATAACTGTTTTTTCTAAATGAAAACAGCAAAACTCTTTTAAAGAAAGTACAAATACCTTCTTCAACTGCTGTTCCTTAAAGCACCGTACAGTCCTGGCTGGTTCAGAAATTAAGTTTTTATAGTTCTCACAGATATTGAGTCGAGACTGGGCCACTTGCATTGTGCCTTCTAAAAGGGATTTCCAAACTGAGTACATGCTCCTGGAACAAAAACACAAAGAAGTTGTGGGAAGGAAAAAAGGCATTACACTGAAAATACAAGTGGCTTTACGTAACAGTAGCACACGTTCTTCCAAGTATTGCATTTACCAATAAAGCTAAAGCGCAATCCTTCAAGCTGATATAGTAAATATCTGCACTTTTAACGCACCTTTCAAGTGAAGTTTTACCAAAAGTACACATTTTCTCTCCCATCCCTGTTTTCTGATTCTATTTTTTGGTAAACATTTCTGGTTGAACCTGTTCCTCCAATGGAACAGACCCTACAGAATCGAGCAGCCAAAGCCAGACCAGATGTTGACAATCTTTTTAGAAGATCATGGATTTTGGGCATCTTGTAGTCAAGCAAACAGTCAGAGGCTGCTCATCAGTTTTGCCTCAACCACGTGTAATTCCTTCATCACGTGTAACGGGCCAAAGACAACCGTAGCCGTGTAGGGAGCTCCGCAGGGCCCCAGTAATTCACCACTAAAGTCAGAAGTGCCCAAGTCAGAAGGAGAAGGTGGAGCAGGGAGATTGGGGGAAGAAGGTGGCAGGAAGGTAGGATTGCTGGAGCTTGCAGAGCCCAAGTACACAATCATAGAATCATAGAATGGTTTGGGTGAGAAGGGACCTTAAAGATCATCTAGTTCCAACCCCCTGCCATGGGCAGGGACACCTTCCACTAGACCAGGTTGCTCCAAGCCTCAGCCAGCCCGGCATTGAAGACAGCCAGGGATGGGGCATCCACAGCTTCTCGGGGCAACCTGTCCCAGGGCCTCCCCACCCTCTGCGGGAAGAATTCCTTCCTGATATCTAACCTAAATCTCCCTGCTTTCAGTTTAAACCCATTACCCCTTGTCCTGTCACTCCCTGCCCTTGGAAAAAGTTCCCCTCGCAGCTTCCTTGTAGCCCCTTCAGGTACTGGAAGGTGCAATAAGGTCTCCACGGAGCCTTCCCTTCCCCAGGCTGAACAAGCCCAACTCTCTCAGCCTTTCTTCACAGCAGAGGGGCTCCAGCCCTCGGAGCATCTCCGTGGCCTCCTCTGGGCTCACTCCAACTGGTCGATATCCTTCTTATGCTGAGGGCTCCACAGCTGGACACAGCACTCCAGGTGGGGTCTCCCCAGAGCAGAGGGGGAGAATCCCCTCCCTTGCCCCCCTGGCCACGCTGCTCTGGATCCAGCCCAGGATTCAGTTGGCTTTTGGGGCTGTCAGTGCACACGGCCAGCTCATGCTCAGCTTCTCGCACCCCATTACCCCCAAGTCCTTCTCCTCAGGGCTGCTCTTGATACATTCTCCACCCAGCCTGCAATTGGTGGGTACGTGGTATACTTGGTGATAGGGCGGGAGGGGGTGGCAGGTATTTGGAGAAGAGCTGTGGGCACTGCGGGTGTATCTGATGGCATGAAAGGCTTGTTGAGCGGGGAGCAAACTGCAGGTAGGAGGCATTTGTGTGTTCCGGGAGCATTGTATACACACTTAAGACTGATAATTCAGTTTATTTCTTCTTAGACAGACAAGCGGTGTGAAGGTACTGCAAGTCCAAAACACAAATCTATCAACAATTTCTTCCTGTTTGAAATAAAACTTGTCAGAATACAAAAAGCACATTAAAGTATCTTAAATCTTTTTCAAAATATTTAGGCAGTATGATTCAAAGGTGGGAGGCTTTCAGCAACTGAGTCATTTCTGTTTTCATGTTACAATCCACCTTTCATGTTAATGAAAGTAGATTTTGTAAACAACTGCTGCTCGCTTCACCTCCTCCTTGCTGTCAGATGTGATCTTCATGAAGAACAGCCTCTTAAAAATTGGTTACTGTCTTTTCCTATGAAGAAATCCACATGCTTATGACTCTAACCTCAAAGCTATTTACTGAAATACAGATTCAGATACAAGCATTAATATCCAAAGAGTGTGCACAATTACAGTCACGGCCCTGTCTTGCCATTTTGTTTTTCCCATCCTCCTAAATTATTCAAGTAATAAACATCTATTTAAGACTTATCACAGAATTTCAGGGGAAAGCAAAGCTTTTTTACTAACAATGCTCTATAAAGAAAAAAAAAAATATCACTAAATATAAATAAATAAATAGTAACAGAAGAGCAGTGTTTTATTGTTGAGTAAAATAATTAAACAAGTTATAATCATAAAGACTATTTCATGATATCCAACCGTTAAATTACCTATAATCGTTTCGTTCATCAGCTTTTACTCCAAGCCAGTCCTTCTTCAAGTATTGGCTAGCCAGCTTCTGAATGTTCTGTTAAAAGAAGGGGAAAAAAGTTAAAAATCCTATCTGGTCATTTATGTGCCCAAACTAAATGCCCAGCTTGGATCATTCGAGGTTGCACCACTCTCAGCGAGGCAAAGAAGCTCCGTTGCTCACCGGATCAGGCCACTGCTCAGAGGATTGATTACAAATAGACTAGAGATTAAGAAATGCAGTTCATTTTTAATTATTAATGTTAATTACGCTCTTTAGTCTCTACGTTTCACTCTGCACGGTCTCAGAAAATCAGTAACAACATGTTGATATTCAAGCTCAAGAGAGCAGCCAAATTGAGTTTGTGAGCAATGCAAGGGGGGGTGGGGGGTGGCTGTGGTGGCCGTCCCTCCTTCGGGCTGTAATCTCATTTAGCTGTGGATATCGCCTATGAGGTGAGTACCATCCAACGGAAAAGAGGACGTACATTATCCCACTCACGGAGTTGGATAAGGGGTTTATCAACACCGAGCTGCGTTCCTGCTTCTTCTTCAGAGCCACCACCTGAGAAGCGCTCCCCAGCTTTATGTATCAAAGTCTATTTAGCAAAGAAGTGCAAGACCTGGGTTGAAATTCCCTTTCCAGCCAAGAAAAATCAAACGCACAGATGCTTTCCGGAAGAGCACATCCTGGGGAAAAGCCAGGATCCTGGTTGGATCCTGGCTCATCCAACCCACTCAACGAGAGGCACGGCGCAGGATCATTTCTTTAGGTTCTCCATAACATATATAAGATGCTTTCACCTGCTAGGACAGTCTTTAAGTTCTCTTCCAGAAAAATATCAGAATTATCTCAAAAAAACACCACCAGATTCTTGTCTTACCAGCCCATTTGATGCTAAAATTTATTACTGAGTTTACAATCCAATGGACACTTGTACACAGAAAGGTGTGATCTGTTGCTGAGACAGCATTAGTGGAAAACTTAGTCTCCCTCGTATTAAATATATCTATTCCACCTCTTAAATATATCTATTCCACCTCAGAGTCCAACGCCAACCGCTCTGAACCTGGCTGAGCTGGGGACCAGTTCTTGGTGCTAGCGATGCTTACCGCTGAGTTTACGCTAACAGTCCTCGTGAAGCTAATTGTTGAGAGCTCTTATTACCCATTCTGAACTTCCACGTCTTCCCAAGTTACTGATTTCCAGTGCACTTTGTGCTCAGTTAAGGATCATTTTCAAATTCCAGGGTGATATTTCATCGTGGAACATGAAATAAGTGAACATAGCTGTTCATGTATACAGCCAGCAGTTCTTATCACACGTAAAATTATGCCTTTAATTATAAATTCTTGCATTTTCATTGCAGTTTCTTCCATTTTTTAAAAAAGACACTCAAACTGCATTAGGCAGCTGTTAAAAAACAACATTTCCTTTAACAGTGGCAGAGCAATCTGTCATGAGATTTGGAGCTTTATTAGGTACGCCCACCTGGTGCTATTTTCATGTTTCCATCCCTTCTGCATCAGATTCCACCTACGAGATCTGCCCCAAGATGCTGAATAAACATTCCCAAACACAAAACTAACCACAAAAAAAGCTCCCTGGCAGGACAAGGACAAGCTGTATGCCAAAATTCAAGACGCAAAAATGTCACAACAGGGGTAAATAAAGCAATTTTTGGACCCAAACTCTATTAGTAATGTCAGCAAATCAACCATAGAACTAAGACAATTAACCATTTACTTCCAAACTGAACAAGCTCCCCACCAAAATCAATGAAATATCAAAGAGAGGGCTCCAGCTGCTCCAGGAAGATGTCGGATCATTTAGCATTTGTTCATGATAATGGCTAAACCAAACTGCTGTAGGCGAACGGATGGGTTTTAATTAGTCCAGGACAGTAGGTTTGCTTTCTTCAACTTGATGCTGAACGTAACTGGTTTTGGTATGAGATCGCCGCTGCTCTGTTCTCTATAACCCTTCTTGTTTTGCCGTACCAAAACAAAGAATACCACTGTTGGGTTCAAGCGGGGAAGTCAACTGATTGTTTAACCTTTGGCGTCGTTCGACTGCACCCGTAGCCCCGGAGAGGGCTCGTTTCTCCCTTGAAAGTGCACAGAAATCATGTTTAATGGGCTCAAGGTAAGGATATTTAAACTCAAGGATAAACTTGTAGAAAGGCAAGAACAGAAGTTTGAGTGGAATGCCTTCCTGATTTCAGTACTGTTGGATGAGCCATTTCCTTAATATTGATTTAAAGCAACTTTAGAGCAAGGGCAGAGCTTCACTGAGTAAAGGCACTTTTTGCCCATGGCGGGGGGGTTTGCTCACGGCAAGGGAGCTGGAACTAGATGATCTTTAAGGTCCTTTCCAACCCAAAACTATGATTCTATGATTCTGTGACTTTCAAAAATTACAGCGTAAATCCTCATCCAAGCTTGAGTGAAATCCATCAAAACTCCTCTTCATCTCAGCGTCGCTGGGCTACAGAGAGTCAGTGTCACGACGGAGGGCAGTCTCCCCCTCTGCTCCCCTCTGGGGAGACCCCCCCTGCACTTCTGCCTCCAGCTCTGGGGCCCCCAACAGCAGGAGGACACGGAGCTGTTGGAGCGAGGCCAGAGAAGGCCACGGAGATGCTCCGAGGGCTGGAGCCCCTCTGCTATGGGGACAGGCTGGGGGAGTTGGGGGGTTCAGCCTGGAGAAGGGAAGGCTCCAGGGAGACCTTAGAGCTCCTTCCAGTGCCTGGGAAGGCTACAAGGAAGCTGGGGGGGACTTTTTGCAAGGGCAGGTAGTGACAGGACAAGGGGTAACGGGTTTAAACTGAAAGTGGGGAGATTGAGATGGGACATCAGTAAGGAATTCTTCCCGTGGAGGGTGGGGAGGCCCTGGGACAGGTTCCCAGAGAAGCTGTGGATGCCCCATCCCTGGGAGTGTCCAAGGCCAGGCTGGATGAGGCTTGGAGCAACCTGGTCCAGTGGAGGGTGTCCCTGCCCATGGCAGGGGGGTTGGAACTAGATGATCTTTAAGGTCTCTTCCAACCCAAAACATCCTCTGTTTCTATGACTTAAAATTCTGTTCAGGAGAACCAATATTGCTAGGTCGGTGTATCTGCATCTCCAGCGGCCCCACGTCCCACTCCTGGCACCTCCACATCCCATGCAAAGGCACGGGCCTGCCTTCAAAACCTTTGACATGTAAGGAACACTGAAACAATTTTTAGTATAAATATGTAATGGCATAGTTCACCAAAACCACAATAATACTCTGCTGATGCTGGCGAAACAAGGTTTCTTGATTTAATTTTTCCACTTCATTCTAAGGCATATAATTTGAATAAAAGTTTAGTTATTTATTTTTCACTGGTAATAACAATCTATTTATTTTTGAGGACACTGTTTTTAATCAATAATTATTGACATGAAAGATTAAAAATGCCTGAAATTCCCTGCGAGCACTGTGCAACCTCTGCTCACCCTTCGTCGAAAGAAACGGTCTTGGTGACTCCGCCTGCGTGTGTTATTGACACATTAAGCAGGATTTAGAAAGAGCCAATATAAAATAGTGTAAACAGACCAGCTGCCACAGAAACCCAAGTTTAACTCATCTGAACAAGACGCGTATCATTCCTCCACATCTTGGTTTTCCCTTCCTGCCCTCCAAAAAACGCATGTTGTGTCGCTATGCCACAAACACGTTAACATTACACAGTCCTGGGTACTTTGCCTGTTTGCAAGTCTGCCTAACAGAAGGATGGATGGGAGGTAAAATTGTGCCCATCAATCACCCAAGGAATCAACACCTAGAAATGAAATTCTGCTGAAGGGAAAGACCATCACAGTTTCATGGGAGCTCAGATTCGTATTTCTCAGTGCTGCGGCTCCTACTTGATGTTCTCTATTACCAGATCTTACCTCAAGTCTATTTATTGGTATTTTCTAATAAGGACAGTTGTGACAGATATTGGAGTAGGGAAAAAAACCCCAACCCTGCTGTAATACTAAGAGAAAGTAAGTAATTACCTACAGAAAAGAGATAGATGCCCCAAATTGAAAGATTATTGAGAGATAAGTATGCAGCTTTTAAAAAGACACATTAACAATGCTTTTCATAGCAGTCCCAAGATCTTTATCTGTAACAACTGAGAGGTGCTGATGACAGTCAGGTCCCCTAAAACCCGTAATCGATTGCAGAAAGCATGCTAGACGCTAGCTGATGTAACATCAGGTTCTGGAAAATATCAATGGGACAAATTTAGTCCTCTTCTTCACTTAGGTGGTTTCAATATCTTGCATCATTTTGATAATTTCTCTTTATTAGAGCAGAATCATTCAACCAACTCCTGATAACTTTCATTTCTACAAATGAATCTACACTCAGCTATTACTGTTGCATTAAAAATAAGCTTGAATTGAGAAGGACTGAGAAACACTCTCCCCTGAGTAATCTCTAATATTCAACGATCCAAGGAACTCCAATATAGGCTGTAAGCAAATGGCCCAAATAATCCTTCCAAGTGGGGAAAAATGAAATGGATGGGAGAAAAAGCCCAGCGAGAAGGTAAGGCCTGAGGCACAGGCTAAAGCTGAGGCTGGCAGATGAGAAGGGCATGTGGGCAGCAGCTGCTGTGACCAGTGTATGATGGAAAAGCTCCCTCCAGCCATGCCATTTGCAGGGCCCTGAAACAGCAGCAAGGGGGAAGATGCAAATGAGAATTAAAGCAGGAGAAAAGGCGAGAGTTCCCACCCAAAGCTAAGTCTGAGTTGGGAAGATGACATCCTGTACGTTCCATATTTGCTACATGGTTAACTACTGTGCTATTTTTCTGGTTTGAAGAGCAACTTTTCCAAGCACTGATCACTGCTAAGTGACAAAAAACAATGCTGGGACTTCTTCTGTCCCCAGGGATACATGGCAAGGCAATTTGCTTGGCTCATCCTCACAACCACAGCCTAGGTACTGCGTGCGGCAGCAGCAGTTTTAGGCCACTATTTTGTTTACTAAGTGGCATTATTTTATTTGCCAAGTACTCTTCTGGCCAGCAAACACTCCGCGAGGGACAGGTTTTAAGCATCTCTCTCTCTACTTGACTTCTTCTCTGGGAAAAGACAGGTTACTCCCAATTCAACTGACTTCACAGAAGTCTGGAAGCCAGTTGTACTATTCAACACCTGCAAATGTAGATTTAGATTAGATATCAGGAAGGAATTCTTCCTGGAGAGGGTGGGGAGGCCCTGGGACAGGTTGCCCAGAGAAGCTGTGGATGCCCCATCCCTGGGAGTGTCCAAGGCCAGGCTGGATGAGGCTTGGAGCAACCTGGGCTAGTGGAAGGTGTCCCTGCCCATGGCAGGGGGTTGGAACTAGATGATCTTTAAGGTCCCTTCCCACCCAAACCATCCTGTGATTCTATGATTAGTGCCAAAACTTTCATAGACAGCTTTATCCATCATACAGATGTGGTCTTTTTTCACAAGCTTGAAGAGTAACTCGAAACATATTTTACGCTGTTGCCAACCTCTTCAAACCATTTGGACAGGGAGAAGGGAACACGTGGGAGGCAAAACGCAAAGCAGTCTGCGTGGTGAGAACTCCAACTCCCCAGTGCAGAGTAAGAATTTAGTCTCAATGTTCCGTTCCAAGAGAGTTATTAAGTATTTACAGTGATTATTTAAATTGGTGTTTTATTTACTAGAGCTAGATTCAGTAAAACCTTTAATGATTTAATGAAATGAACTCCCTTCAGCACGAGTCAATTCAGAGATTCCACGTAGGATATGACTTGGTGCATTTTACATTATAAGCTGATGACAAAAACACTGTCAGACACAATTACTTTTGCTCAGAGCTTACACAGGGCCTTAGGCAACGAGACCGTGACTGAAGCGCTGCTGCAGCAGAAATAAAAATGAAAACAAACCACGTAATAGGCAGCACATGGATTTTTTGCGGCGCATCCCCATACTTTTCCAAAGGCGCAGATCAAAACTACGCCCGAGCTCTTTACCTGCGTTGCCTTTAATAGGGTGAAACAATCGATAAAAGAGGTTTCCATGTGCCTCCAGCATAAAACTCCCCAGAAGCATTATGAAAGGCTGGTTATCAAATGTAAAGCTGCATTTCTAATCGTGCTGCTTTGCCTTCCTGGTGATGGGGTATCCCTTCCTACCCTTAACTGGTTCCAGTTCCAGAAAATACAGAGTTTAACTCTTTCATTCGTAATTTCATTCCACGCCGCTTTATTTCTCTCTCTTTTTAATATCTGAAGCATGAAAAGACAGTAAAGAAAAAGAAAAAAACTAAAAGAGGGAGAGCTGAAAAATGAATTTACAGCAGTTCAATATGCGCCGGGACTCACAGGACACTCACCTAGGACACCAGCAATCAGGTTAAGCAAAGGAACTGTCAGATCTCCCGTTCTCCATATGGTTTTGTTCGTTTGTGAAGGGTTAAAACCGTTACTTCACTGGAAGTGTGTTCATTATTTCCAAAACTTCTTGCTCCTAGAGTTTAGTATTATTTTCTGTATTCAATCCATAAAAGAGATTGAAAAAAAAGTAAAACAACCCCCCTAAGAATTATTTATTCACTGGCAGATAGTGAGATCCTACAGAAAGGCAAAAGGCCTTCTACACAACAGTCCCCTGGTTCGAGGAGGAATGATCCTACACCAGTGAAGCCCACTGGGGAAAGATCCTGGAGACTTATCCCAATCCCTAACTATATGTACTCTAATGTGCTTAATATCAGTTACTGCAACCTGCAGCATGCTAGACAGCAGATAAACCAAAAAATCCCAACGCTCTTTAGTGTTTCGAGACTTCCTTAATGCTTTAGAGTAAACATCTGGCTCTTCATTCAAACCTGAATTTTTCAGTCTTAATTTCAAACCTGCTTCTTTTCTTTCCCCTCGATGGTTTTCACTGCTCTCCTCTGGTGTCTCTCCAGTTGGTCCAAATCTTCCTTGAAATGTAGGAGTCAACACTTGAAAAAAACAGTAGCTGATTTTCTAGGTTGATTTGGAACTTCAATACCATTACGAGACCCACCTGCCACCAACCTGGTGTCAACAGCCGTAACTTTAAGAAGCATACATCCTGCTTCATCCTTCCAGGCTGTTAATGATGGCACTGACTGCTACCAGAGGAAGGACGAGCCCTGAGAAACCTCAATTCATTTTAACAAAGAGCTGTTGGATATCCATAGGATTTTCCGTACGTTTTTCATCATGGTTTTGTCGTTTTATCCAGACCATGTTTTCCTAGGCCACCACAGGAGAGAATCAGTAACTTCCCTCCAGTCAAAGCACCCAGCACCTTCTCTATTTACAGACCTGTTACCTCGTAACAGCAAAAAAGAAGTAAAAAAAATTACACCACACTGTTAAGAGGTTTTTTTCTTAACACTATTTGTTGCTGCAATGCTCTTCAAGGAATTTAAATTAACCCCAATGATATGTAACTTAACTCTTCCTTCCTCAGCACTTCTTCAAAGAAAACCAACAAACCTGGCACTGAGTTTTCCCCTTTTTCAAAGATTTCAAAGTTTTCAAAGATAACACTCGCATCTTTCAGAAGGGAAATTACCTGAGGTTAAATCCTCTGCAGCCAAACTCACTGGACCAACAGCCAATTCAGATTCATTCACCAAAATATCCTATAACCTATCGTATTTCTGGTCTTTCATCAGGCCAAGATAGATACATTACCTGGGGAATACTCTGAGACAACGCACCCGCAGTGCTCTACTTCGCTTGGCAAAATATAAACATCAGAAGTTCCTTTATCCGTGTATCTCTGTTATTAAGAGTATCCTGACAGATTATGTGAATAAATTTTAACTGGTAAAACCACAGTTTACAAAGTTTCAAACTGTTTGCTTTCTCTCCAAGTTCTCCTGTCTTTGGCTTCCAAATGTTAAGATTTTAGATACTCAAAAAAATAATTGTTGCCTTCACGATGTGGTGCAACATCCATACCTAAACTGCAGATCCTCCCAACTCTGAGCAAGTTAAACTAGAAAACAACCAGCTACAATGACCAAGCTCAGTATTCACCTGTGTAAATTATTTTAACAAGAGATACCTTGCCATTCCGAAACAACAAGGTTATTTTTAAGGCCTTTTGCTACATTACTCCTAAAAACCATCCAGGTTCATGCAAACCTCTCTTAATGCAAAATCCAGTGAGCATTTCAACATGTATTTCACTGGTTTTGAAAGCCAACCGGATCCTGGGCTGGATCAGGAGAAGCGTGGCCAGGGGGGCGAGGGAGGGGATTCTCCCCCTCTAATCTGCTCCTGTGAGACCCCACCTGGAGTGCTGTGTCCAGCTGTGGAGCCCTCAGCATCAGAAGGGTATCAACCAGTTGGAGCGAGGCCAGAGGAGGCCCCGGAGATGTTCTGAGGGCTGGAGCCCCTCTGCCCTGGGGACAGGCTGGGGGAGTTGGGGGGTTCAGCCTAGAGAAGAGAAGGCTCCAGGGAGACCTTATTACAGCCTTCCAGTGCCTGAAGGGGCCTACAAGGAAGCTGGGGGGGAACTTTTTCCAAGGGCAGGGAGTGACAGGACAAGGGGTAATGGGTTTAAATTGAAAGCAGGGAGATTTAGATTAGATAACAGGAAGAAATTCTTCCCGGAGAGGGTGGTGAGGCCCTGGGACAGGTTGCCCAGAGAAGCTGTGGATGCCCCATCCCTGGAAGTGTCCAAGGCCAGGCTGGATGAGGCTTGGAGCAACCTGGTTGGAACTAGATGATCTTTAAGGTCCCTTCCAACCCAAACCATTCTACGATTTTTCTCTTCTACATCCACTGTAGGGTTGTCCAACCGGTATTGAGAGTCACCTGCAAGTTTAAGTACCCTAAGAAACTGTTAGAAAGCCCCATGAAAGGGCAAAGCATTAGATTATCGTAAACAAATTCAGAAGGCACCCACCACACCACGTTTCTGTGTAGCTGAAGGCAGATCAGCAGCTCTAGAGGACTTTGTTTGCCTCTTGGTTCAAAAGTGTGTGCTTCTAGAGGAAATCCCCACTCCAAACAGTATTACTGAATGAGGTAGCACTGCTTTACATAGAATCATGGACAGGTTTGGATGGGAAGGGACCTTAAAGCCCACCCAGTGCTACCCCCTGCCATGGGCAGGGACACCTTCCACTAGACCGGGTTGCTCCAAGCCTCATCCAGCCTGGCCTTGGACACTTCCAGGGATGGGGCATCCACAGCTTCTCTGGGCAACCTGTCCCAGGACCTCCCCACCCTCTCTGGGAAGAATTTAATTACCTAGTTTCTTATAAATTAGATCCCTTTTCCATTGTACTACACTACAGAATAAAGGTTTTGGCCATGTTCATTTTATACTTTTAGGTAATCTTTTAGCAACTTTGGACCTGGACTAGCACACCTAGACTTTCAAAGGACAAAGCCTCTGAAATCCATTTAGCATTCCATGAACATTCAGCACAGAAAACAACTGCTGAGTCGTTGCTAGATGAATGCACCTCCTATCAAGTGCTAGAAAGTGTCAGGTGCCACACTGCGATGGAGAGCTCTGCAGCACCCATATCTGCAGACGGAAGATATTTTACCATCATCCCCACCAAGCAGAGGTAAGAGGCAGCAGCAGCATTATTTAAATAACCCCCGATAGAGAGCAAGAGTACAGTTTCTTCCAAACCTTCTCAACCAGCGTTTGGGAGGAACGTGTTGAGGTGGCAGCAGAAGTGCTACCAGCTCCACTGCTCCTTGGCAAGCACAGAATCACCCACCCAGTCCAACCGGTAACCCCACACTGCTCATCCCACCACTGACCCATGGCCCTGAGCACCTCGGCCACACGGCTCTGAAACCCCTCCCGGGATGGGGACTCCCCCTTCCCTGGGCAGCCCCTTCCCATCCTGACAGCCCTTTCTGGGAAGGAATTTCCCCAATATCCAATCTAAACCTCCCCTGGCACAACTTGAGGCTGTTTCCTCTTGTCCTATCAAGGATTTGATACTTCTGCAACTCCTGCAGCTGCTCAACACTGTTTAAATTATTCAAGATCTTCTCAAGGCTCCAGAGTAGTTAAGAATCAAGAGAATCAATCCCCTTGCTCTAAGTTTTGAGTTGCAGGCCATATAAAACTGGTATTAAAAGACTGAAGAAAGATGAGGTTGGATATCAGGAATAAGTTCTTCCTGCAGAGGGTGGGGAGGGCCTGGGACAGGTTGCCCAGAGAAGCTGTGGATGACCCATCCCTGGGAGTGTCCAAGGCCAGGCTGGATGAGGCTTGGAGCAACCTGGTCTAGTGGAAGGTGTCCCTGCCCATGGCAGGGGGTGGCACTAGATGATCTTTAAGGTCCCTTCCAACCCAAACCATTCTGTGATTCTATGAAGTCATGGCTAAAAAACTGTTCCCCATCTGCAGGTCTGATTGCTAGCGTTAACTCAAAAGTGAAGTTTCTCAGGATGCAGCACAGCATCATGGAATGGTTTGGGTTGGAAGGGACATTTCAAGGCCATCTAGTCCAACTCCCTGCAAAGAGCATGGACATCTCCAACTAGATGAGGTTGCTCAGAGCCCCACCCAACCAGACCCTGAACAGTTAAACGAATGCTTAAATGTTAAACCTTTTCACAGAATCCAAATACCACGTGTAAAGGTGATAACAGAAGAGCAGCCGTCTCGTTCATTCAAAAGAGGAACTACTTTCACATTTACCAGACTCACCAGCCTCCCTGCTCTCTGTGAAACAAATGCCACATCCTTCCTCTGTCTCAAACAAGTCGCTTACACAAACCTCGTCTGAGCAAGCACCCTGTGGAGGAGGAGATGGTCTGTATCGCTTCCTCACCACCATTTTCTGCCCTTTTAAGGGATATAAGCCAAAAGCACAAACATGCTATTTAATATGGTTTTGGAAGACTCTTCATGCAGAGTTTGAACTAGTACTGCTGCCATGTAGAGGTATTTTTTTTCTCTGCCAAACTTTGAACAGCTGAGAAATATCACTTGGAACAAGTACAAAATTGGCTCTATGGACTACTGAAACGCTGGTTGCCTCCTTGCCCCCGAGCCAGATGGGAGCTCTGTGTTGGCGGAGAGAAACAAGAACAAGGATCATGATCCGGTGCTGTGGGAAAAAGCAAAGCACCAATGAGGACCCAAAAAAACCCCCAACGGTTTCTCAAATCTCACCTTCCCCAAAATTATCGCCCCAAGTTGTTTTGCTGAGGGAGACCATAACCTGGCACTCTCCAGTTTTATAATGTGTGAGGATTTAGTGTAGTTTTACATTTCAGATTTCCTGTAATTCAGATCTTGGGTGGCTGATGGACTACGGCAACAATTTCATCTTCTACAGTGTTTTGTCTAGAGAGTAATGCGGTAACTGCTCCTCTACACAACAGAAGAGTCAGGACAGGATCGTGCACAAAAAAACTGAAGTAGGGATTAAAAAATTACTGTTAATTAATTCATCTGCCTGATGGAAGAATTTGAGAGAGAAAAGCCTTATCATCCTTTCAGTGAAAGAGCCTGAACAGCATCGACCTGCACCAGCGAACAGCCCGGCATGAGCGCGTTCAACACCACCACCGGAACCACTTTCTGATTTCAGACATACGTTAAGGTAGCAAAACGCTACAAAATACCTTCGTACCCTCCCCAGATTGGACAATCCATCCACACAGCTTTCCTGCTCTCAATACCTTCAACGTGTCATGGTCAACACTTGCTATGCTTTTCCTTCTAAAAACAGAAATGCTTTTCCTTCTAAAAAGAGAAAAATAAGAGGTATTTATAATCTAACCAAAACCTTTTTTGGAGGAGACAGGTGAAGCAATGGTGCCAGCTGACCCTGACTCTAAGCCCGCTTCGTAAAGGAACCTGAAAATCAAAACTTTTGCTTTCAAAATAGCGCTTGGTGATTGATGGCAGAGCAGTGGTTGAAAACAGGCTGGGCACATTCTCACACTGCCAGCTCACATCCGGTTTTCGAAACAACTATCACAGAATCTTTCAGGTTGGAAAAGCCCTTTCAGCCCACCCAGTCCAACCGTTAACCCCACACTGCTCATCCCACCACTGACCCATGGCCCTGAGCACCTCAGCCACACGGCTCTGAAACCCCTCCCGGGACGGGGACTCCCCCCTCCCTGGGCAGCCCCTTCCCATCCTGACAGCCCTTTCTGGGAAGGAATTTCCCCAATATCCAATCTAAACCTCCCTTGGCACAACTTGAGGCCGTTTCCCGTCTCTCATTACTTGTCCCTTGGGAGAAGAGACCGACCCCCCCTCTCTGCCCCCTCCTGTCAGGGAGCTGTAGGGAGCGATAAGGTCTGCCCTGAGCCTCCTCTGCTCCAGGCTGAACCCCCCCAGCTCCCTCAGCTGCTCCCCCCAGCACTTGTGCTCCAGCCCCTTCCCCAGCTCCGTTCCCTTCTCCACACACGCTCCAGCCCCTCCGGGTCTTTCTTGCCGGGAGGGGCCCAAACTGACCCCAGGATTCGAGGTGCGGCCTCCCCAGTGCCCAGCACAGGGGGACGATCCCTGCCCTGCTCCTGCTGGCCACACTGTCCCTGATGCTGGCCAGGATGCTGTTGGCCTCTTGGCCACCTGGGCACACGCCGGCTCCTGTTCAGCCACTGTCAACCAACCCCCCAGGTCCTTTTCCCTGGGGCAGCTTTCCAGCCCCTTGTCCCCAAGCCTGGAGCGCTGCAGGGGGTTGTTGTGGCCCCAGGGCAGGACCCGGCACTTGGTCTTGATGACCCTCACACAGTGCCCTCAGCCCATAGATCCAGTCTGTCCAGATCCCTCTGCAGAGCCGTCCTGCCCTCAGGCAGATCCACACTGCCCCCAACTTGGTGTCATCCCCAAACACTCTGAGGGTGCCCTCGATCCTCTCAACCAGGCCATAAATAAATATATTATACAGAACAGGCTCACACCCTGAGGCCTGGGGAACAAACAGTACATGTGACCATCTGCCAACTGGATTTAACTCCATTCACCACCACTCCTTGAGCCCGGCCATGCAGCCAGTGTTTTACACAGAGAAGAGTATTCTCATCCAAGCCAGGAGCAGCCAGTTTCTCCAGGAGATGCTGTGGGATTAATGGTTGAGTCCATTCCGTAGCAATTTTCTGGGAGATGAAAGGAAGCCAAATTCATGTGGGTACATGGAAAAATTAAGCAAAAGAAGAGAACCGTTCAAGAATAAAAACAGTGGGACACTGGCCGGGACACTAAAAACATAGCAAGTAAGCCATAGGAGAATAAAGCATTACAGAATGTATGTATTTTCTTACATAATTACATCAAAGTGTACAAAGACATGAAAAGACGAGTGTAAATTGAAAACACAGCCCGGAAATTATCTGAAAATATGATTAAAAAGTTACATACCAGTTCAGTCATCCACAAAGACAGATTAAGCGACAATAAAAACAGCCTGTCAAAATCAGAGATGCACAGAGACTGTACAGAAAGTGATTTTAAGTAAATTTGAGAAACACATACAGCATCAAAAGTAGTGTATTCTTTGAGGAAGTTCACTTAAGGAAAATTCTACAGTCCTATTTTACTTCCACTTGATCACAAGGTTATAAAACATACGTAGCCGAATTTCAGCTTGGTGAAATACAGTATCAGAAAAGAATTAAATACATGGGACATTCAAATTAAAACCAGCTTTCAAAGCCTGCAAGCGCAGTGTCACAGAAAGATGAAAATATTCTAAAAACTGCCGTCACTGTTTGAGAATATTAATAAAATGCAGAATTATGAGCTAAGAAGGGCAAGAACCTTACCAAAATTAAACTGCTTAATCTTCAGTTAACTTAAAGAAAACAGATATATAGAATCAGAATGGTTTAGGTTGGAAGGGACCTTAAAGATCACCCAGTTCCATCCCCCCCTGCCACGGGCAGGGACACCCTCCACTAGACCAGGTTGCTCCAAGCCTCATCCAGCCTGGCCTTGGACACTCCCAGGGATGGGGCATCCACAGCTTCTCTGGGCAACCTGTCCCAGGGCCTCCCCACCCTCTCCAGGAAGAATTTCTTCCTGATGTCCAGTATTGATCTCCTGCTTTTAATTTAAACCCATTACCCCTTATCCTGTCACTACAGGCCCTTGCAAAAAGGGCCTCCTCCCAGCTTCCTTGTAGCCCCATTCAGGTACTGGAAGGTGCTATAATGTCTCCCCAGAGCCTTCTCTTCTCCAGGCTGAACAAGCCCGATTCTCAGCCTTTCTTCATAGCAGAGTGGCTCCAGCCCTCGCAGCATCGCCGTGGCCTCCTCTGGACTCGTTCCAACCGGTCGATATCCTTCTTATGCTGGGGGCTCCACAGCTGGACACAGCACTCCAGGTGGGGTCTCACAAGAGCAGAGTAGAGGGGGAGAATCATCTCCGTCGCCCTGCTGACCATACTTCTCCTAACACAGCCCAGGATACAGTTGGCTTTTTTATTGGCTTTAATAAATTCCAGAGCGTAACAATGCCAAGAGGAGTCCTCTCGTTTTATCATAACAACAGCATCTCAGCCACCACACTGCCTCAGAACGCTACACAGCTCCTCTCCCCAATCCAAAAACCTACTCTGCAGACAAATACAGCTGGATCTGCCCACCAGAGGCAACACTAAAGCTCCTTCTGCCCCCAGGCAAGCACCACAGATCAACCCACCGGCAGGACCGTCCCTCGGTTACATGGGGTACAGTTGCACATCAGATGCTTTGGCAAAAGGGTTCGTTTGAAGAAATTAAGAAATGGGGTTATTTATTAGTTGGGATAGAGGAATATAGACTTGGCACCTCTTAACCTAACTCAAGTTAGTCTAGTTTAAGGTAACGGCTTTGCTAAAATCTCCTGTGTAGGCACAAACTATCACACTGTGTAACCTTAATGTATTTGCTTTGGTTCCTTTGAGCTAGTTCAAAACCCAGACGATATTAGATCTAAGAAAACAGCATATCGGAATGCCGGACTAATCCAAAGACAGGTTAGCAATCTGTCTGTCTTGTTTGAGAGATGGATTGCTACTGAAAATTGCATTTAAGACTTCAAGTCAGCCACAGAGCTTGGGATTGTACGGTGACAGTTCTCATCCTCGCTGGGTGACTCTGCATTTATAAACATAAATAAACCATAGATGTGTGGGGTTTTTTTAGATGATGCCATTCACGAGAATTCAGTTTTTGCATGCTTAGTGTTTTTAAAAAGCCTAACAACTGGAAATCTTAGCATTTAATGTCTTGGGTACATTGGCACTGTAGGGAATCTCAGAAGGTAAGGAGCTACAGAACCTTTCTGGCAGCTATTCCTTCCAAGTTATTAGAGCATTTAATTGCTGAATCTGAATGCTCATCGATAATAAGCATTTCTTGAAAGAGTCTGTGTTTTATTGCACTAGAAACAGCCTGCAAACCATTCTCCATCTGCAGCGGAATACAACCTACACTCACTTTCTTCCACGTCGTAAAAAACATTTCTGGCTTTGTTTTATTCTCTGAAGTGCAGTTACCGGCCGTTTCTGAAGTTGTTCGGTGTTAACTCATTGTGTCTTCGCTGCTGAGCAGGTCGGCATTTTCTGTTCTGTGGGAACTTCTTAATTAAAGGTTCACATGATTACAAAGCACTGACACAGCTCTATGTTTCATGCAGCACAAAGCTTAGGGGTTTTTTCCATCCTAAAACAGCTGGCGGGTAATTATTACATTTGTTGCGCTTCACATAATATTTATTCATCAGTTTATAATAACTGAAATCTCACTGTTCTGAAGTTTATCAAACTACAGCAACAAAATTAATGTTGCATTTGTTAATTCGCTTCTGAGCCTGTTATATATTCAGAACATGGAAATTCTAATTAGGGAATGCTTTCTCTTCAAATTTTCTCAGTCAGTCTCAGGCCTTAGTTACAATGTGTACATCATATTGTGGGGGAAAACACAAAAAAATCTGTAAGAAAATACAATTACCTATTTTTAATGAATTAGATATGTTTTGCTGTTTGGTGAATTTTGGTATTTGGCATGTCTGGCAAAGTTTACATGAACAAATTCCTCTGGAAATCAATATCATCACTATTCAGACTTCAGAGTTTTCTTGGTGGATTCTTTTAAATTGATTTTTCTTGTCCATTCTCTTTCAAGTATTTTTTCCAAATAGTAAATTCTGAAAATCTACACTTAGAACGACTGAAATTTTACACCCTCTTATACCAGATCATCATCAAGGAAAAAAAAAATGTATGCCAAATCTGTATCTACAGCTATGTATGTATTGACTTACATAGTTTGGGGCTGATTGAGGAAAATGTCGTTTCCTCAAGTATCTCAGAAATCGTATTTTCAGAGCCTACAGTTCATCAAATTCATGTGCTGCAAGTATTGCTGGTACCCCCATGATGGGTGGTACCATAGAGTGGTTTGGGTTGGAAGGGACCTTAAAGCTTTATCACCTAGTTCCAACCCCCTGCCATGGGCAGGGACACCTTCCATTAGACCAGGTTGCTCCAAGCCTCATCCAGCCTGGCCTTGGGCACTTCCAGGGATGGGGCATCCACAGCTTCTCTGGGCAACCTGTCCCAGGGCCTCCCCACCCTCTCCACGAAGAATTCCTTCCTGATGTCCAATCTCAATCTCCTTCTTTCCTTTTAAACCTGTTACCCCTTGTCCTGTCACTCCCTGCCCTTGGAAAAAGCTCCCCCCAGCTTTCTTGTAGCCCCACCCAGGCACTGGAAGGGGCTCTAAAGTCTCCCCGCAGCCTTCCCTTCTCCAGGCTGAACCCCCCAACTCCCCCAGCCTGTCCCCAGGGCAGAGGGGCTCCAGCCCTCGGAGCATCTCCGGGGCCTCCTCTGGCCTCGATCCAACAGCTCCGTGTCCTCCTGCTGTTGGGGGCCCCAGAGCTGGAGGCAGAACTGCAGGGGGGGTCTCCCCAGAGCGCAGCAGAGGGGCAGAATCCCCACCCTCGCCCTGCTGGCCACGCTGCTCTGGATCCAGCCCAGGATCTGGTTGGCTTTCCAGGCTGCCAGTGCACATTTATGAAACACAGACATTAAATATGAACAGTTCTATAACTTATATGATAATCTTTGATGATGTGAGGAAGCAACAAGGCCAAACCTACCCAGTTCAGCAGTCAAACAGCCATCTTTTCCAAGTTTGCCCTGTAACATCTTCCCTTCCTCCATTCCCCAAGCTTATTTTCCTCTGAGTAATACCACAGCCCAGGAGGAGGAAGGGTTTGCCACTGCTGCTCTGGTTATGCACAGATCAGTAAAAGAATCAGTTGTAATGTGGACACTACAACAGGCTGGTTCAGCCAGTAAATGTAAACTCTTGGTGAACACTTTTGGTTTTTTTTGAATAAACAAGTATGAACTAAAAGTACCGTAACGAATTTTCAGTGTAGAAGACAAAGAGACAAAGATCTGCACTTTTTAAAAACAAATGGAGATGATTCACCTTGGCTGGTCAACTCTTTCAGCTGAACAAACAACCCAATTGTTCTCTGGAAATCAGAAGGAGAAGAGTACATGCTTACATCTGCAAATAAGTTTTGGCATCACGATCCAGTTATGGAAAACAAAGGTTCAGACTTCCTAAGTACAACAGCTGGATTAGTAAACCAGCCAGAGGAGGAGGTATCATTCCTAACCCTATTTTCAACATTCGAGGTCAGCCTACACCAAACCTACTTTCTTCTGCTGGTTATTGATGTCGGAAAATTGACCCACAGAAAGGGGCTGTGAACTATTTCTCAGTAATTTCACTGGAGATGATGGGTTGTGGTGGAGAAAAAGAAAAATAAAAACATTCTGGGTGAGGGGAACTGCACCTAAGTGGATTTTTTGGAATAATCTGCATTCATGTAAGGACATAGCAACTGATGGGATTGTGGGGAAATACAGAAGGAACTAAGCACCTCAAGAAACACAATTTCAGGAGAAATGCACCCAAGAACAATTTTTTTTCCAGTCTCTGACTGGCCTGCTCATGACAGCTGATCTGCAAGCTGATGTGAGCTGATAACTGGATTCATAAACTTTTAAGAATGAAAAAAATCTCGTTTTCTACTTCCACAGGCAAGAGGTTTTGGAAGATATTGCCAAAAGAATAAAATAGTATTATTTCCTACCCATAACTCCAAACTTCAGTCTTCAATATGCATCAGTCAGAACTACCCACCACCGATGACTTGAGACAGCTCAAATTTTTCCAATTTGTATTTTTCAACACCAACAGAAGTTTCTTTGGTCTTCCAGCTGAGCTGAGATGAAAAATGACATTCCCAAGCATCCTTAACCCATGGGTTACTACTCCAGTTAATGTCTGAGCCACTGTCAGTAGACTGCTGCATTGGTAGGCACCAACACAGCATTACATCCAATGATGAGAAATTAACTGTTTGCCTGAAACTGTCAATAATCATACCCCAAGGTGACAGAGTTGAGCCAGAATTTGCCAACTTACACTCCTAGGACGAATATAAAAATTAACCTTAGAAAACAATGTTTGCTGCTTCTCTCATGCTGACGGTGACCCAGGATTCGAGGTGCGGCCTCCCCAGTGTCCAGCACAGGGGGATGATCCCAGCCCCGGTCCTGCTGGCCACACTGTCCCTGATGCTGGCCAGGATGACCTTGGCCTACTTGGGCACATGCTGGCTATCTGCAGTCCCAGCTATCTGCAAGTTTAGGCAGCTATTGCCTTTATCTGCTCTAAAGACACTACGTATGTTGAACTGTGCAGAGGTCTCAACGCACAGGTATTTTGCCGTATCTCTCATTCTATCCCTGCAAACAACTTGGTTTTATTTTTTAAGAAGCAATTAGAATAAATCTACTTTAGGCCCATGAAAATCATATGCCCTGCTTACTAAAAACACTTGGGGGCTTTTTTTCGTGGAGTAGTAAAAGGCAGCAACACCTGTATTACCTGCGAAGTCGCGAAAGGTTTGCTGCGAGAAGATCCCAGGGGAACTTCCCCTGCCAACACTGCTGTGGATAACTACACAAGGTCTAAAGGCGATCACTGATACCAGCATTCCCCAAGCAAGGTGGGTCCAAAGCTCACATCCAGTTTCTAAAAACCAGCGATGACTTTCAGGGTTCGCAGTCTTTGTATTTCTCTCTCAAGAGCTCTCACCATATAAAATTTCCCACCTTCCTAAGGCTCCATATTAACTCTGAGTGGAAGTAGAATATAATTGAACAGTCGTATTTTTTACTGTCAAGCCCTTTCTTAGAAGGCCTGCCCTCAGATACCCTACAGAAACGTTTGAGTTGACATCCACATTCCTTAATCTGGCCTCAAAAAGCACTAGTACGTATTTCAGAGGTTTTACTGTGGTTTATTTTGTCTTTTTCAAAATCAAATGGTAGCAGAGACACAACGTGATCTTTGAACAAGGGTTTAAATTGAACCCTTTGAATGGGTTTAAACGGAAAGAGGGAAATTGAGATTGGACATCAGGAAGGAATTCTTCCCGCAGAGGGTGGGGAGCACTGGGACAGGTTGCCCAGAGAAGCTGTGGATGCCCCATCCCTGGCAGTGTCCAAGGCCAGGCTGGATGAGACTTGAAGCAACCTGGTCTAGTGGAAGGTGTCCCTGCCCATGGCAGGGGGGTTGGAACTAGATGGTCTTTAAGGTCCCTTCCAACCCAAACCATTCTATGATTCTAACATGGATATTCAGACTATGCAAAATTCTAAGTAAGACTTGAGTAATCTTAAACTGTCTTCACTAGTATTTTAAGTTTATCAAGGGTAAATTTGGTATTTCAAAGTATCCTGGTACCTTATATCAAGGATATCTTTTAAAAAATCCAGAAATCTCTATTTTCCACAGGGCAGAAGAGCACACTGTTGCAACTAGTGCAGATATGTTAAAGGTTGTGTTCATGTTCAAACATCTGCAGCAAAAAACACCCTCCACAGCCCAGCATACAGGTGCCAAAGCACCCACCAAGGGGAAAAACAGTCCATTAGAAAAGATTTTTTTCTCTGAAGTTGTAAGGCAAGCCAATTCTTGTGAGAGCTGCCAAGAGAATCAAAGTCCAACTCAGTTTGACTTCATTCACATCAAAAAAATTTCCTTCCTGTTCATTTAAGAAAGAATTTAACAGGAAGAATTGAGGGGGGAAAAAATCATCAAGTTAATCTTTGCACAGAAAACAAACTGGTGAAAACCAGCCAGAAGAGAAGGAAAGTTTTGTCTTTGGGTATTTACAACACAAATTTATTCAGTCTCAACGTCTGCAAAGTATAGATCCACCCACAGGAAGGGGTTTTTTTAAATACATCTAGATGTGTATTTACATATCTGTATTTCACACGTGAAACTCATGGACTTGGTATTATCAGACAAACAGAACAACTGAGAAAAGCACGAAAATGCCCGGCGACGGGAGAAGCGGGCCATCTGGTCCCTAACATGCGAACACAATAGGGAAGGAGTTGAGTTTGGCAGCTAAGGACTGGAAAGCATATGGTACGTTTCCTCTTAACTGGGCATTTTCTGGCTTTTCTTTGCTCATGTCAGAACCTTAACAGACCTCGTGTAGTTTGTATTAAGGTTTCTCGTACTGAAAATAAAACCACAGACAGCCTCCGAGTTCTTCACTTTGGGTAATTTTGAAGCCGGGTAAGTAGAAAAAAGAAGTCTGGAAAGCTCTGTAATCTCTTGAGATTATTGTGTTGGTATTTTTTCTGCTTTCTGAATGGGCTGTGGGCTAATTTTTCACCAGACACATGCAATGTCCTCCTCATACTATATTCAAAGTGAGGTATTGGCAAATTCCCTAAGTCTGCTTCCAAGTCAGGTCACAAAAAAAGGTCGGGGGGCGGGGGAGGAGACAGAACTGAAATAGGGCAGAAAAATCAAACCAACATTACTCAGGCCAAACTTATCTGGGCTCAGAGTAAGTTTATTCTTTAATAAGTAACATTAATATTTTTGTCTGTATATTCACTAATGGTTACAAGACAAGCTCTTGAGCCCCGAGCTTATTCATGTAATTATAACAGAAATCAGAAAAGTCTGAATCTATCACAAACTGAAGATTTAAAAGCCTGTACTGGTAGCAAAGATACTAAATTTTAATGTAAAAGTAGCCAAGTAGAGGACTGAAAAGAGTGTCCTGGAAACAGACTGGTATTTCAGACATTCACCCTTGTATTAGAGACAGTATCTCAGGTTTTTTGTCCATCCAGTTTATCATAAGGTTTCACTTCAACGATAAATGGAAGTTTCAATCATATTTTCAAATCAGCAATTTAAATGAGATAACTACATCATACTTTGAATGTTTCTGTGTAAGCTGCTGTGGTGTCTGGGAGCATCTGTGCCCTCTGAATGGGTCAGCACTAACATCAGAGACCGAAATCTCTAAACATCACCGAAGAACTAAAAACTCCTTCAGTTTAAGACAAAAATTACATACAAAGATTAACCTACTACAAAAGAATTGAGCACAGGAGAGAATGAAAGAAGATAAGCCAACACAACACTGATCTCAGCACATCACACCATAAATTCATTGGAGATTACACAGCAGTTACACAAAGTTGCACTATTTCATATCGCTGTATGTTCAGCTATTACGTACTCAAAGTCTTGATGAGTATTTAGCACTAATTTTTTGTACCGAGCAGCAACTTTCCCCTCGCAAAGATCAGTAGGTACTATTTTTATCCTTGTATCTACAAAGATATAAGGATAAAAAATTTCGGCAACTACCAAGAATAAGTATCAGCACCTACAACTTCATTCCAACAGTGACAGCCTTGCGCAGCCTGCTTAGAAAACCACAAATCCTTCCTATCAAAGACAATGCAGGAGAACTGGAGGGAGAGGGAAAACTGCATTTGTAAAGATTAAGATTCACAGCGTGGTAGGGGTTGGGAGGAACCTCTAGAGATCTAGTCCAACCCCCTGCCATGGGCAGGGACACCGTCCACTAGGCCAGGTTGCTCCAAGCCTCATCCAGCCTGGCCTTGGACACTCTCAGGGATGTGGCCAAGAGAACTAACTGGCTGGCCCCTTCAGGTGCTATGCCTTGACTGCTAAAAATTAATTTCAATACACTTTCAGGATACACTCATCATAAAAAGCCATAAAAATAAGATTACTATGCAGCAAATAGAAAGCAGTGACTGTCCGTACGGCCTTGCCAAGTACAAGACCGAATTCATTTGGCACAAACTTATTGTTGATCCAGCAGACGTGTGAAAAACGTAATTGCTTGAGGGCAGACGCAGCTATACGGTGATTGGCAGCTGGAGCTGAGCCCTATGGAAACTGTAGCTTTCCTAGACTAAGCAGCACGGTTGAGCACTTTATTCTTCTAACGGCTTGACTGCTTGATGTTAATGGTAGCTGCTTCAACCACCCTGCTTTCTTTGAAAACAACGGTGTGCCAAACCGGCACGGCAGCCGACGGTGCCAAGCAAGAGCAGACCGAGAGTAACCCAGGCTCAGATGATGCACAAAACCAGGTTACAGCACGGTAGTACGATCACAAGCTTCACTGTTTCTTTACCTTGAGTTGACTTTTAAGTTATCTGCACATACAACAATGAACATCAGGCATTACATCCAGCAAAGTCGTTCTACTACTACCAACACAAAGATACTTTTCTTACATGAATATTTGCATTTCAGTACCTTCAGAAAAACACCCCACAACTCAAATGGAAGTACTCCAGTCTTTGAAGCAGAAATAATACTCTTCAAAGAGTATTATTAAACACACTTAAAGGGGGGAGGAGGGAGCTCCTGTAGAATTAAAATATGAGGTTGAAAGTTTTTTGGAAAACCACCCCAAAATTTGTCACTGATATTGCAAGAGACACTGTGCACTGGAGAACAGCTCCCCCATAGCGGAGAGCCCTTGGAAAAAGAGATGAGTTTGACTGCAAAAGGGGAACAGGCAGCAAAAGTAAGGAAAAGTGAACGCACACTGTAACTCTGGAAACCGTGCGGCTGTTCAGAATTGAATTCAAATCAATGTGAAAGAAAATATGGGTCTTTGTCTTGAATAATACCATTGTAACAACTGGAACAAGGCAAAGAAATAACTATTGAATATGGTCATCAAAATGTCTCCGATGGTTGCAGTGCTGGAATAACAGCAGAACTATGGAAACAGAGCAAAGCAGCTGCTCACCAACTGGGGATGGAAGAGTCACATCCAAGAACGTCAGCAGAACACTTGTGTCTTCCCTAGACAAATGCTTAAGAGACTATCATGAGAAATTCCTCATAACTTTTTAATTTTATAACATCCATAGAGGTGGAAAAAACTTACAAAACCCCCTCTTGTACTCCTGAAAATGAAGGTAGTGTTTACAGACAGTATTTTCATCAAGGGGCTTCTGGATTTCTGGTTCTCCTTCGCACACCTTCAGCCAACTCGGTGTAACAGAGCTTCGTTCTCCTGCCCCCCAAAACCTGGGTGCACTTTACTTCCTTTGATGTAGCAAAGGTTGGGCATCCCAGGTTGGGGTTTTTTGTTGTTGAATATTGAACTACTAGAGTTTATTTCGCTATAAGGTGTCCATGTAATTTCTAAGAGCACTGACTCATATAAATACCAACTGTATTGAAATTATGATCTAACAGATACGCAGTTGTTTTCCTCCCTTCCCTAGTATTAATTTTTTCCTAGTTTAATATTATCATAGAATCATAGAGTGGTTTGGGTTGGAAGTGACCTTAAAGATCATCCAGTTCCAACCCCCCTGCCATGGGCAGGGACACCTTCCACTAGACCAGGTTGCTCCAAGCCTCATCCAGCCTGGCCTTGGACACTTCCAGGGATGGGGCATCCACAGCTTCTCTGGGCAACCTGTCCCAGTGCTTTACCACCCTCTGCAGGAAGAATTCCTTCCTGATGTCCCATCTCAATCTCCCCACTTTCAGTTTAAACCCGTTACCCCTTGTCCTGTCACTATAGGTCCTTGTAAAAAGCCCCCCCCCCAGCTTCCTTGTAGCCCCTTTCAGGCACTGGAAGGCTGCAGTAAGGTCTCCCCGGAGCCTTCTCCTCTCCAGGCTGAACAAGCCCAACTGTCTCAGCCTGTCTTCGTAGGAGAGGGGCTCCTGCCCTCTGAGCATCTCTATGGCCCTATTATATTTAGGGTTACAGAATATAAAAAAGCGACCAAGTTACAAGCAAATTCAACCAAAAGGAATTTAACAAATTTAACAAATGACAAGATTTGCAAAAAAAAAAAAAAAAAAAGTTCTGTTCATTTTCTGCTTCACAAAGTTTTTTTATGTATTCACAATACACCGTAGCTCTGAGACATCTGAGCAAACTGTTAAATGTAGGTAGCAATGCAAAGCATGAATTAACAGATGAAAAAGTCATCTGGTTCTGCATTCTCCACTGTTTTTCAAAGCAAAATCATTTCTAAGCAAACCAGAGGCTTCACAAAAAAGCACGGAAAGGTTAAACAAAATCCTTTCCAGTCAAAATGCTTACAACTCCTGAGACAGCAAACTATAAATTATTAAGTAGCTTGTCTAATTGCTTCATGATGGCATCCAAAGATTCCGGTCCCCCCTACCCCCACATCCCAAGACGCAATTCCAGCTGGATGCACTTTTACCACAGACCATTATTCACGAGAGTCCGCTCTAATGTTAAAATGAGGTACCAGAGGTCAGGCTCCTAATAAGAAAACAAAGAGTAAGATTCCCATACTCGCATAACATCCTAAATCTTGAAGCTACAGCAGCAGGCTGACAACTGGAAAACCTAGGAAACCTCATCAATAAGTAATGGAGAAAGGAATCGGATTACACTGAACAGTCGGATTTTAAACCCCCCAAATTAAGTCATATATAGAGAACTGCTCCTGGAAACACTGCTCTGAACCATGGCTGCAAATCAGAAACTTCAACTAAGAATTAGAGAACCTTCAGGTCTTCAGTCAGAGGAGAAGAGTATAAAAAGTAAACTCAATTTCCAGTTATTATGGAAGAGGTAGGCAAAGGAAAACACAGCACAAGATAAAAAAGATAAGTCCAATTCATCAACATGCCCAGATTTTCCAATTCATTAGTTTGTTGGGTTGTAAACAAGACATTTCAGGCAGAGAAAACAGATATTTAATGACTCAGGGTTGACAAACTACAGCATGGTTTGCAAACCAAATAAAACAGTTCTTATTTACTGCTTGAAGTAACAGCGTTCTTGATTTTCTAAAATACATAAATCATACACACCCACAGAATCAAAAGAAATGTGAAAATGTTAACTGCTGAAATCACATGTATTGGCTTGAAGCGCTCATCATCGTTGTTTACAGCCGTTAATTATTTATTATTTGCTGCCTACAATCTTGCACTGTAATTAAATTATTTTTCCTTACAGCAACATGCAAT
This sequence comes from Rhynochetos jubatus, assembly GCA_027574665.1. NCBI lineage: Eukaryota > Metazoa > Chordata > Aves > Eurypygiformes > Rhynochetidae > Rhynochetos > Rhynochetos jubatus. The sequence continues at coordinate 133,151,729 of CM050649.1, forward strand.
TGATTGATTTCGGTGTTTTCTCTCTCAGAAAATGAAATGTGATCTGGCAGACATACTCAGTTTTCATTAAACCAGCACTACCGACCAACAGCTACTTGAGGGACTTGAAGATCAGCCGGTCCTTCCGTGCAGCTTTCATTCCAAAGTCCACAATAATTCCAGCGCCTGCACAGCGGCCAGTACCGACATAAGCGTTATCTGGAAAGGGCAGCGTGCAGCGTTCATCAGGAGTGTTACCACGTGATGCTAACTACGGGAAACACAAGAGCAGCAGCAGCTCCATACCCACTCAATCAGTGGTATGATTGAGTAATCAATTTTTTTCCGATAAAGGTGTATCAGGAAGAAGACAGCAGCAAAACAAGGCAATAAAATGTACGTGGTGTCATGTCTTGAGCCGGGAACATCATTGTAAGAGCAGCTGACGATCCACAGAAATCTCCCATCCACTTACCTACTGCCACCAAATCATCAATGCCACAGACACCACGTAAGGGCTCAAAAAGAGGTAAAATAATAATGTTCTGTTGGCTCAATGCATCTTTAACCACTACTGGGAAGAAAAAAAGACAGGGGAACATTAAAAAACTCACATCCCTCTTTATTCTTGGCTTACTAACGATTAATTAGCCAAACTCTGGTCAATCATTCAACACAGACAAAAGAACCCATCGCTACGAGATACAAGTGTGGAAGTTAAAAGGAGCAATATGGAGATCGTACTGTCAGGGTTGGTTTACACATCATTTATGGCCAAAAAAACCAGCATGGAAGGGTTTGCTTTCCTTTACGGTAACGCAGCAATTGAAACTCGATCTTTGTATACAGAGATCTCAGCGCAAAGGCTCCTGTGCAATAAAACACAGCACCAAAAGAGCTTGTCCTCCCACACCCCGGCTACCAAAAGCACCACGCTACACAAAATAGCACGTTTCATATTTTTCCACCCTTAACAGTGAAAATTAAAATTAGTTCGTTACCGCGTCTTTAGTCGGAGGGGTATGAAAGATCAAGACAAAACTCTCACACAGGCAAAAGTCAAAGCAACACGTACGGAGAATGAGGTCAATTCTTGTGATGAAGCTCTGGCAGGGGTATGTCCTCGGCACCCTTTCCTATCCCCCGCTTCTTCCCTCGCTAAGAACTCAACTGTTTAATTAATTGTGTTACATAGGTGAAACGGACCATTAGAAAACATTAGACAACACTTAATTTATCATTTATACCAGGATGAATGCACATCATTTTGAGGTTAGTTGGGTTGGTTTTTTTTTCCTTCCCACACCCCTAATTAATATTCATGAGGATAATTTCACAAAGGCACTTATAAAACTATGTCAGAAGCAGCTTGGAAATATAGTTGTGCCACCGGAGAAAGAGGAAATTCTCTTCCCGCAGCACCCCGGTCCTGAAAGGGGGGATTTAAACCCAACGCAAACATTTACTGAACGAGGGGGTGGGGGGTGGGTTATAATATTTTAATCGAGTTATTCATTACACAAAAATAACACTGTGGAAAACCAGATAACGTTATACAAAAGCTAAGTTCATTTGTTCTGGACAGGTGGCCAGTCTGCAACTCCGTGCCGGCATCCAAAGCCCGCCCACAATAGCACTAAAGACGATTATGCAAATGGTCCCTATTCCCTGCTATTTTCCCAGGAATGGGAGAAGGGCTCCATGTGGAAGAAGCAATTGTTTCCCAGTCATGTGGAAAACAAACCAAGAGAAAGAAGAGAGGGAATGTGAACGGGAGATAGCAACACATACCCCTACCAGGCTGGTCTTCTGCTCCCGCTCGCTGAGAAATGCTTGAAACGATCGTAACATTAACGTGATTTCCATACCGGAGCGCGGATAGCAGGGGTCAGACAGAGAGTTCAGAGTCCAGGAAATGTATTCTTCATACGCAGCTATTCTACATTTTCCCTTGTATCCTACCACAGGACAAAGCAGTTTAAAGATGGTAACTCTCCTTCAGCTGTAATACATCACTGAAATGGGAACGGCGGGGCCGCGCGATGCTTTGCTAGAAGAAGGAGAGAGTTTGTAAAAGACAGGCAGCAGATCATCTAGTGATCTGGGAGCCTGAGTTTTGTCCAGATTCTATGCTATGGAAGGATTTATTTTTTTTTTAATTCCACATCTCCATCACAGAGTAATTAATAAAGAAATGTGAAATCTAAGTCAATGCATTTGCTTCACTTCAGTCCTTCAATGATTATTAAACATGTTGTACTAAAATACAGCACCTTGTACCACAATATAGAACATAAAGGTACCTAAAATTCATTCTTAAATGTACTAAATGGTCCTTGTATTTCAAACACAGCTCTCCAAAACCCATGCCTTAAACCAGCTCTACCTAAAATGCTTTTCACCTCTCCCAAATACCAATTTTCTACCTAAGTACCCATCTAAATAATTATCATCCTTCTGCTTATGTAACTGTAGCGTATAGGATTCAGCCGGACACAATAAGGACTGTAGGCAAATGAGCGCGATGCAACCAACCAGCAGCCTGCAATTTTATTAATTAGAAGTTAGGCGTGACTAACTGATGTCCCTTCCCACAAAGCGCCAGGTATTACATGGATGCAGAGCAGCATTAATGGGCTAGAAGCTGTAGCAGATAAGCAACCTGTCTCATTACAGTCATAGAACGGTTTGGGTTGGGAGGGACCTTAAAGCCTACCCAGCCCCACCCCCTGCCATGGGCAGGGACACCTTCCACTAGACCAGGTTGCTCCAAGCCTCATCCAGCCTGGCCTTGGACACTCCCAGGGATGGGGCAGCCACAGCTTCTCTGGGCAACCTGTCCCAGGGCCTCCCCACCCTCTGCAGGAAGAATTCCTTCCTGATGTCCCATCTCAATCTCCCTCTTTCCATTTAAACCCCTTGTCCTGTCACTCCTTGCCCTTGGAAAAAATCCCAGCCCCCCCCAGCTTTCTTGTAGCCCCCTAGGCACTGGAAGGGGCTCTGAGGTCTCCCCGCAGCCTTCCCTTCTCCAGGCTGAACCCCCCAGCTCTCTCAAAAGTTAATTAGCATTAACTTTTAGCCAGGTTGAAGATTCATCTCTGGAGCTGAACTCTTCCAGCTACAAATAGGTACAGGAGTGGCTGCATCAGCTGGAGGGAGATTTCCCACCCACGGCAACTACCAGTGCCAAGCCAGTTGCACCCCATTAGGATTTAGTCCAGTAACTGGTTTTATGTCAGCTGGGCGACTGCTATGAGCTGTGATACTTCCCTCAAAGAACATTATTCTTTGATCTTTCAGTTACAGCAAGCCTCGAAGTTTGCCGAGCGGAACTTATAGGAACGATGTAAAGGATTATCAGTATTTAGCAATTTATAGGTCAGCATCTCCTCTACTTCAAGTAAACCAACAGAGGTTTTCACCTTATTTCAACCCTGTAATTTGAAATAGTAAAGATGAAAGCTGCCTCCCATACAGGAAGTTTTTTTAAAGTAAAAGACATTGCTTTTCAGAACTAAGATTGTATGGTGCTTGTTGCTTCACCTCAACACCACCTAATCCCTGAGCCAGGTTTCCAAGGCATACATGCTTTGCTTTCGCAGAGGCTGGAAGTTTGTTTCCATTTCCAATCACCACCTCATCTCCATTCAGACACTGACAACTGAAAGACTTCATGCCCGTCTTCAACTCACCAGAATCATAGAATAGTTTGGGTTGGAAGCATTTCTTGGCAGTTTCTGCCATTGCTTTAAACTGATTTATAAAATTCTCCTTACATCACTGCTAGTATTGCTGCTTTTCCTCATTCAATAGAGTTTACAAATAAAACTGTTGAGTGAAGACTCTTGCTCGTTCGTTCATCGTATGTACGAGCTGCCTTTATCATGTCTCCTGCCTGTCTGTAATTACTCCATGGTTATTCTGACACTCCTTAGCATTTATATTCTTTTTCCCAAGCAACCAAGTGCTTTGCATTTCCATTAACTCCACCGTTCTCTCTCCTTCTTTCTTGCAGGAAGTTCTTCCAGGTTCGGCCTACCCATCGGCTTCCAGGCGCCTCGTAGATCTTCCAAATCTCTTTCAACTCTTTCTTCTTGTGGGCTTGCGTGTTCTCAATCAATACTTGTTTTTCAGCACTGACACCTTCGAGTCAAATATCCCACTTCAGAGTTCTCTTACCATGATGAAACCCGTTTCAGATTTCACATCAAACTCATTTCCCGTTTCCCTCCACACACTCTTCTGAACGCTCTTCCCCTGACCAGGCATTTCTCCATTTCCACTTTCAACACGCACAAGTTGGTCAATCTCTTGAATCGCTTTCTTTCTTCCCTCGTCTTTCAACTTCTAACACTCTCCAGTTCAGCAGCTCCTTGTTCTTTACCCATCACTATTTCTTTGTTTTGGCCTGGTAACACGAAAGTCCAGAGGAGGCCACGAAGATGCTCAGAGGGCTGGAGCCCCTCTGCTATGAAGAAAGTCTGAGAGAATTGGGCTTGTTCAGCCTGGAGAAAAGAAGGCTCCAGGGAGGCCTTACTGCAACCTTCCAGTGCCTGAAGGGGCCTACAAGGAAGCTGGGGGGGGGGCTTTTTACAAGGGCCTGTAACGACAGGACAAGGGGTAACGGGCTTAAACTGAAAGAGGGAGATTGAGATTGGACATGAGGAAGGAATTCTTCCCACAGAGGGTGGGGAGCACTGGGACAGGTTGCCCAGGGAAGCTGTGGATGCCCCATCCCTGGAAGTGTCCAAGGCCAGGCTGGATGAGGCTTGGAGCAACCTGGTCTAGTGGAAGGTGTCCCTGCCCATGGCAGGGGGTTGGAACTAGATGATCTTTAAGGTGCCTTCCAACCTAAACCAATCCGTGATTCTACAAACTTCATCAGCCATTCCTATAATCTCATTTTTTATGCTGTTCCACAGCGCTTCACCATTTCTTCTTTCACCAGAGAAAAATCCCCTCCCCCAACTCCCTTGGGTTTTTTTTTTTTCCTGTATCTGGCTCTTTCCATCTGTGCTTATCGTACATCTTCGTTCTTGACACTTTTTTGGTTGCTCTTAGCTTCGCTGATGCCAGCACTAACTTTAGCTCTGGAGGTAATTCTGCGAGAGAGGAAGCCTTCGATGGCCTTAGGAACATGCACTGATTTACTGCAAACTCCCTCCGGAGTTAATCAATTCTTGTTCACTGTCACATGCAATTCACTGACTATTGAGAGGACAGAGATTATTCTGAGACTGAACGATACACTTGCTCATGTAAATAACCAGGAATTTCAGAAAGAGTAAAAAAAGGTAAGCACAAGCGTGGCTAAAAAAACCCATACACATTCCCTATTTTAATTAAAGCATGCCTGCAGGTCATGGCAGCATTCCTATTGCTCTGGGGTTGGTTTCTGCACAGCGGAACATTTTGCAGATGCGAATACCCCTACCAGCTGTAATTATACAACCTTGCATAACTGGGTGTTACTAAAAGTTCTCCTCAATCTTTCATTTAGCAGATTTTATATATCAATTATTATTGGTCTTTTTTCTAGGCATACAGAAAATTTGTTGACAGAAGGACAAAAAAGCATTTAGAATATAAAAAAAAAAAAAAAAGATCAGAGAGACAATACTGTTTGCTAAAAAGGGAACAAATCCAGCCTGCTGTCAGAGTCCAATCCATGCTCTTCTCCCCATCACCTTTTTTCCACCGTGATCCGAAGTCACATGAGTTGCTGTGGTGCTGCGTATGCTCTCCCTCTCAAGATCTTGTTTCTTCTAGCACCACGCTGCCACATCGCCAGGCATCCACCCATAACGGGACCCCCACAGAGGTGTTCCCCTCCCTCCTCCTTTGCAATTACTTGCAAATCCAATTGACTAAAGAGACTTACAGAGCTACACAGCCAAGGACTGGCAGAGGATATGCCCCTGCTCCAGCTAATGTCCACCCAGACCAGGGAAACAGATGCCTACAGGCACCCTTCAACTTTACTTTTTTCCCCAAATTAATAGGGAAGAGTGCACCTAAAAGAAAAATAGAAAAGGTATTACTAATAAAAAACAACAAATTCTCTTCCAAAAATGAAATCCAAATAACCACTTTTTCTTACTCACATCATCCTTATACACACACCTGAGAGGAGAGAAAACACGTTTCTCCCCTGCTTTGACACACAAAACACGTATGATTAATTCAGCATATAATTAACGTGTTTGTCAACACCTTGTTTTGCTGTAGGCCTTTAGCCAAATATTTTCTGCACGGCTATCAAGATAGTGCCGCCATCCATTATCCGAAGGTTTCTGCTGTGAACCAAACATGTCCTGGTAAATAAGAGTTTTGGACTCAACACCAGATGAGTCATGTTTGAGTTTCCACTCGTTACAGGTAACTCGGCTATTCACTCTTAAAATATTTCTGCTGTTTGCAGATTCTTTGGAGTTGTGTAGAGAAAAATCTTTGCTACGAGCCGTAGGGAGAAGAGGAAAAAGAAATTCATTGTAAATAATCAGCTGCTCCCGGGAGACAGAGACATTGCCGCGTGCCAGGGCAAATCAATCCCAGGCACAAAGATGTGACTAAAGCTTTAAAATGGAGATAAAGCAGGGAAATTAAATAGATCACTTAGAGAAATAAAAGTAACTTCATTCGGCACTGTATTTTACACACTGGCCAATGTGTGCCTAAAATTCAAAGTTTCTGCAAAGGAAAATGCTCTTCCCATGAATGCTGAAAGCCAGAAAGAAGAGAGCACTGTATGAAGAGACTGGAGAATGCAGATGGGCTTTCTGAGGTCTTGTTTTAAGCAAATACATCAAAAAAATACATAGCAGCAAATTCCTGCTGTGAAAAGCCAATAAAATCTGGGATTTTTTTCTAAAACAGAATCAAAACCAAAGTGTGCTTAATTCACATTGAAATCAGTATTGCTAAATAATTGATTCTAAAACAACAACTCTGATTTAGCCTAGGGTAAGCTCCAAATTTGCAGTCTGGTCTCATGCCTCCACTCAAACCTTTCATTTTGACTCCTTGGTCTTTAAATAATGGTGATTTTCTGACCACAAGACATCAAACTCAAGACTTAATTAAGTTCTACAAGGGTGCGTGTGCTGGGTTCAGTCAGGAAAGAGTTAACTCTCTTCCCCATGGCTGCTGGGGAGCTGCTCCTGGACTCCGAGAGCAGCACTGATAAGGTCTGTGCTGGCGCTGGGCAGTGCCTGCACCACATTCCAGGTCTTTCTCCGCTCCTGACCCTGCCGCTGCGTCCCCAGCTCTCGCTGTCTCGCTGCGGGCAGCGCAGGGACACGCAGCTCAGACAGCTGACCCCAACTGCCCGAGGGAGCATTTCAGTCCATAGCACGTCATGCTGGGGGCTCAGGCGAGGAGGGGGCCCGGGAGCCATTGCTCTCGCTCTCAATCTCTTGCTCGTTCACTTCCTGGCACTTGCCAACACTCCCCCTGACTCCTGCGTCAGCTGCTCTGCGAACTCCTGTGCTGGCTCGCTGGGGAGGGAGTTGGTGGGTTGTTTAGTGTTCCCAGTCGTGCTGTCGCTGATGGGGTTTGTTCAGAGTCTGCTGCAACAGCTCTCGGGCTGCGATCGCTCTCGGGCTCTCTGGGTCTGACTCTCACTACTCAGCACCCGGTTGTGCACTGGTCAGTGGGTGGTGAGCAACTGTATCATGTTGTATCATGTTTTATTTACTATTATTTTAATTACTTATTAGTAGTATTTGTATATATTAATTTAGATTTAATTAGTAAATAGTTCTTATCTCAATTTTACAAGCTTCCTTATTTCTTTTTCCTCCGATTCTTCCTCTCCACTGGAGGCGGGGAGGGGGGATTTGTGAGAGAGGCTTTGTGGTATTTTGCTAGCCAGAGTTAAACCACGACAGTGCGTCATTAGAAAACATGTATATACTGTTGCAAATTTACAGAGTGCTGTGCAAACCCAGAAGGAAACAGATTTCCTACCTGGAAGCCCTTGCACCACTAATGAAGCCACCAATAACCACGGTAACCAGAGTAAGTTGTGAGTGGGCAGATGCAGAAATTAGAGTGTGTTTTAGGAGCATAAAACAGTATCACTGAAGGTAAAATAGGCGAGAAACAGAGACGTGAATGAAAAGCAAAGGCAAGCCAATCCACAAGGGCACAACGCTTTTGAGCTTCACAGACAAGGAGCTCAACTGTAATACCATAAAGGATGAAGAAACCCACACGTGTGTAGAAAAGCACAGAAATCCACATGAAATATCTCCATGAATATTGACTTGAACAAAGACTGCCTTTCATTTCAGTTGCCGTGGAAGGGATGAGATGTTAGTACTTCAATGGCTGAGAAAGACATTCTCGCAATAATAGAGGGGCAAAAAAATTAATCAAAACATATGTGAAATATGAAAAAAAAATCATCACTGAGAAAGATGATATCTCACTGTTTTCCAAATTAGAATCTAATTTGTTAGAGACAGAAAGACAAAGAGGCAGATTTGGGAATTAAAACCAAATAGAGTGCTGGTTAAAGGCAGGGAAGACCTAAGATGGGACAGAAATCACAACACCGTACACTCGAATACAGCACCAGAGGATTCACTGGAACCATTTGTTCACTCACTGAGATATTCAATGTGTGGGCAAAAAAACCCGAGGATGACCAAAAGCTGCTATGGAAAAGCTTCCAGATAAACCAAGCATTGTAAAAACAAAGACTGCAATAATAACAATCACCACCACCACCTAAATACACACATCAAACCACCTGAGCAGCGGGATATGAACGATTTAATGAGTCCACACGCAAGCAGTGATGGTTAAAAAAATAATGTTCTGGCATCATGTGATACTGATGTAAATGAGGGGCAATTAATGGGACTAAATTGCTTCTCACCTTTAAACAATATCCTAAACCCATGCCTGGGTTTGCTTCATTTATGTTTGTATAATATGGCCTTTCGTGAAACTTGATCAGAACCGGTACCGAGATGATGAAACACACACACGCAAGGACACCTTCACGCCATAGCTGCTCTGGGTATCGGTATTTTCGTTAGTGTTTGGTAGCGTATCTGCCCCTACCAGCATCTACATCTTCCAGACACTCTGAAATGCAGCAGTGGCGGTTCCTCAATTTGTTTTTCATTCCCCACTCCCACGACAGTGAAATTTCTGGGCACCTTGCCAAATGATATGTAATTAAAAGCTACTCTGCTTTTCATTCTTTAGTAACTTGGTTACCAGCCCCACTGACCATTTATGCAATGAAAGGAATTTAATAAAAAAACCCCTGGTTTTCTATTGTGTTTACAGAACCGGTGACAGTGTAATTTTGAGTGCAGAAACAGCTGGCGATGCAGTTTGCTTAAAAAAAAAACCCTCAGAGAGGTAAAATAGAGAAAAAGTTGAGATAGATAAAGCCCAAATCAATGGATTATTATGTGTATTAATGCTGCACACAGGCTATTTATTTTACCTTCCTATCTGGCAAATGAAAGAACCAGTTTTCTTTGACAGAGGCAGTTTTCCCAGAGAAATAATGCCAAAGCTAAGTCCTGTGTTGAAGCCTGGTATCAGAAAGAAGGGGGGAAAAAAGGGATCTTTGATTTAAACTACATCCCTTGCACTCAAGGAGGAATGATTAAATACATCAAGTACAGCGATGTGTGCCAATGGAGTATATAAACATTTCTGGGATGCTAACGGGATAGAAACAGCTGGCTGAAGAACACGCTAGTTTTTATTTCAAGGTTGGGTTGACTCTAGAAAACATATCCCTGGTCCTGCATCTGTGGCCTCTGGGCATGGTTTTAAACACCTGAAGTCGTACCTTGGCCTCAGCAAACCGATGACTGGCCTTTCTGATAACCTGAGTACAGCAGCATTTATAACCCAGCCCACAAACCACCTACAGGAAAACTCACTCCGGCTGTTTCACTGTGCAGCAGCCAAGTTCCCGAGAACAACTGACGTTTTTTGCCAAAACGGGTAAGAAGTAAATTTCAGCATCAGAATCCTGAGCAAAATAGAGAAAAGTGATACAGGTGATACCTGCAGAAGAGCTGGAACTGTATTTTCACAGAAACATATAATCACAGAATGGTTTGGGTGAGAAGAGACCTTAAAGCCCACCCAGTGCCACCCCCTGCCATGGGCAGGGACACCTTCCACTAGACCAGGTTGCTCCAAGCCTCATCCAGCCTGGCCTTGGACACTCCCAGGGATGGGGCATCCACAGCTTCTCTGGGCAACCTGTCCCAGTGCCCCCCCCCCACCCTCTCCAGGAAGAATTCCTTCCTGATGTCCTATCTCAATCTCCCCGTTTTCCTTTTAAACCTGTTATCCCTTGTCTTGTCACTCCCTGGCCTTGGAAAAAGCGCCCCCCCCCCCCCCCCCCCCAGCTTTCTTGTAGCCCCCCAGGCACTGGAAGGGGCTCTAAGTTCTCCCCAGAGCCTTCTCCTCTCCAGGCTGAACATCCCAACTCTCCCAGCCCATCCCCAGGGCAGAGGAGCTCCAGCCCTCGCAGCATCTCCGGGGCCTCCTCTGGCCTCGCTCCAACAGCTCCGTGTCCTCCTGCTGTTGGGGGCCCCAGAGCTGGAGGCAGAACTGCAGGGGGCGTCTCCCCAAAGCAGAGCAGAGGGAGAGAATCCATTCCCCTGGCCACGCTGCTCTGGATCCTGCCCAGGGTCCGGTTGGTTTCTGGGCTGCCAGCGCACACAGCCGGCTCATGTTCAGCTTTTCATCCCTCAGTACCCCCAGGTCCTTCTCCTCAGGGCTGTTGCCGATCCATTCTCCGCCCAGCCTGTCCTTGCATTTGGGATTGCCCCAACCCAGGCGCAGGACCTTGCCCTTGGCCTGGCTGAACTCCATGAGGTTGGCACGGTCCCACCTCTCCAGCCTGTCCAGGTCCCTCTGGATGCCATTCCTTCCCTCCAGCATATCGACCGCACCACAGATCTCCGTGTCACATCAAACTTGCTGAGGGTGCACTCGATGCCATCATCCATGTCACTGACGAAGACGTTAAACAGCGCCAGCCCCAACACCAACCCCTGAGGAACGCTGCTCATCACTGCTCTCCACTCAGACATTGAGCCGTTTTCAATCCTGACTCCAAAGAAAGGAAACACTGACTGTACTACGTGAACAGGTTTGCGCACGCACGCACAGTACATCCCATCTTTACTGGAAGAATCTTTTTTTTTTTAAAAAATGCTGAAGGCTTACACTTAAACCGGCAGATAATGTCAGAAAAATCATAAAATATCAGAAAAACCATTGACCATATCTAAACAATGGAAATAACGTAGGACCTTTTCCCACATCCCCCAGTGCTGAACACACATGCTGATACCATCAACCAGCCAGGCTACACTCGTGTTCACACCAAGTCTAAATTCCAGCAATGCTTCCTCAGCATTTCCTAATCCTGGCATGAATCATCAAATATTTCATGGTCCTGAACCCAGATAAGCTGTAAGAATAATCAGGGAGAAACTCTGTCAAACACAACATTAGAAATCAGTTGAAAGAGTAAATCTCTGTTTATTCCTGTTATATAAAACCCTGTGAGGTTTGGAGTTGGTGGAATTTTACAGCTTGCTTAGTCTAAGTGATTTTAGTGTAGAAAATATCACCATTTAGCAAAAAGCTTTGTAATTCTGGTCTAGTGGAAGGTATCTCTGCCCATGGCAGGGGGTGGGACTGGGTGGGCTTTAAGGGTCCTGCCAACCAAAGAGTATGTATTTTATTTTTAACTACAGCCTGTGACTCAAATTTAGCTACCTTTAAGGTCTTAATTTGGAAGTGAAGTCTCACTTCAGCTCTGTGGCTTACCAAAAAGAGCACAAATATTAGGAACTGAAAAACAGCTCGGAAGGTTGTTTTCAGTATTTCTACCTTACAAGCTCTTTGCCCAGCTCCTTAATGCCTCAGGCACACAGGGGGACAAAATCCCACTAAAAGCAGTCCCAGGAAAAGTGTGAAGGTCGCTGTAAAACAGGTAATGGGTTCCAAGATCCAAAGCAGAGGGATGGAGTAAGCACCAGCGGCAGACAGGACTTTGCACCGGGGCTCATCCACTCCCTGTGTTTGTGAACAGCCTATGGTGAGGAGCAACAAGTTGACAACATCTGCTGACGACAGCTATTCGGAGTGGTAAAGTTAAGGGCTGATATCTGGAAAAATACTTTAATGACTGAGTCACAGGGTAACAAAATGGAAATAAAATTCAGTATCAACATATGTAAAGAGATGCAAATGAGGGAAAAAACAGTACAGTAGGTGGACCATTTCCATGCAGGGTCAAGACCTTGGGTTGTAATGGATAGGTGCATGAAAAACATCAATGTCTACAGTCAAAAGAATACCAACCCAAACCCAGCAACAACTTGCAACAGCAATAAGAGTTAAGATGGGAAGGTAGAACACAGAGCAGCTTTCCAATACCTGAAGGGAGCCTACAAGGATGCTGGGGGGGGGGGGGGGGGGGGGGGGCAGGGATGACACGGGGGATGGGTTACAAGGGCCTGTAGTGACAGGACAAAGGTTTAAATGGAAAAAGGGAAGATTAAGATTGGACATCAGGAAGGAATTCTTCCCAGAGAGGGTGGGGAGCACTCAGACAGGTTGCCCAGAGAAGCTGTGGATGCCCCATCCCTGGAAGTGTCCAAGGCCAGGCTGGATGAGGCTTGGAGCAACCTGGTCTAGTGGAAGGTGTCCCTGCCCATGGCAGGGGAATGGAACTAGTTGGTCTTTAAGGTCCCTTCCCACCCAAACCATTCCATGGACTCTATGAACGTAACAGGGATTACTGCTGTCACTGCAGGAATTCATGAAGCACCATCTCAGAAGTCTGTGTGCTGTTGTGGCCTTTCCCTCTAATTCATTTCCAATAAGGAGTTGGAGAAGGAGAAGGGAAAAGGATGGCAAAAAAACAGTGATCAGCAGCTAAATCAGGAACAATGTGGAGAGCCTGGACTCTCCAGTTCTCTCAGGAAACCAGAAAACTGAAGGGATGGAGAACATGATGTTGGTTACAAGAAGAGAATTGTTTAGCTTGGAGAAGACCCCCAAGATCATCAAGTCCAACCAGTAACCCCACACTGCTCATCCCACCACTGACCCATGGCCCTGAGCACCTCGGCCACACGGCTCTGAAACCCTCCCAGGATGGGGACTCCACCACCTCCCTGGGCAGCCCCTTCCCATCCTGACAGCCCTTTCCAGGAAGATATTTTGCCTAATATCCAATTTAAACTTCCCCTGGCACAACTTTTATCCTGTCCCATCAAGGTTTATCAAATCATGACCAACACCGAGACGATAGATATTAACTCTACATTCTCCAATAAACTAAGGCCATCAGATGAAAAAGCAGAAGCAAGATTCAAAGTAAAAGACACATAAGCCATCAGCATCAGAGGGTACTATAATCTCATGAGTTCCAGCCAAACCACAAACCCCTTTTAATGCAGAAGTAATACTGAAAGAAAGAAATACATCTAAAAAGAATGGCAACCAAAAATATCTTACACTGGCTGGATATCACGACCAGGCAAAAGTTAGCACGTGGTCTATGAGGTACATCGTAAAGAATTCCCTAAACCAAAATCACGGTGAGAGTAGGAACACAGGCAGGAATCTCAAGCAAACAAGCGTAAAGCCCACCGTCTCCCTGCCAGGCCCAGTGACCTGGCTACATATTCTCCATATTATCTCATCTCACAGGGGTTTTCTTCTCCTAACATCTTCCATCTTTTGAAATGACATCTGAGGTGACATCTGAGGTGACATCTGTGCTGCTCCAGAAAACGAAGGATATCAGGGATTTTATCTTAAGTTGCTCTGGAAGGTTGGTGGAACAGTACCAGGAGAAACAGGCATTATGAGCAGGTCATTCAGAGCAGAGACAGGCAGCATACGGCTGCCAAAACCGGCAGTGGCGTACTTTCAATGGCATGCAATAATACTACTACCGGAGGGCTGTGAGCTGTAACACCTACAGTAAAGGACCTGGAAGAGCAACACACCAGGAGACAGAAATACTGCCTCATCCTTAGGCAATGTTTCTACCAATTCAGTGATCAACACTTCTTGCTTCTCCGATTTTGACAGCATCAGCTTTCTCATAGTGTGAAACATCTTGACCACAGCATAAGAACCTGCCAGGGCCCTTCTCTATCCCTGGTTTTCTGTGGCCTCCTTAATGCATGATCCATCCAACAGCTACAACACATAGGTTGTACATCACACCAGGAATATAAAACCTGTCTCAGACACAGAGGACACCAGCTACTTCCCATGGAAATGGCAGGTTAGGGAGGCCTGGCCATGCTACACATCGACCGGTTGGAGCGAGTCCAGACAAGGCTATGGAGACGCTCCAAGTGCTGGAACCCCTCTGTCATGGGGACAGGCTGGGAGAGTTCGGGGTGTTCAGCCTGGAGAAGGAAAGGCTCTGGGGAGACCTCAGAGCCCCTTCCTGAGCCCTGAGGGAGGGCTACAGGAAAGCTGTAGCCAAGGGCAGGGTGTGACAGGACAAGGAGTAACAGGTTGAAACTGAAAGAGGGAGATTGAGATGGGACATCAGGAAGGAATTCTTCCCGTAGAGGGTGGGGAGGCACTGGGACAGGTTGCCCAGAGAAGCTGTGGATGCCCCATCCCTGGGAGTGTCCAAGGCCAGGCTGGATGAGGCCTGGAGCAACCTGGTCTAGTGGAAGGTGTCCCTGCCTGTGGCAGGGGGGTGGGAACTAGATGGTCTTTGAGGTCCCTTCCAACCCAAACCATTCTGTGATTCTACGACCCTGATGCAGCCCTCAAACATCAGCCCGAGCAGAACATAATGACTCACTTCTCCCCACAGAATTACATGCTCGCTTTTGCATAGCTCCATTCCAGTGATCACCAGGATCAAAACTGAGAGCTATGAAGATTGAGTGGTCAACGCAGATCGCATGGGGAGCATTTCTGAAAATGCAGGTAGCCAAATACGTCAGTACAACTGTAGAATACATGGATCTTTCCACCATGACCTGGAGCAGAGCCATTAATGGAGAAAGCCTAAACAGAAAGGAGATCAAGCACAGAAGGATAATAGGAACTGATCCAAAAGTTTTTCACAATTTGGAGTATTAGAGTCAGGAACAAGAAGATATAATTTGTGATTTTACTGAAATATAGAACAAAAATACGCTCATAAAATTCATGTGTGATCTATCACGATGGCTGATGCCATTATTGTCCCTTCCTCCACAGATGTTCAAATAGGCAATCAAAAAAGGTTCCGCTCTGTCAGATTTTCCACTGCCCTCAGTCATAAAGAACATAGCTCAAGAGAAACAAGAGGCTGGAAGAGAAGGAACTGAAATGCTCATCTTGACTCTGGGTTTTACAAAGCAGTCTTCACATATCAAGACCAGCCGCTTAAGGACCATGATTTCTTCTTGCAATCAAACCTTTTTATTTCTCTCTGGAGCCTACTGCACGAACAGAATTGCACAACACTCCTCTGCAATTGAAGACTTCACTGAAGAGTATGCTGCATGAACACAAGGTGATGCAATGAATACAGACCAGGACAAATGCAAGGGTGTCAGTGCCAAGAATGAATTTTGAAGCATTAATGAAAACCTTAGAATTTGTACCAGCTCTAAGTTTTGCCATCAAAAAAACAAAGATCTCTTCCCCCCTCCCCCCCCCCCCCCCGACTTTTATACCCCTAAAAATGCCTTTGTTGTTATACGAAGTCTTGCACTACTGGAGCAAAGCAAAAAGGCTTTTCTAGAGATAGCACAGTACCAGCAGCATTCATTTATTTTTAAAAAATGAAACATAAAAGGGGAACATACTTTTAAAACTCGGCAAGATACATGAAAACATTGCTGTACTGTACATTAAATGGGTAGGATCTCTCCAATTCCATTTAATATTTCTATTTTATATTATTTTCAGGAATTTACTGGAAAAATAAAAGAGCAGCTGAACTCCTCAAATCTTCACAATCTTCAACAGATGCATTTAAAGAACAACAAAGCATGCAGACCATGACAACTCAGAAACATAAAATGGTTTGGGTTGGAAGGGACTTTAAAGCCCACCCAGTGCCACCCCCTGCCAGGGGCAGGGACACCTTCCACTAGACCAGGTTGCTCCAAGCCTCATCCAACCTGGCCTTGAACATGTTCAAGGATGGAGCATCTACCACCTCTCTAGGCAGCCTATGCCAGGGATGTCCTGGAGATGCACACGTACCAAAATAGCCAGCTAGACCCATCTGCACAAACTATGAGGCAGAACCTTTATCCAAACCTTAATGAATCTTGAGCTACTTGGGTTACTGAAATATCACACAACACTCTCCTGTGACTATTAAATTCCTAGTATTTTAGTTATTTAGAAATAAAACCATAGAGTTACAGAATGGTTGAGGTTGGAGGGGACCTTTGGACATCATCTGGTCCAACCCTGGTTCTAACAGTAACCTATAAAATATTAGAAATGTACTTTTATATTCCTAGAAATAACTTCCATAAAGTGGTAATCTAACAAACAACTCATGAGGATGGTCAGTTTAGAGGGAAAGAAGGGGATGGGAGAGAAGGTAGCCCAAGACTTCCATCATTAAAAAAGCCTTACTGTTAAGAAGAAAAAAAAAAAAAATCCCCTAAAACCACAATCCCAACCTTTATCTGGTATATAATTATTGCTATAAATAAAATTAAATCTGTTCTGAAGTTAAGAACCTGCATTTCTTTATTATTTAGGGGAAAAGATGGTGTATTTTTACTCCAGATAATCAATATGCTGCATATTTTTTGTTCTTTTCCTATGGAAAAATCTACTTCCATAGGAGTGAGCTATCAACATTAGGAAAAAACAGTTTTTGCAAAGCAAAATCTTTAAGGTCCCTTCCAACCCTAACCATTCTGTGATTTTATGAAGAGGGATCTTCATGCTGATGCTGTGTCTTTTATTTAAAAGCACACAACATGATGGAATAAAATGGAATGCTATGTTTAAAGGAACTTTTCATCTTTCATCTTCACATCCCTTCGCCATCAACCACAACAACACCTTGTTGATGGAGCAACAACTGATGACTGGTGACGAGCTTGGTGGCAAAGAACACTGCAGCAGAACAAAGCAGGATCGTAGAATGGTTTGGGTCAGAAGGGATATCAGTTGTAGGATGCCTTTACTTCTCAGACTTCAGATGGAGGAGTAGAGCTGAAGAATGATCGTTCAAAAAGAAGGGATCTTTATTTACTCTTTTCTTTTAGGTATATTACAGAATCATCATAGAATGAATCATAGAATGGTTTGGGTTGGAAGGGACCTTAAAGGTCATCAAGTTCCAAACCCCCTGCCATGGGCAGGGACACCTTCCACTAGACCAGGGTGCTCCAAGCCTCATCCAGCCTGGCCTTGGACACTCCCAGGGATGGGGCATCCACACCTGCTCTGGGCAACCTGTCCCAGTGCCTCCTCACCCACTCCATGAAGAAACAGAAAGCACAGCATGGTTTAGGTTGGAAGGGACCTTAAGGATCATCTAGTTCATATGAACCTCTCCATGGAAGATCAAGCTTAGTTTTACAGAAGTATACACCATTCTGGTTTCATTTATGTTCTGTCACAGCTTCCACAGCCTGGGTGAATCTGTTCAGCTTTCTTCTTTACATTTTTCTACCCATCTATCAGCAGCATGTGCATATTTACAGCATCTTTTCAAAATCAAAGGCCTAAAAATGGGCACATCAGTCCAAAAGTTTGCTTTTTCCCCCCCTCAATTTTCATCAGATATTCTTACAAAAGTTAAGTAAGAAATGATATCATTATCACACCTGATATTAGGTATATATTTGAAAAGTCTTCTTAAAGAGGTAGATGGTGTATTCTCCATCTTACCCAGAAGGCAACACTGTCCTGAAGACACAGGAAAAGGAACCCTACTCAGAAATCGCACCCCAGCCACATTCCCTGGGAAGCATTCATACGGATGCTTTGCTGTACCTTATGTGAACAGAAATTATCAGGAAATACAAAACCAGAAAACCAACACAAGACAGAAAATATCTTTCAAGGCATTGCTAATAAACAGAAGAAAAATAATTTGATAGGAAAAATGCCAGTTTCTCATTACTCTATTTGGACAGACAATCAAAAAGCAAACGCAGATGGATTTGGCATCCTGACCAGAAATTAATCCAGGAAACCCAGTAGCTCACAAATTTCACATCTCAAAAAAAATGTGACCAGCCCTTACTATTTTTTTTTTTTAAATTACCTCTTTATGGTTGGTGAAGGTAAAAAAAGCTTTGAGCTACATTTGTACACAATCAGAGCTAAGAAAACCAGGACTGAGGGTTTCTTTTCCACAAATCTGCAAGCTTTGACTTCCTCCTACTCAATTAGTTTCTGTTTGCAACCAGTATGAAATATGCTTTTATTCTTGTTGAAATGTGACAAACTACCCTTTAAACTGCAAAAGACTGTATGAAGTATATTCCTAGGGAAACGAAGAACAGCAAGAACATATGCCGAGCAGAAAATACAGAATAAAACTGAAAAAAAAATAAAAAAGAAAAAACTAAAAAAGGGACAGGAGGAATAAGCAACCATTAAAATAATTTTGGTGACCCAAAGGAACATTTTACATATATAAATTAAAACGCAAATCAACGTTAAGGACTTGTTCCCGTGCTATACTTACACTAGATTTCCACTTCACGTGTGACACTGATGTTTACCGATGATGACGACAGCACGCTCTTACCAGTCAAACTGTACCTTAAAAGGTCTGCTCAGTATAACAGAAGTACAGAGATAATTTCAGATACACAGAGATGCCCCAATATAAAGCTTATTGCACAGGCTAATTTTAATTTTCACGGCAGATACTGAAAAGTGATTACCCAGTTTCTCGCGCACACTGCTGCAACTAATAGGACCCAAGTCAACGAACACAGATAAGTCGCAACAGTTTCAGAGATTAAGAAAATAACTACCCCACCATTTCCATTTCCATTGCAAGAGACTGAACCACAGAATGTTTTCACTATTTCATACTGGTAATTAGGAGATCCACTAGCATGCATGAGTTTTATGTAGTAAGAATAGATGCCATAACCCAATTTCTTCCCCGTTTTGGCCTGAATTCAGTCTTGTACTTCAGGCACATCCTTACATCTATCCCAGATGTTTACAGCTAAGGCAAAGAAGTTTTGTTGAATTTATCTGCCTGAAATATCATGATTTGGTTAAAACCTTTCACCTAAGTAACAAACAACTATTGACTCGTTGAAATTTCACTGAGTGCTCTAGAAAACACTTCATTGATTTGTTTCATTATTATTATTCAAGTGATGTTGCCAATCCAGTAACCAACACCCACCCTGTGTTCTCAAACCAGTATGGCAGATGGAAGAATCTGGAAGCACTAACACAGGATGTTCTTCAACAGTGTGTCCTAAACGGTGATGCACAGGGGAGCGCATCATCTATATAAACTGTACATTAGGTCACATATTTCTTCAAGAATCTGGCTGGATTCTGGAAGAAACGCTCCCTCATCAGTTTTGTATAAAAAGAAAACAAATTTAAAAACACTATTTTATTTTTTTTACAGCAGTTCTGGCATCTTCATGCTCTTCAACATCTCAGTGACAAAAAAACCTACAGCACAAAGTTTTAAGATAATGTTACTTATTTCATCTAAAACAATGTGTAAGGGAATGACGCAGCTGAAGTGAGTTTCACTGCTGGCCACAAAGGCCTGAAAATACATAATAAATGTGTGAGGTGGTGGTCATTTTCACAGAATCATAAAATTCACAGAATGGTTTGGGTTGGACCTTAAAGCCCACCCAGTGCCACCCCCTGCCATGGGCAGGGACACCTTCCACTAGACCAGGTTGCTCCAAGCCTCATCCAGCCTGGCCTTGGACACTCCCAGGGATGGGGCAGCCACAGCTTCTCTGGGCAACCTGTCCCAGTGCCCCCCACCCTCTGCAGGAAGAATTCCTTCCTGATGGCCCATCTCAATCTCCCTCTGTCAGTTTAAACCCGTCAATCCCTGCCTTTGAGAAAAGTACCCCCAGCTTTCTTGTAGCCCCACCCAGGCACTGGAAGGGGCTCTAAGGTCTCCCCGTAGCCTTCCCTTCTCCAGGCTGAACACCCCCAACTCCCCCAGCCTGTCCCCAGGGCAGAGGGGCTCCAGCCCCTGGAGCATCTCCGTGGCCTCCTCTGGCCTCGCTCCAACAGCTCCGTGTCCTCCTGCTGTTGGGGGCCCCAGAGCTGGAGGCAGAACTGCAGGGGGGGTCTCCCCAGAACAGAGCAGAGGGGGAGAATCCCCTTCCTTGAGCCGCAGATTCCAGTAAAGCTGGCCATGCTTTACTTTATAGTAAACTATCAGAAATAATCTCTTAGGTTCTAAAAGCTGATGTAATACTTACCTTTCATTCTATTTTTAAGGACCTACTGCAAAACGTAAGTGCTTTGCCCATATTTAAAAAAAAAAAAAAAAGTTTACCTATTACTGCTAAAGAATAAGAAGTAAAAGTTTCTCCTGTGCAGTTTATAAACACACCATGTCTTTACGATAAAGCATGCAGTCAGAGACAGGGTTGCAGAGTTGCAGCTCCAGAGCGGACACGAAAAGTAAGCCTCGCCTCCAGCACACGTGCGTGAAATCCTAGCCATCTCCTTATATATTTACCGAAGCGACGAGCCCCACAAACAGCAGCACGCGCTCGCTCGCCCAGATCATACAGCCAGGCTCCGCTGCTGCTCGCACATACTTGTCAGATTAGCAGCACGTCTTTCATTACTCCGCAGCTGCCATTTGGACTCCTCTCCTGAGTAACCTTACGTTTCCTTTCTCCCTCCTCTTTCTTGGAAGAGCAGGCAGGACTGGCGGATGAAAAGCCTTTTATCTGTACGAAGCTGAACAAGTCAACCACTGTGTGCGCAGGGTCTTACACTGAATAATCATTTATGGTAGATTTGACTTAAACATTCTATTTTATTTTTTTTTTTTCTTACAGCTGTCAACACATTCTGGTTTGTTCGGGGCTGAAAGCATAAATTCCAAGGCTGCAACGGGGAAGAAGGGAGTATAGTTTTTAAAAATAGTTAAGAACACGTCTACTGTACCTTTTAAAGTAATCCTTGGTCTAAGACAAACAGCTTGGCTAGCCAAGAAGGTCTGCCCAGTTTACCTTACATCCATCTAATAAACTGCCAAGTGTCAAGCATAAAATCGGGATCACAGGGGTCAGGGACAGCTCTAGAATTAAAGTGATGAGAGGCCGCTCCTGTAAAAGTATGTTCAAGCATTTTTACAGCGTACATGCAAATTTATGTCTTTTAACTATTGCACAGTGTGTTAAATGAGCTTTTTATTAGTTTTTTAACCAATGGAGACTTCATCTTCAGGAAAATTAAGGTCAGATGATTTGAGACATATGAAAAGAATAACCTCACAGAAATATCACTGCTTAAAAATACCTGGAGTCATACACAGTCCAAAAACTCTCTCGTTACTGTACAGGAGATGCAATGAAACCCAAACTTGAAGTCCCATAGAAGAAAAAATAACAACACTTTGTCTACCAAACGTTTATAAACCCGCTGAACTAGTTGAACTTCAGAAAAATAAATCAGCTGAATTAACTAGCTGAACTTCAGGACACAACAAAGAATGACGCTTGACATACCTTTATTTCAGCATGGATTATTTCTGTAAACAAACATTTTCCTTTGAATTGCACTCTCCAGCGTGCCAGTCTCAGGCAATTCAGTGACTGCTGGTTTTCCCTAAATTATGGCCTTTTGATTGTAACAGAGAACGTGCTCATTAGGTAAAGCAGCAGCGTTATGTTGGAATACAACTCTAGAACAAACACCAGGCTACCTGAGAAAGTGCATAAATGCAAATAAAAGAGAATCATAGAATGGTTTGCATTGGAAGGAACCTTAAAGATCATCTAGTTCCAACCCCCCGTGCCACGGGCAGAAAGTTAAAAAAGAAATGCCTTTTGACTTTTCTACGGTGTGCCAAAATCACTAAGGTTGGAAAAGACCTAAGATCATCCAGTCCAACCATCGCCCCAACACTACCGTACCCACTAAGACCATGTCCTCAGTCATAGAATCATGGAATGGTTTGGGTTGGAAGGGACCTTAAAGATCATCCAGTTCCAACCCCCCTGCCATGGGCAGGGACACCTTCCACTAGACCAGGTTGCTCCAAGCCTCATCCAGCCTGGCCTTGGACACTTCCAGGGATGGGACATCCACAGCTTCTCTGGGCAACCTGTCCCAGGGCCTCCCCACCCTCTCCAGGAAGAATTTCTTCCTCATGTCCCATCTCAATCTCCCTCTTTCAATTTAAACCCATTACCCCTTGTCCTGTCGTTACAGGCCCTTGGAAAAAGTTCCCCCCCAGCTTCCTTGTAACCCCCTTTAGGTACTGGAAGATGCCACAAGGTCTCCCTGGAGCCTTCTCTTCTCCAGGCTGAACAAGCCCAATTCTCTCAGCCTTTCTTCACAGCAGAGGGGCTCCAGCCCTCACAGCATCTCCGTGGCCTCCTCTGGACTCGCTCCAACCAGTCTATATCCTTATGCTGGGGGCTCCACAGCTGGACACAGCACTCCAGGTGGGGTCTCATGAGAGCAGAGCAGAGGGGGAGGGAGCACCTCAAGCGCCACGTCTACACATTCCTTGAACACCTCCATGGATGGTGACTCCACCACTCCCCTGGGCAGCCTGTTCCAGTGCCTGACCACTCTGTCAGTGAAGAAGTTTTTCCTAATACCTAATCTAAACCTCCCCTGACAACACTTGAGGCCATTTCCTCTTGTCCTATCACCAGTTACCTGTGAGAACAGACCAGCAGCCACAAATATGAGGACAGGATGACAGGTGATGTTCATACACCAAATATTTGCCTTTTTATCTAGAAACTTTAGGGATTAAAAAAGAAAAGTCAACACAACCCATATTCAGAGCGTTCACAAGCTTATTGGCAACTTGTAGATCTCTGCACAGAAATCTCCAGCAGCAGTTTGCAAACCAGGATGTATTTGCCACCCCCGAGAAAATGATACCAGTCCAAAAGCCAAGAACACAGGCAGGAAGAGAATAAAGTGTGGAAAGGAAGGCTCAGCAGGGCACTGTGAAAAAGTAGGGGGGTAAAAAGCCAAAGAGGTGGCTCGGGTAGGGACTGTGTTAGTGAACAAGGCTGGGAACAAAAGCACGTTTTGCACGAGGGGTGCTGAATGCAGGAACAGCACCACAGCGGTTTGGAAATCTCCACACTTCAAGATTTTCCAAACTTAATGGAATGAGGACCTAAGCAACCTCACTGAAGTTTAAATTGAGCCCAGCTTTGACCAGGAGGTTGGACCAGATAACCTCCTAGAACCTCTTCCATCCAAAACTACCCTGATGTTAAAATTAAGAGTAGAAACAGAGCTCCATTACTCAGCAAAGGTCGCAGGAAAGGAAGAGGCTGTCATGACTGTGACTGAAAAACTGATGACTTCAGGCAGTGATTCCACCTTCGTTCCTGACCCGTGAACCGCCTAAGCCATGCCCTCTGCCTGCTCTCCATCCCCATTCATCCCAAGAGCCTTCTCACGACAAGCCTGACCCAGACACCTTGCTTTGACACACCTTCCGGTTCACCTTCCCTTGGCGTTTCCCACTTCAGCCATCTCCTCCCCTCCTGCCGCAGAGAAACACTGCAGGGATAATCCTGCCACCCACCCCCCTGGATGTTAGAACGAGGCTTTGATCAAGGGAAGGAAGGCCATGTGAATGAGGACGAAACAAATGACCATTAAAATACAGTTGGAATAACATTCTTCTCTTTTTTTCAAAAAAATAGCTTGAAAATGTGACTAAGATGTGGGCTCTTTCACAGTAAACAGTACGCCTCACCTTAGTGGTAATTTTTCACGTTCCAAGTACTGCGTAAGTGTATCTCACTCCCTTCTCCCAAGTTATTCCTAAAGTTTAAAAGAAACAGGTACAAAGTATTTGTACTGGGGGGACACATATTCCCAGACTTTAACTCTGAGATGTATGCGGGATGCATATACAGAATACTGGTATGGAAAGCTAGGAAATAGAGAGCATTCCTCTTGTATATCCAGGACAAGACACATGGAACGACACACATGAACAAGGAATCCAAAGGGAGGTGGAAAACACTAAGTAGCATATTGCCAGTATGGACTCATGACTCGGGAAGGAATTCTTCCCGTAGAGGGTGGGGAGGCACTGGGACAGGTTGCCCAGAGAAGCTGTGGATGCCCCATCCCTGGGAGTGCCCAAGGCCAGGCTGGATGAGGCTTGGAGCAACCTGGTCTAGTGGAAGGTGTCCCTGCCCATGGCAGGGGGTGGCACTGGGTGGGCTTTAAAGTCCCTCCCAAACCCAACCATCCTGTGATTCTAGGACTCTCTGACTCAGTGCTGGTATTGCTACTACTTCAGAAGCCCAAAGTTTCCACTTTGTTTATTTTTAAAGCACTGAGTTGTGACTAGCCTGCTCCCTTAAATCACAGGAAAGAGAAAAACAGATACTGGGAAGGATGACTCCTTGGATTGACTGTGTTAGAAAAAAGTTGAAATGCTGTTAGAATCAGAAAAACCCAAACACACACAACCTAGAGTGGAGAAAACAATGATGCCCACAGAAGCAGCTCACAGATAACTCCACAGATACACTGTTGGTTCATGAAAACAGAAAGACCAAGTGAAAATGAAGAGTTTGTAAGAATAAAGTTTTTCATCTGAAAGTAGAGCACTTACATGTATCAAAATTCCAGGCAGTGGATGCTTATGAGCGCAGTAATTGGAAAGAAAAATAACAGCTAAAAGCAAGCTAAGAGAAACTTGCTTGCATCAGTTCAGCAAAAAAACGCAGTTTCTTTATGAAGGGCTTTCTTTGTAGAAATAGCTTAATTCTAAGCTTAGCAACCCCTTTATAAGGAACTAGATGTTTTCACTGAAAATAGAAGCTGACAGTCCGCCTCTGTTCTTCGAGAAATGTTATTTTAACCTAAAGAATTCCATAAAAACTGTAGCAGATAGCTTAGCATTTTTAAAAGGCTGCCTTTTAAAATTCACTTTAAATGGACAAATATTTCAGCAGAAGGCGTTTTAATTTTTCATCCAACAGAACAGGGAGACAAAACCTAGATACCTGACTGGGTTTTGGGTTGGTTTTTTTCTCTCCTCTAAGTGCTGACATGTGTTTTATGGAAAAGAAAGAGTACACGAACGAGCGAATGCAAAATCTACATAAAAAGAGAAGGTCACCGATAATATCGTTTGGAACGTCACACGCAGACCCGTAGCCTTTGTTTCGTGCGAAGGATATTATATTAAATGTTAAACGGACATTTAATATGGAGAATTCTAAAGAGCTTCTTGTTTCGCGGTGAAAAGGGAAACGTGCACTAAGAGGTTGAACTGTGACAAGTGCAGAATAGTATCAATAATCCCATTATAACACCTGATTTGTCAAACTTGTCTCTACAAGTTATTCTAAAATTCACAATAGTGTTCTTAACCATTTATGAAATGGAGCAGATCACGTCTTTTGTAGCATTCACGGCCACTGATTCTCCATGCTTTGTTGGAAAGAATGGCATGAATAGCTACTAAGTCTTACACTTCATTTTCTTCAACCTCTTATTGATATCCTGGTGTTTTGAATGGTGTTCGACTATAGGGGAATATAATACAAAGGTAATATCAAGCAGGTGTTTTCTATCTGGAACCAGCAAGTTCTGTTGATGTATTATGCGGCATCGTGGCTTAAGGGACCAAACCCAGGTCATCAATATGCATGATCTCCATAGCGGGAGACCAGGATGCGGTAGGGATCCATTCCTGAAAAATGGAAAGGCTGTGGAGCTGAGAGTGGAGGCAAACCAGCAAAACAGTCCAGGTTCCAGGTACCTGAAGTCATGTGCATACACACCAAATAAGAGATTTTTGAGGAGCACGCAAGGAATAAAGACACTTGAAGTGATGACTCATTAATAAATAGATACTTTGCATAATTCAGATGGAAAAACATTTTCCTTTTAGTTTTGAATCTTAGCAGAATGAAACCAAAGCTCCTTTAGAGATCACCATGGATTATTGACAAGAAACATCATAAACTAAACAGTGGCACAGAATAAAGAAAACTTATTTTGCCAAGTTGAAAGATACTTCCCCCCCCACCTAGAAAATTTTCTTCCAGAAAAACTATGAGAGCTATTACTAATTGCAGGCCACCTCCAGGAATCAAACATAAGAAGGTTCTTAACTTAAAAAGTGGTGTGTTTTTTTTTTAATAGAAAATGAATACACCCAACAACTATTTAGACTTTTCATTTAGACAAACACAGAATATTCAGTTCTTGGACTGAAAAGTGGGGATGCCTTACAGATCACTGATTTTAACCTGATTAAGTTGTGTAAGCAGAGAAAGTCTCACAGATACAACAACCCTCTCTAGCTCTTGGAAAGAAATTACTTACTCTAAAGTAAGAAAAACTAGAAAATCTAACAACAATCAAACGTTTAGACAGACTGGGACAAATAAATTTGTCAGGTAACGAAACAAAAGTCACAACACGATCAGTATTTATACTCTGTATTTGGAAAGCAGCAGTTTGCTTATGTTTAACACAAGCCAGGACATTAGTACCATGGAGGATGTGAGACATTCATGAGGAAAAAGACTTTCTAACCAACACACCTTAAAACTTTTGACCCACCGATACTCACTTTTCTAAATGCTGGAACATCAAAGGACAGGATAAATGGATGTGGAGATGCTCTTCCTCATGAAAAACAACCCGTCACTATTTAACACACATTTCAACCAACCTGTTTCTGCTTTTTGCAAAAGTAAAAGGAGTAGTATTTTTATGAGAACCACTTTCTTCCACCATTTTTCCCACCTGATTCGTATGTCTCTGTCACAGCACATGGAGCCGTAGGTCATAATGCACATGATGGCTCCTCATCTATTATGCATTAATGAGGGAGACACAACACATTTTCATGAAGTGTTTGTCCCAGTACCTAATGAAACTTTTATCTAACAACAACATCAGGTAGCAGTAACTCCAAAACACAATTGTCAAGAGTCATTGGTCTAAGGCACGTTCAGTTGAATCTTCCAAGCAGCTGCACAAGGCGCTCTCAGTATTCTGCGCTCCCAGCTACTAAAGACAACGAAAATCAGGAGAGTAACTAAGGAGGTGGCAAAGGAGGTGTTTCAACACGTCCGGAGAAGGGAACGGAGCTGGGGAAGGGGCTGGAGCACAAGCCCTGGGGGGAGCAGCTGAGGGAGCTGGGGGGGTTCAGCCTGGAGCAGAGGAGGCTCAGGGCAGACCTTATCGCTCCCTACAGCTCCCTGACAGGAGGGGGCAGAGAGGGGGGGTCAGTCTCTTCTCTTCTCCCAAGTGATGGGACAAGGGGAAAGGCCTCAAGTTGTGCCAGGGGAGGTTTAGGTGGGATATTGGGAAATTCCTTCCCAGAAAGGGCTGTCAGGATGGGAAGGGGCTGCCCAGGGAGGGGGGAGTCCCCACCCCGGGAGGGGTTTCAGAGCCGTGTGGCCAAGGTGCTCAGGGCCATGGGTCAGTGGTGGGATGAGCAGTGTGGGGTTAACGGTTGGACTGGGTGGTCTTAAAGGGCTTTTCCAACCTGAAAGATTCTGTGACTATGCAACCGAGAGGACAGAAAAGTCACAAAAAAGAATCTGAGCCACTTGCTAAAGCAGGAAAATCCAAACAAAATACATTCTCATACAGTTCTTCATGCTTGCATCAAGCATGCAGGTAGTAAAGCGCTTCAGGAGAAACAGATGCCCACGAGCTGGAAGGCGGAAAGGCCAAACTCTCACGGGTTGTCCTGTGCTCCAAGTGCCAGTGGTGACATGGATGTCATCCAAACACCTGATCTCCTAGAAAGCATCAGCTACTTGTGAAGGCTCCACATCCTCCCTGGTTTCTAGGGTTAATAAAAGCACATACTTTTTTCCACTTTTTAATTATATAACTTTTTAATTATATAAATAAAATTATATTTAATTATATTAAATAACTTTTTTATTAACCCAATCTAGGGCTAATAAAAGCACATACTTTTTTCCACTTTTTATTTTCCCCTCCCAGAAACCTGCTCAGTTTTCATATTTTTATTCACGCCGCAGGAAGAAGTCTCCAGAAAGACTCACAGTATGTGCACAAGCAAACCTGCCTGACACGGGTTTGTATGACAGATGGGATCAACCCAAGCAAGATTCCAAAGCGGGAGAAACAGAGGAGCCTCACAGCCCCAAAGTATACATGAGGGAATATCACTCAGTGCAGGACTAGGCCTGAATGGCTCCGGCATTTTTGCATTTGGATCCAGAGGTTTCTTGGATACAGCTTTTCCCCCCTCCCCCAAGTAGCTGTGCCAACAAGGCTGAAGGCAGCAACATCCAAACTGAAGCTTCAGTGGGTCCGCTGACTTTTCCTACAGAAATTCCTGCACCAGGAAAGGCAGAAAATTCAATTCAGACCTTGGATTATAAGATTTCAGTAGCTGTTATCTCTGTACAGGTAAGAAATGAGCTCTCCTAAATCAAAGAGCTGCCATATTCACACAGTCCCCACGGGAAACACTGATGCTGGACAAAGGCCATGCAGAAAGTCTCCCACCGGGATCTGATGGTGAGGCCACAGCCCTAGTTTGGGAGGAGAACATTCCGCAGCGCCGGTGGACCAAAATGTGGATTTCCTATTCGGTTAGGGAAAATACTGAAAGATTATTAAAATGCTGTGCAATACTATTGATAAAAGAGAGAGAAGCTACCTCAAACCCACTGACAAACTTGTGAATAATGCACATGGACCAGCTCAAGCCTCTGGGATCACTTCATGCAGCCAACATGAGCCAGGCTGGATGGGGCTTTCTAAAGAGACCTAGAACAGCACAGTAAAGATGCTGAAAATCTCAAGAGAAGGATCATATGGAGAAAATTCAGAAGTTTAAAGTAGGGTTTTTGTGTCCGATTTTTGAAATAGGCAGCAGTGGTAAAGGTAACACCTTATCATAACAGACATGCAGTGAGCTCACTTATGGAAAAAGATTTCACTCTCAATTTTTCCTACAGAAAGTTTGAAAATACAATAAATACATAGATTTCAAAGGAATTTGCTGCCTTACCTGCTATCAAGTACATCCAGATATAGCAACCATTCACCTCAATGCACCGTACACAGATTTCTACACAGTCTACTCATTACACAGAATCACAGAATCTTTTAGGTTGGAAACAGCCTTTAAACCCACCCAGTCCAACCATTAACCCCACACTGCTCATCCCACCACTGACCCATGGCCCTGAGCACCTCGGCCACACGGCTCTGAAACCCCTCCCAGGATGGGGACTCCCCCCTCCCTGGGCAGCCCCTTCCCATCCTGACAGCCCTTTCCGGGAAGGAATTTCCCTAATATCCCATCTAAACCTCCCCCGACACAACTTGAGGCCGTTTTCCTCCTGCCCTGTTACTAGAAGAAGAAGTTTCTCTGCAGCGAAACCATGGAAGGACAGACAGGTTTCTTCAAGAGATAAGCCTGAGAAAAAACTAGTTTCTGTATGTGTGCTAATTACCAGTTAACACCCTCCTCACGTGGTCTGGAGTACCGAATCAAAGCTTTTAATTCCCTAAAAGATAAGGTATGCCTAAACCTTAAAAATATATCTTCCTCACACACCCCCGAAAGCTAATTTCACAGGTATTTTTTAAATTAATGCTGGATTACAGAAGTCATTGATGTCAGCCATAAAGCAAAACCAAGACAAATGCCTTAAATATTGCAGAAACACTGCAGGGGGAGATGTACCGCAGCAGTAATTCTAATATCATCCTCAAAATGAAAAAAAAAAAAAAAAATTTGTGTTCCTCCAGTAACAAAACAGGCTACTGATGGTTCATCTACAGCTGCTTCTTGTTTGTCCCCAAGTCAGGGACCCACCCTCAAAGTCTACAATCACTTCCTGCTCTCCATAAGGCCACAGCAACCTTCCATACACTTTGGGTTAAAAAAAAAAAAAACCCACCAAAAAAACCCCAAATCATTCTGTCCAGACTAGAGGGAATGAACTAATAGAGTTGTTTGTTGGTTTTTCAGGGCAGGTACCTTGAGTTTATCCTGCTGATGCCCCAGGGGTTAGCCAGCTGCTGAGTCAGACGGAAGACTATTTCACCCTGGGTTTTTTTTTTTATTCCAAACTTGCCCTAAGGTTGTGTTTGCCACACTGCAGTTGTTTTGCCACGTGGGATTTCATAATCCAGGTGACTCGCCTTCAGTGCTGAAATGGTCGCATTTATAGAGCGCTCTAGCGCTTTCTCCAAGCCTCATGGACGCTGCTTTTCCTGTGCAGTGCCTGCCAGCCTCCTGCTCTTACAGCTAAAACTGCAACACTGCAATAAAGCAACGTATTTCCAAGGGAGAACTACTCTACCCACCACCTTCCATTTCTGTCTCGGAAGCTTCTGCTTTCACTACAAGTGAAGCAATTTGATTTTCAATAACAGTGTCTGCACACGTCACCGCTTTCCAATATGCCAGCACCGGTACGTTACAAAGAAATACACAGTGCTCCTTCTCTGTAGACATCAAAGCATTTTACAAGGCAAAGGAAGAAAAGAGATTGGAATTCTACTGCTGTAGCAAAAGCATTAATTGCCAAATGTTCCTGTTTAATAAACGTTAAAAAAATTCAGGGATCCAGTTCCTATTCTATCAAAAAGACCTGTATGATGGCTAAATCAGAGAATCACAGAGTGGATTGGGTTGGGAGGGACCTTAAAGCCCATCCAGCACCACCCCCTGCCATGGGCAGGGACACCTTCCACTAGACCAGGTTGCTCCAAGCCTCATCCAGCCTGGCCTTGGGCACTCCCAGGGATGGGGCATCCACAGCTTCTCTGGGAAACCTGTCCCAGTGCCCCCCACCCTCTGCAGGAAGAATTCCTTCCTGATGGCCCATCTCAAGCGCCCTCTTTCCATTTAAACCCCTTGTCCTGTCACCCCCTGCCCTTGTAAAAAGCACCCCCCAGCTTTCTTGTAGCCCCCCCCAGGCACTGGAAGGCGCTCTAAGGTCTCCCTGGAGCCTTCTCTTCTCCAGGCTGAACACCCCCAACTCTCCCAGCCTGGCCCCAGGGCAGAGGGGCTCCAGCCCTCTGAGCATCTCCGTGGCCTCCTCTGGCCTCGCTCCAACAGCTCCGTGTCCTCCTGCTGTTGGGGGCCCCAGAGCTGGAGGCAGAAGTGCAGGGGGGGTCTCCCCAGAGCGGAGCAGAGGGGCAGAATCCCCGCCCTCGCCCCCCTGGCCACGCTGCTCTGGATCCAGCCCAGGATCCGGTTGGCTTTCTGGGCTCCAGTGCACACGGCCGGCTCATGTGCAGCTTCTCACTGCTCAGCACCCCCAGGTCGTTCTCCTCAGGGCTGTTCCCGATCCATTCTCCGCCCAGCCTGTCCTCGTGCTTGGAATTGCCCCGACCCACGTGCACAACCTTGCACTTGGCCTTGTAAAATCACCCAAGTTCTCTAACTCCTTTCTACCATCACCTTTCCCGTCTTCTCAGTTTAAGGATAAATCAGTTCACATTTGCAAAGCGTTGGACTACTTGGTAAAGAACAGCAAAGGAAAAAAACCTAGCCACAGCACAAGTCAGTAAGACATGGGGGTGGGGGGAAATCTCTGATTTTACCCCTTAGAATATTAAACCACTGAAAAAATGTTAAAAAGGCCACTATATCTGAAGTAAAGCAGCCTAGCATCCTTGCCACAAGAAGGTAGAAGAAACAGCTTCTATCTTGATTTTAACAGTGAGAAACCAATACAGTAAGAAAATAAATCATGCAACTATCTGGGCACTGAAGCCCACAAATATTATTTAGATATATAAAATAAGTGAAGTGTAATTTATGTAATTCATATAAGGTATATACATGCAGACGTTATATATACACAAAAATTGCTATTGGCATAGTGCAGTTTTCTAGAAAATAGGTATTCACATATTCAGATGGCTTGAAAGAAGTGGTTTTGAGATACTTAAGGGGTGAGGAAAGCTGGTAAAGGTAACAATTCTATCTGATTACATCCACCTTTCCCCTTGCCTTTGGTGCTCCTCTCATCCCCTCCCGTTGCTCTGACAGGCTGCTTTTTCCTGAGGCATTAGTTTCACCTTCCTTTAAGGCCCTCTCCCAATTGCTGTCACTGAGATAAACAACGGCAAAGGATGGATGCACTCACAGCTCCCAGTAGGAACCTGCAGATACCAACTCTACTACTTTTTATTTTCTCCACATTTCAAAATGTTTTAAAGGTACCAAGTTTCCCATTGCAAGAGGCAGCAAACACCACCAAGTGACCTGTCTGCTCTCTCCAGATCACAGAAAACTCTTTACTGAGCACACACATCTCTTCAGCGTTAACTGAGCTCCAGAAAACTGGACAGAAAATAAAAAAACCATAACAATTAGTGGCTTTTTTAAAAACATCTATACAGAAACTTCTACTGCAGCTCAGCTCAAATCTGAAGCTCTCATGCAGGTCACAGAATGGACTTTCCTACCTTACATTCACAATGCCTCCAGCGTAGGTGCTACAGCTAGCAACTGATGAGCATGCCCTGGAACGAGTAGCACGGTCCACAGCTCCAGCTCTTTGAGGTCCCTTGCAGACCCACAGAAATACACCCCATTGATTGCCTGGCGTCACCTTTTGCTCTGAAAGAACGGTCACTACAGACCGAGCGAAACCAAAGGGTGACAAAACAGGACAAGAAAGGTCGCCTCTGTGTTCTTAGGATTTGACACGGACTGCGAAAGCCTGTTATTAATATCTAACACTTTTAGCTTGACAAGTAGTACAGCAAAGGTGTAATTACATCAATTAATCTAAAAAAATAAATCCCATTTTACCTATTTAACAAGCTAGGTAAAACAGTTTTGTACTAGGTAGCAGCAAAAGCACATGTTCACCAAGTTCCACTTTCACCTAAGAAGAAAGTATTCCTAGCCACTGATTTCAGCTTATTAATTATAGAGAATAGCTAATAATAATAATAGAAAATTGTAATTTAAACACTATTACTAGGAATGCTGTTAATGGGAAATGACAGCATTTCTCTGCTCTCAATTCTGAGTATTAGGCAAGCCTCTAAGTGTAAATTAAATAACGTGGTACTGAAAATACACATGAAATAGCTTAGTGCACAACGGATCTAGGAAGGACTGCAGCACGAGAGCTGATACATCGCGTACTTTTCCCATTTATACCACGGCAAAGCCTAGGAAAGACAGTGAAGAACCCACTGGAATCAGACAATAAGCAAAACCAAAACCCAGCTCGAAAACAATTTGATGGCAACAGGTACAATACAGTGCAAAGACTCAAAAAAACCCACCGCTCCCTTGATGAAATAAGACATTGAGCGATTTACACAGCGATCCTGTAATTCATCACAGACACTCCAGCCACTTACCGCGTAATTAGGGATTAATTACAAACACTGAACGTGGCATTTCACTCGCGTCGGTACAGGTTCTCCTCCAAACAAAAGCACTCTGTGTACAGAAACTTGGCACCCAAGCGCAGCGCATCAGCACACAGGGGTTTTAAACCAACAAAGCATTCCGTTCTGGGAAACTTATTTGCACTGTCCACCCTTCCACTTTGAGGTTTTTTAGCTTGCTAAAAAAGTCTTAAGTTAGAATATTCCGAGTTCCCTAAGGTGACAAAAGGTATTTGGACAGAATCTGTGAAAATATTTAGAAATCTTCCTTCAGAAACTAACTCCTGAGAATTTCCAGTTGCCTTTATAACCGGGTTAAAAGGAATATCCCCCTCTTCACATTTATTTTGATTACATTTTCTCTCACCAAAAGGCTCTCTGTGCGATTTTATGACCATCTCCCAAACAGAAATCCTTTTCCAGGCCCGAGAAGAAACACCCAACATTGTTCTTGAACCGTACACTTATCAGCAATCCAAGGAAGCGATCCCACAAGACTTCATTCACACAAGCAGCCATTCAGTGAATCTCAAATGATGCAGCTGTATTGCTGGAAAGTTGGGTGGTGTTTTAAAATGCAAGTATCTGAAAGCCTCAGTTGTTAAGACTGAGCCTTCCGAATGTGAGAATGTAATTATTTTTCCAGCTTATCACGACTAATTCCCTAAATGCAGCGACTGCTTGAAGTTCCTCCACATATAAAGAACATTCCCAGTGCATAATGGATAAATGTATAAAGAATTAATCTTGAAATTCTCTACGTCATTACAAAAATCATTCCAGAATACATACTTTTAATCCAATATGTGCCTGATGCCACCTTCTTTCTGCCATTGGAGAATTGCTGTATTTAATCAAATTAAGCACAACTGCCAAGGTAATCAATGTCACAGAATCACAGAATGGTTTGGGTTGGAAGGGACCTTAAAGACCACGCAGTCCCACCACCCCTGCCATGGGCAGGGACACCTTCCACTAGACCAGGTTGCTCCAAGCCTCATCCAGCCTGGCCTTGGACACTCCCAGGGATGGGGCATCCACAGCTTCTCTGGGCAACCTGTCCCAGTGCTCCCCACCCTCTCTGGGAAGAATTCCTTCCTCATGTCCCATCTCAGTCTCCCTCCTTCAGTGTAAACCTGTTACCCCTTGTCCTGTCACTATAGGCTCTTGGAAAAAGGCTCCCCCCCCAGCTTCCTTGTAGCCCCTCCAGGTACTGGAAGGCTGCAAAAAGGTCTCCCTTCTCTTCTCCAGACTGAACAAGCCTTGATGTATGGAAACGTAAATTCACGTACAATGAAAGAACTGGAGCAGCAATAACTGGAGACCCTTAGCATTCTGAACATTCGGATTAAATTCAGGACAAATTTCATCTGATTTACTGTGTTTTCAGCCACGTTTTGGGCTGAGACCACACGCCGAAAGTCTAGGTGTAGAAAACGCGTTTCCAAGTTGACAGAAATCCTCTTTCAGAAACCGACAGTAAAGTCTGGACCGTGGAAAACATTTGTTCTGTATATTCCCGTGGGTGACGTGGGACTGACAACTAAAAGGATGCTTAACGCAACACCCTACGAACT
This sequence comes from Rhynochetos jubatus, assembly GCA_027574665.1. Classification (NCBI taxonomy): domain Eukaryota; kingdom Metazoa; phylum Chordata; class Aves; order Eurypygiformes; family Rhynochetidae; genus Rhynochetos; species Rhynochetos jubatus. Next base: position 133,186,864 of record CM050649.1, read on the forward strand.
ACACTCGGAAACATCCTAGCGACAGCTTGTGTTTTCACACTGCACTTCTGTCACTGCCCCAACATCAACAACTGTAACATCAGGCACATCCCTGGTTGTGCTGACCGTACGTTGAGCTCCACAAGCTCCATCGCTTGTATTTTATTCTACCTTTAATCTATTTTAAAATAAATTAATGTAGTTTTAATCTGCTGTACTTGGACCTAAGCTCCAAGAGCCTTTACTGTAAATGAAGCAGGCAGCTGCCCTTTATTAGATGCTTTCTAATTTTGGAACAAGGGAGAGAAAAAAAAAAAAATCAATCCTCCCTCCTTTCTCACAAACAAATCAAAATTCATTCCGCTCCCTATCACAAGCACGAGGCCAAATCTGGCTGCCTTTATTTCAGATGAATGGAAAGCTGCCCTTACTGAAGAATGTGAATGTAAATTTATTTTGGACCGAGTACGCCACAACACATTTCCTCCCCTCTAACTGACCTGATTTTACTTTTTCCTCAAGTTTCACACTAACTTCTGAGAAAACCTCAAAGAGTGGATTGTCTTTGTAACAATTTGAAAAATATGTTAAAAATGCCTTCTGTGCACGAGAACTTCCTTAAGTCAAAACATCCCTGAAAACACCAAACGGGCTTACGTCCTGCACAAGCCAAACTTGCTCACTCAGAACGTCCACTGGATGCTACCATCCTAAGCAACTTACACAAAGGATAAATGAAAACATACACTGTGGAAAATATCCCAATGAATGATTACCTCAGGAGCACAACGCCATAGACATTAAAATTATTCCAGAACCTACCTGTGCATATTCTTTCTCTATGGCAGCTCTTTTCTGACTGAACGCTCTGAAAATAAAAATAAAAATCCATTAATAGACACAGCAAAACGTTATAAATTCAGTAATTCACTTCAAAGGGTTTCCCGCTAGACAGTTTTTATCGTTAAATGAGCAACAAAAAAGCAAAACTGTTTGACAACTGTGCATCAGTAGCCTAGCAACTCCCGTATGTCGACTTCACAGACGCGGCGTTCGAATTTCCAAGTTTTATTGGCTAAATTCAGTTCCCAGGACTAGCGGTGTAAATACCGCTCACTTCCTGAAAGGCTCAGCAGCTTTCCATTGGTATAGCCTAGGGAAGAATTCGGTAGCACAGATTTTATGCATCTAGATGGGCTTATTTCTTAAAAACAAAAGGAAGATTGTGTTTCCTCAACACACCAGACTCATAGTTGTGGGCACAAGACTCTTTAAAGCCATGCTTGTCCCACATCAATACCCCAGTTTGCCCATTAATGTAGCTCTATCACATTAGACCCACTTAACTCCAGTGGTGCCAATCACAGCAGGTCATTCCTCATTAACACCAGGCCTGAACAGGAGGGGCTCAGGATGTACCATCTCAACATATGTGAAAACTGAAGGTTTCACCACTGTTGTAACAGGAAGGAGGTTCAAACACCTAGACGTGCCAAGGCTCTGTCTTCAACAGCTCTTTATCCCTTGAACAGCCAAAGCAGAGCTATTTTCTTCAAGCTATACTGTAAACTATTGAGCTTAAAGCTACGCCATCAGCAAAAGAAAATCTAATTTCATTTAAGTTAGTTACACAATAATTATGGTGACACCATAATAAAAAAATCCTTAGGAACATCCTCTAACAAGGTTAACTCAATAAACACAAACAAAAGGAGCTCTGAACAGCCTTTTTCTACTCCTGTCTACTCCATTTCACCCATGAAGAGCATCCACGTGCTGATAGGGCGTTACGGGCTCGGGCTCCCCAACGGGATGCAGAACAAAAAGTCTAAACGCATCGTGATTGCTTAAAATTCTTTCCAGATTAATGAAAGCCCCGACGAGCTGGCCATATTCCAACTCCAATACTTACACCCCATCTTCCTAAATACCCCTCGTGTAGCTCAGGTGGGGACAAGGGGCTGGATGATTTTGCCATATGAAACACCTTACGAATTGGTAAAATCATCCGAGATGCTTGTAAATGAATCTACTTTGTAAAGCATTCGTGGTATTTCAACTGATATTACAAACCAATTCCTTTTAGGCTCTCCTGTTCCAAAATCCAACATCCCAGACAGGTCAGCAAACATGTAAAAACCGCAATAACCTTCTAAAAGAACATACTTTTTTTTTTTAAGAAAGTATAAATAACTGCAGAAATAAGTAGTAGGAATAACCGAAATGTGTTCTCAATATTGAAAAGGTAAAAGAAAACAAGCGGCTGTCTATGAAACGTAAATCTGGGAAGATTTTAGGCAAAGGCAGTTATTTTCCAATTCTCAGCCAATCTGAGTCGCAAACATATAATTAGAGCTAAACGTTAAGAATCCTCCATTTCACAAAACCTGTATATGGAGTTCTGTATTTCACCATGAGGGTTCCCCCCCCCACACAAAACAAATTCGACTTAAACTAATTGCGTGACGACAGTTGTGACAAGCTGGAAGCCAAAGATATTCCCTAAAAACCTACGTTAAAACGTTTACACTAGAGAAGAGAAACCAAAAGCATTCAACTGGCCCCAGTGCAGAATTACAAAACTCCATACAAAGCGAATTCGCTCGCAAACCCAACAGAAATCTTGGACTTGGAAGGACGGAAGCTCCAGCACGAAGAAAACGTATTGTACAGCAGCACCTCCATAAATTAGAAACATGATAGTTTTCGATTTTATTCTCAATTTTAAAAGGTTTTCAGAAAAGGTTGGCAAGACAGCACATAATTTAATTTATACAACACTTAAAATTTCTCTTTGATCTATGTTTTGGTGAATGAAGTACTGAAAGACGGGCAGGATCAGCCATCCACATTCCTCGAAGCTGGTGTTCTCTGCTGCTTTGCGACTGCATTTCCCTCGATCAGGCACACACAAAGCTGCTGTTAACCTCGGGACAATTCATACAGCCATCCTTTTATGACAACCAGAAATATATTACAAAACACAACGAATTATGAGACTGAAGTAGACAAATTTCCCAGGAGAAAATTATTTTGAGCAGGGGAAAAAAAAAAAAAACCCAAAACAAACACCACACCAGTCTGACTAATAAATGCATCATAGTTTCTTAATTTGGGAAATCGGAAAGCTTTCCTGTGTGTATCTTGATCTTATCCCAAGCTGGGATATTCTTAACCTTACAGTCATTCTGGATGGAATTTCAAGTTCATTCACGTAAGGAAACGTTCTGTAAGCTAGTATAATGTTCTCTAATTGTTATCAAAAGCTTTTAGGAAGTGAGTTAGTGGGTCTGCAAGAAAACAGGAGTATTAGGGTTTCTTTAAACTAGGATGTATTCATAGAATCAGAGAATGGTTTAGGTTGGAAAGGACCTTACAGATCATCTAGTTCCACCCCCTGCCATGGGCAGGGACACCTTCCATAGCCCAGGTTGCTCCAAACCTCATCCAGCCTGGCCTTGGACACTCCCAGGGATGGGGCATCCACAGCTTCTCTGGGCAACCTGTCCCGGTGCCCCCCACCCTCTCCGGGAAGAATGCCTTCCTGATGTCCAATCTCAATCTCCCTCTTTGCTCCTTGTCCTGTCACTCCCTGACCTTGGAAAAAGTCCCCCCCAGCTTTCTTGTAGCCCCCCCAGGCACTGGAAGGGGCTATCAGCTCTCCCCAGAGCCTTCCCTTCTCCATTAATTAATATCTGCTATTACATCTTTTCCTCAAATTAATCATTAAGTGCAAGAAACACCAGATTTGCATACCCAAAAAAAAGAGACATCATTTTTGTTTCTGGACAGTAATTCTTAAATGTCACCTCCATCCTGCAAACAGTAATTCACATGATATGCTTATTCCCTTTCCCCGCTAAAAAAATCACCCAAAAGCATTTAAAGTCTTTGATGGTTTAAACAGAGGGTGAGAAAGAAGAAATTGAACATTACTAGGTATATATAATCAAGCTAAGACGCTTTTTTCATTAAGTATGTACTTGCCACAAGCCTCAAACTGCAGGAAAACCCTGACTCAGTCTCCAAACAAAGAAAACTAACTAAAGCAAAATATTTACGCTCATCATAAGGACAAGTAGCTGCATTTAAAGGAAACACTATTTTATTACACGTCCAGAGTGCGACCAGAGGCTTTTCTTTTAAAGAGCTTGCTGCCAGGGAAGACTGCTGCAAGTCCGAAGGGAAAGTCCCACTCAAGGAAGTTACTTGGATGATTTCAACATGAGTGATTTAACATCAAGATGCAATGCCAGCCACCCACAGCATTTCCCCACACCCTGCTGCCTACAGCCACGGTGTATGGCTCAGTATGACCAGAATGAACCTAATCCTGGAGGAATTACGAAGGAATGTTCTTTCTGAAGCACAAAGAGCTAGAGAGGCTCTGCACAGAAGGGTTGTCTTCCCTGGAAACGTCAGCGATTGGCCAAGTCTGGTCAAAAATAGAGCAGTGGGGTTAGAGAATGCTTGCTCCGGTCGGCATTAGGACAATAAGGACTAAATGTGGGGTTGGAAAGGACTTCTCTTTCAGACTAAAAAGAGGAGGAGGGTGGAGATTTTCCTGCTGCATAGCAGGACTTTTCTGACCTACATATCCTTATCACAGAATGGTTTGGGTGGGAAGGGACCTTAAAGACCACCCAGCCCCACACCCTGCCATGGGCAGGGACACCTTCCATAGACCAGGTTGCTCCCAGCCTCAGCCAGCCTGGCCTTGGACACTTCCAGGGATGGGGCATCCACAGCTTCTCTGGGCAACCTGTCCCAGGGCCTCCCCACCCTCTGCGGGAAGAATTTCTTCCTGATGTCCCATCTCAATCTCCCTCTTTCAGTTTAAACCCATTACCCCTTTTCCTGTCACTCCCTGCCCTTGGAAGAAGTCTCCCCCAGCTTTCTTGTAGCCCACCCAGGCACTGGAAGGGGCTCTAAAGTCTCCCCACAGCCTTCCCTTCTCCAGGCTGAACCCCCCAACTCCCCCAGCCTGGCCCCAGGGCAGAGGGGCTCCAGCCCTCGGAGCATCTCCAGGGCCTCCTCTGGCCTCGCTCCAACAGCTCCGTGTCCTCCTGCTGTTGAGGGCCCCAGAGCTGGAGGCAGAAGTGCAGGGGGGGTCTCACAAGAGCAGAGTCTATGTCCCTACCAGGCTTTTGGCCCGGGATAACATGCTCCAAGGTGCGCCATGAAGCCAGGCTGGTCACTTTGTTTCCCAAGGACAGAAATTCTTTGGGATAACCTCAATTTATAAGGCTTTACATGACGAGAAATATCTGGAGGAAACATAATGATCTGTCACACTGAAGAAATTAGATTACGTGATCTAATGTTCCCTTGGGCTCTATGAACCAGTGGAACTTTAAGGGAGCAGGGGAAAGAAAATTACACATCTCGTCATCCTCGTTTTGCCAATGCTACTTTTACTAGCGCTGAACCACCACTGTCACTGCAAATTCCCAACACGAACTCCAGCAACTGTCAGGTATTTAAATTGCTCATATCAATTTAAGATAATCAATTCAAGTATAACCTGGTCTAGGGGAAGGTGTCCCTGCCCATGGCAGGGGGTGGGGCTGAGTGGGCTTTGAGGTGCCTTCCAATCCCAACCATTCTATGATTCTGCGATAACAGATGCTATGAAACATTCAGGTGTATTTTTAGATTTTCATTGTAAATTAGCTAACAATGTGAAGTAAGGAGTCAGGTCAGTGGAGAATGATGTTTCCAGATGTTTTCTGTTAGAACTGCCAGTTACCAAGAGAAAGACGGGTTCCACCTGGTATATGGGCGTCCACTTGGCCTGGAAACATCTAAAGGTCACACTTATATGAAAAATCAGTAAACTGACATTAAAATATACATTAGTGTTATATAAATCAATGTTATATTTGCCAAGATGATCCAGTCCTACAAATCTAAGGATGAAAGTCACAGCTTGCACAGTAAAAACAGTTCAACAGTGACACCCTAAAAATCAGAAAGCAAATTATTAAAAAGCTAATTTAACTACATCTAGAAAGCTATGCAAGAATGTAAACAGACCCTTCATGTTCAGGTCTCTTGAATAAAAGAAGGGGCTAAATTTGCATAGGTAAATTATTTCCATTTAAAGGCTGAGACAATCAACGAGCCAAGCAGGGGGCTGAATCGCACTTGGAACGACTCCTCGTACAAGATCACGACAATGGTCAAAACGCAGATGTATTAACTGGCAAACTGGGAGAACTCACCTAGCACTAGCAATCTGTGTCAACACAGTTTTGTGGCTATGGACATTCAGGTAAATTGTTTAGAAATTTTAATTTTCAATATATATCCTTACAATTTGTACAACTACACAGAGCACCAGAAAACATACAAATCAGTATCGTATCTAAAATATCCAAGCATGTTAGACTGAAGAAATGCACCTGTTTTAACTGACCTTGACCTAAGAGAGTCCCCAGCTGCTACCCTAACAAAAGGCAGTAGCAGCAAATGAGAAAAAACACGAGCTTAGCTCTACAGAGACTGGATTTCCCTGATCAGCAGAACGCAGAATTGACACTTGCAGTGCTGTTCACTTGAAAGATGATGAAAGAAGGGGAGGGGGAGAGAAAAATTACACATGCACATGCTGCATGGTGATGGTAACTTTCCAAAACCTTATTTTTAACCTTTTTATCCAGGCTACCATACCCCTAATAGAAGCAAAACAACAAAGACCGTAACATTTTATCTTTGGGACCCACTGCAGAGCTCTGAGTCGACAGAAAGCAAAACCCACGGTGAAGTGACAATAGATGTAGGTCAACAGAGTAGATCTGTAAAGCTCCAACAGAGGGGGCAAAGGTAGAGGAATGAAAGACTGCCCATTGTTTGCATGTTTTGTCCATACTTTATGGGGTAACAAGGCAATTTCAAAATTCAGTTGGAAAATTATTCACCACGTCAAAATTTCTTGATGCAAATCCACTTTGGAACTGTAACTGATTTTAAACTGACTCAATTCACCAACATTCAAGAGTCTGAATCAGTGAATTAAGAAACACCCCAACATTTCCAGCTTCCCAAAAAGCAGATCAAGAATAATTCATGACATCTAGAACATACACCAGCAGAAAACCATAACTTTGCCACTTCTGTTTATAACATACACTGGTAGCACACGCACTCCGGGTGCAGTGATGTCTGAACTAATATCATCCTGGTTTTCTTTTGTAAGATACACTCACTCCGAAACTTTCCATTAGAAACATTTACTTGGACTTGTGCAAAGCATTCGACAGCGTCCCATGCAACATCCTTGTCTCTAAACTGGAGAGGCGTGGATTTGACAGATGGACCACTCGGTGGATAAGGAACTGGCTGGATGGTTGCACCCAGAGAGTTGTGGTCAGTGGCTCCATGTCTGAGTGTCTCCCAGCAATGAGCGGCGTTCCACAGGGGTTGGTGTTGGGACCGGTCCTGTTTAACATCATCATTAGTGACATGGATGGTGGGAATTAGTGCACCCTCAGCAAGTTTGACATGACACCAAGCTGTGTGGTGCGGTCAACATGTTGGAGGGAAGGGATGGCATCCAGAGGGACCTGGACAGGCTGGAGAGGTGGGACCGTGCCAACCTCACGGAGTGCAACAAGGCAAAGGGCAAGGTCCTGCACAGGGGTCGGGGCAATCCCAGCACAAGGACAGGCTGGGTGGAGAATGGCTGGAGAGCAGCCCTGAGGAGAAGGACTTGGGGATGCTGGGGGATGAGAAGCTGAACATGAGCTGGCCGTGTGTGCTGGCAGCCCAGAAAGCCAACCGGATCCTGAGCTGTATCAGGAAAACCGTGGCCAGCAGGGTGAGGGAGGGGATTCTCCCCCTCTACCCTGCTCCTGTGAGACCCCACCTGGAGTTCTACATCCAGCTCTAGGACCCCAACATAAGAAGGATATAGACTGTTTGGAGCGAGTCCAGAGGAGGCCATGAAGATGCTCATAGGGCTGAAACACCTCTGCTATGGGGACAGGCTGGGAGAGTTGGGGGGTTCAGCCTGGAGAAGGGAAGGCTCCAGGGAGACCTTACTGCGGCCTTCCAGTACCTGAAGGGTACAAGTAAGCTGGGGGGTGGGGGGAGCTTTTTACACGGGCAGGGAGTGACAGGACAAGGGGTAACGGGTTTAAACGGAAAGAGGGAGATGGAGATGGGACATCAGGAAGGAATTCTTCCTGGAGAGGGTGGGGAGCACTGGGACAGGTTGCCCAGAGAAGCTGTGGATGCCCCATCCCTGGGAGTGTCCAAGGCCAGGCTGGATGAGGCTTGGAGCAACCTGGTCTAGTGGAAGGTGTCCCTGCCCATGGCAGGGGGGTTGGATCTAGATGGTCTTTAAGGTCCCTTCCAACTCAAACCATTCTGTGACTCTACAATTTAAACTGACAGCTCTCATTTAAAAAAAAAAAAAAAGGAAGGGAATGCCATCACCGCAAACTCAAAAGCCAATACTACATATCAAGGTGGTTGCTTTTGTTAATTCTTTTTGTCCCATTCACAAACAAAAACTCCTACTGAACAATCTAGAAACCATCTATTTAGCAGTGAGTACATGCACAAACACAGTCTTAGCCCCTCCAAAACTATCCTAATCTACCTTTGAAACAAAACCAAACAAACCCGTGCACACAGCAAGTTAAAATACAGCGTTAAATATCAACTCCCTACCTCCCTTAACTGACACATAGATCTAGAAGCCTTTTACAGTGATGAGATATATTTATTCCAAGCAAGGGAAATAGATCCTACTACATGAGCAACAGGGGAGGAACTCCGATGGTGAACTACACTCCCCTGAATTATTTATGTACAAGATGGCATTAAAATTTCCAGCCAGCCACCCCCACCTGTTTCTGAAGGCCAGCGTGTCCCAGGGGCAGGACTTGGCATTTGCCTTTGTTGACCTTCCCGAGGTTCCTGCCAGCCAGGTTGTTATTCAAGTCATTAACCAGTATTGATCCAGTACTGACTGCTGAGAGACTCCCAGCTGGACTTTGCACTGCTCCCTACCACTTACATTTGAGAAGTCCAGCCTATTTTCCACCCACTTATCAGTCCATATGTGGTTATAAAGGTATTATGGGAGACTGTATCAATGGCCTCACTAAAGTCAACACTACAACACACACTGCTGTCCCTTTGCCCACATAGCCACTTATTCCAGAAGGAAATCAGGCACAACACACTGGGAGCAGCCAGCGTGGACTAACCAAATCTCCTTCTTGCCCCTTCAAGACATGGCTTCTTGAAAACGAAGCTTAGGAAATGGCTTCTAGGAGGTTTTGTACCATAATCTACGCAGGAACTAGGGTAGCGCTGACGAGCCTGCTGTGCCCCAGATCCTTCTTTTAGCCATCTTTGAAGATGGGTATGGCATTTGCCTTTTTCCAGTCATCAGGAACCTCTCCTGATTGCCACAATCTTTCAAAGACACTTCTTCATTAGGTCCCATGCCTTTGCTTCAGGTTAGGGTAACCCTCCCTTAGCAGACCTAGTCTGTAGCCTTCCTCCCTAGGCCCATCTGCTGTCAAGGGGCTTGTGTCCCACCTTGTCAGATGGGTCCCATCCCTCCTCAGCAGTCCGTGTTTAAACAAGGCTCTCATGTTTATGAGAGCCAAAGCTCTGCCTGCACCATCTAGGTGCTGTTCTGCTGGATGTGTCCACTTCGGCCCAAGCCCTTCACCTTCACAGGAAGGACTAAGAACTCACCCAAGGCCCGCCCTGTCCTTCACATTTGTCCCCAGAGTTCTGCCATTACTTTTTACACATTCAAGGTCACCTCTGGTAGAATCTGGGGTGCCCACATTGAGGGACAGTCCTGATGTTCGATGAACCTTTGTAGTTGTTCTGCAGTATCCTGGATCTAACTCCCCAGCAAACACTGAATCACAGAATCTTTCAGGTTGGAAAAGCCCTTTCAGCCCACCCAGTAACCCCACACTGCTCACACCACCACTGACCCATGTCCCTGAGCACCTCGGCCACATGGCTCTGAAACCCCTCCCGGGATGGGGACTCCCCCCTCCCTGGGCAGCCCCTTCAGGAAGAAAATTTCTCTATTACACAATTTAAACCTCCCCCGGCACAACTTGAGGCCGTTTCCTCTCATCCCATCACTTGTCCCTTGGGAGAAGAGACCAACCCCCACTCTCTGCCCCCTCCTGTCAGGGAGCTGTAGGGAGCAATAAGGTCTGCCCTGAGCCTCCTCTGCTCCAGGCTGAACCCCCCCAGCTCCCTCAGCCGCTCCCCCCAGGGCTTGTGCTCCAGCCCCTTCCCCAGCTCCGTTCCCTTCTCTGCACACGCTCCAGCACCTCAATATCTTTCTTGAAGTGAAGGGCCCAAAACCAACAAACCTCTCAAGATACCAAGCTAGCTCAGCACATGGATGCTTGTTTCCTGCAGGAGGGAGTCTCCAGTGACCATCTCTGACTGCAGAGTGTGTTCCCTTCCTTCCACAGCTCCCTTACTTGGTGGCAAGGCAGTGCCTTATCAGGGCACATCTTCCACAGGGGAGGCCACTGCTGATCCCAGCCCAAGCGAGAGGCACCACACACATCTTGGATCCCGAGACCTGGACAGCAGCATCCTTTCTCTGGGCTGAGACCTCTCTTTTGCCAGGGGCAGTTGGTCCCTATTATGCAGTGATAGGATATGGGGTAATGTGTTTAAATGGAAAGCAGGGAGATTTAGATAAGGTATCAGGAAAACATTCTTCACAGAGAGGGTGGGGAGGCACTGGGACAGGTTGCCCAGAGAAGCTGTAGGTGCCCCATCCCTGGAAGTGTCCAAGGCCAGGCTGGATGAGGCTTGGAGCAACCTGGGCTAGTGGAAGGTGTCCCTGCCCATGGCAGGAGGCTTGGAACTAGGTGGTCTTTGAGGTCCCTTCCAACCCAAACCATTCTATGATACTATAATTGTGTGTTCCCAACACCATCATTGCCCAGTTTCAAGCAATTCCACATCTTGAGCAGAGTTTTTGGCTCACCCTGTCTTCCTGCTATGCCATCTGCTACCTGCTCTGCAGGCTAGCAGCTATACAGCCACCATCTAACATCTGATAAAGAGTCACTGGACTGGTCAGTCTGTTGAAGACAGAAGATTTAAGTGCTCCCCTGTCAGGAAACAGCCAAGAGACACTGTCTGCTGGAGCCAGCAGCAGCAAGCCAACAGCAGTGCCCAGATGATGATCACGGAAGACCCCGCCTTAAAACTGCTACGGCAATTGCTGTTTTGAGTAGCAAACTGTTGCGCTGTCTTGTGGATGCGAAGGGAAACCTCACTGGCAGCACATGCGTGTGTAAGCTAAAGGCACAGCATACCTTAACACTTCAAAGGTACACGGTTGATGTTTAATAGACAGACTTACATTTGATATGGTCATAGTTGAATTAAAACATCCTTTGTAATTGCAGCTGCCACTACAAAATCAAAAGAGGAGCACCTGGGAAGTACCTGGGGGGGGGGGGGGGGGGGGGGAAGGAACAGGCCAAAATATTATCCTCTCTTGTAGGAAAACAGGATTTCTTTAGGAATGCTGATGTTCTTCTTCGCAGGTTTAATTCGCTGCTTTTATCTGGATGCTTCATCCCACTTTCCCCAGTAACATGAAAAATGCACCATAATGAATCAATATCATACAACCGAGAAAGTGCTTTTACCTGGTTTTCAATTTAAGGACAGGTGCATCACTAACAAAGGCACAACAGAACTGAAGTACTTCAGCTAATATAAATCACCGCCATAGCTCAGCAGTGGTGGTGGTTGGCAATAAATGCTGAGATAACCCAGCGCACGCTGCATGCTTAATTGGCTACTTCAGGAACACAGGGATACGCAGGAACAGGCTGCATTAATACTCCCTTTCCATGTCCAGCAGAGACAAAGATGACATACCTGGGGGAATAATTAATCTACAAAAATTATTCATCATGATGAGACTCTCGAACGCTGCATGTAATAGCCTCCTCTTTGTTATTTTTCTGTGTACACCAAACAGCTTTACAACTACCAAAGCATTTTAAATGACATGAATGAAATTCTGAGTGTCTGCAGGATACATTATTTTACAGAAAAGCACCGATTTCTGAAGTAATCTATATACAGACTTCAGAAGCCAGAGCGCAACAACCCAGGTTATTAAAATGAGAAACATACTTCTAAAAAGAAGGGGTCTCCTGTCCCCTCCTCGCCAGCAGGTAAGCGCACGCGTGGTTCTTCAAAGAAAAAAGCGAGCAATGTGCCACTTCAAAGAGGCAATTTAAACCACTACACACAATGGAGGCAGAACCATCAGAAACAATTTTCATCACGAAGTACCAACAGCTTCAAATTCAGCGACTTTTGTAGGTTGGGGAGTTCACGTAATTACACAAAAGACCGGCTTTCCCTTTTCCGGGCCAAGCTCCTCCGAACACAGAACACGTTATCATCTTTAGGCAATGCGGTAGCCTTGCCTGGATGCACTAACAGAACCATTTCACTGCCTACAGCATCCAAAAATCACTGTCAGCTTTGTGATGCTACACAGACAACCTGAAAGCTCTCCACTTCCTCAGGTTCATGTAAAGATCAGACCTGGCATTAGCAGAGGGACAAGAAGATGTAGTATCAGGAGACAGTGACCCTTCATTCCCTCGTCACAGAGGTAAAGATAAGCCCAAGCAAGTTTAGATTGGATATTAGGGAAAATTCCTTCTGGGAAAGGGCTGTCAGGATGGGAAGGGGCTGTCCAGGGAGGGGGGAGTCCCCATGCCAGGAGGGGTTTCAGAGCTGTGTGGCCGAGGTGCTCAAGGACGTGGGTCAGTGGTGGGATGAGCAGTCTGGGGTTAAAGGTTGGGCCTGATGGTCTTTTCCAATCTAAAAGATTCTATTAAACTAGTTAGCAGAAGGTTTTTCTTATCCAAGCAGAGTAACGGGACACTTTCTCTCTGAATCCACCTGGAAAAGGGCAGAGGTACAGAGATCCCCACAAGAAAGGAGTTAAAAGTTTCTGTAGGCAATAAGGCATAAAGTTCTGCTTTCAGCACCTGTAGGCAAGTAAAACTTCACCTTAATCAGAACACGCAGAAGAAGTAATTCCTTTATTACAACTCTACCTACTGCCAAACCACCTGAAAGTCATCAGCAACCAAATATTTCTCACCAGGGAAGGCACTGCCTTCGATTACTCTCATTTTTGCCTGATCTAGCACAAGATCATCATCCACACCCTTCTGCATGAAGATACACATGAGCAATCTTCCCCCAGATCTTGTAGAAAGACATTCATCCACATTCGCATCAGAGCATTACCTTGGCTTTCCAAATGATGTATGAAGCACGTAAGTCTAGGTAAGAATTTCACCTGCGAGGACTGAGGGGAAAAGAATTTAAACGTTGAGTCCTGCAGCCTTTTCCATAGACGCCATCCCTAGGCTGTCTCCCCACTGCCTCTGAAAACGTCTTGCTGCTACCACTCTCGTAGCAGCCCTTTTATTACCCTTCATGCCCCTGAGCAGCTGTAGATGCAACTGATACTGTCCTTCAGCAGCCAACCAAGCTGTAGCACTCCTCTACTGCCCACTTGCTGTCCTTTAGCTCCGTGCTTCGCCTCGTGGGGCTTCTGCTGAAATTCCTCCTCCTCCCACGCAACGAGGTGGTTTGCTCCTTAGCTTTCTCTGGAAGTCTTCCTTAGAAAAGCCTTCCTCCCACGGCAAGTATGGACTATTTGCAGTTCTTACACCACAAGCATCTCAACGCGGTGTGAACACGGCCTCTGGGCCAAGACTTTTAACGAGAGCACACGAATACGATCATTGTTGGGCAGGCCAAGTTCCCGTCAGCTGTGAAAGCACACAAGCCAGAAGAACAAACTCAAAACCACCCTCGCGAGGTCACCCACAGCCTAAACTTTTGCCCACAATGAAGCTCTACGACCCACCGCGAGAAGCCAGTGACATTTCCTGCCTGTGAATCAAGTGGAGGGTTGCCCGATCTCAGCAGCTGTGTGAAGGACATCTTTACAACTCAAAGCACAAATATTTGGTACCGTCAAGAAACTCTGCACGCTGAGTCAAGAAATTCTGCTATCCTCCCTGAAGGGCACTCTTCTTGCAGCTCCTTGGCAAGCCATCCCTCACTTCTACTTACCTCAGTGTACTTGTCCAGTCCTCTGGGAAGTATAAAAGAAACTAAGGCAGAGATTTTTGAAACTTGATTTTAATACTCTTTGTACCATCCCCTCTTCAGTCTTAACCTTAAAATAGTCAGCTCTTCTGAACAGAGTCTGAGAAGTTCCCACAGCATGGTATTAACTGAGAGTTCAAACATCCTGCAAGGTCCCAGAGCCCTGCCCTCCTCCATAAATTCCTCACTATAACACACAGCACTAGTTTCAAACAGTAGCTTTCACCAAGTAAATAAAAGCTACAGCCTCCACCCATCCCTTTTATAGCCAAGTACACAGACATCTCTTGTTGATTCACCTACTACAGAACATTTTACCACCCTGAAGAGTCTTGCTACATCTTTCTACTTTTATCCTGCTACGCTTATCCTGTGGAGCCCTCAGCCTAAGAAGGATATAGACCAGTTGGAGTGAGTCCAGAGGAGGCCACAAAGATGCTCCGAGGGCTGAGGCTCCTCTGCTATGAAGAAAGGCTGAGAGAATTGGGCTTGTTCAGCCTGGAGAAGAGAAGGCTTTGGGGAGACCTTATTGCACCTTCCAGTACCTGAAGGGAGCTACAAGGAAGATGGGGGGAACTTTTTACAAGGGCCTGTAGTGACAGGACAAGGCGTAATGGGTTTAAATTGAAAGCAGGGAGATTTAGATTAGATATCAGGAAGGAATTCTTCCTGCAGAGGGAGGGGGGGCACTGGAACAGGTTGCCCAGAGAAGCTGTGGATGCCCCATCCCTTGGAGTGTCCAAGGCCAGGCTGGATGAGGCTTGGAGCAACCTGGGCTAGTGGAGGGTGTCCCTGCCCATGGCAGGGGGTTGGAACTGGATGATCGTTAAGGTCCCTTCCAGCCCAAACCATTCTGTCATTCTATGATACACTGAGGATTTACAGTAACTCACCAACTGCGTGGATTCAGCAACTTGATGCTGTGATTAGAAATACACTTTTCCTACCACCAACACTAATCCTCTCAGGCAGCTTTGCTACAGTTTGTCCTTTGGAATGTTTACTCTTTCAATAACCTCTTATTTTCAACTAAGATAAACTACGCTAAAAGAAAAGTCCCTTGAATGTAAACAGAGGTATTAAAGCAGAAAACATTTCAACCCATTTGCAGAAGATCTGCTCCAACTTAAATCAGCATATAGCCAAGTACATAACAAAGATCGTCCTCAGTCAAGGACTCCAATTTGTGCAGGGCATATTTGGGTCAAAAGCAGTCTTCTGATTTCCTGCTGGCATTCAGCTACAACTGTTTTACTACAGTTTTCACACACAATTTTAAATATCTAGATCATCCTCTCACTCTCCCCTCAAGCAACTCTCTCAAATAGAAGAAATATATATATATATTAATGCATTGATTCCCAGGAAATTAGAAAAACCTAGAAGGGAGACAGATCTGGAAATGATCTGTCTTTGCTGCCCCATCCTCAGGTATACCTGTTCCTGAACAGGCACATACATCTATACATCAAGTATACCTGTGTCTAAACACAGCTATAGGTCTTCATCGGCATCATTCCTCTGGATGCAGAAGCGTATTCTAATTTGGACCCAGAGGTAGCTGAACCAGGGAAGGCTTAACCTCCTACACAAGAAACCAGTGGCAGCGTGCTTATATGACTGAATCTCTCTTACCCTTGTACTATAAAACAGGCCTCCAGTAAACAGGGGAAAACCAATTCACTTCCATTACCTTCTGTAGATAGAAACCCCCCTAGCTCGTAACAGTTGGGTGCTGCCACCCACACCAGATTCAAGTCTCTCAACTCTTACTACCTTTTAATCAGGGCATTGGCAGACAGGGTAAAAAAAAAACTATCAACTGTTGTATTTTTGGCAAGTCTAGGCACTACTGTTCTTCCAAGCCTGCTCATTTCGAAGGAGTAAAACACTAATTTGCCTTCCACACCCACAGACACAGAGCAGATAAAGAATATCTTGCTGTGAATCACAACATCCAGGCAGTCTAACTTGGAATTTCGTGACCTTAGAAGTTCTCACGCAAGAATGATTTCCTGCTGCTTAAAAAATATGCGCCCCCCTCCCCCAAAAGCACGTTTATATTTGAACAACTAAACTGCTTACTCACAAGAGTTGAACTGATGCACTTACAATCTAGAACTTCCCATCAGAACGTGTTATGAAGTCACAATTTTTACCAAGATGCTGACAGGTCAATGACAGTCGGCACAGGCCAGTGGGTGCAAGTTTAGGGGTTCTTCATAACATGCATAGAATCACAGAATGGTTTGGGTTGGAAGGGACCTTAAAGATCACCTAGTACCAGGTACCCTGCCATGGGCAGGGACACCTTCCACTAGCCCAGGTTGCTCCCAGTCTCATCCAGCCTGGCCTTGGACACTTCCAGGGATGGGGCAGCCACAGCTTCTCTGGGCAACCTGTCCCAGTGCCCCCCACCCTCTGCAGGAAGAATTTCTTCCTGATGTGCAATCTCCCTCCTTCCGTTTAAACCCATTACCCCTTATCCTGTCACTCCCTGCCCTTGGAAAAAGCAACCTCCCAGCTTTCTTGTATCCCCCCCCCCCCCCCCGGCACTGGAAGGGGCTCTAAGGTCTCCCTGCAGCCTTCCCCTCTCCAGGCTGAACAAGCCCATCCATAACATACACCTTGGTAATACTGAACACAAGCTTTTTAATGCAGTATGTGGAACACACTCAGTAAAAGTCACCTGATCTAAAGAAATGTATTAACAGATACACAAAACACCTATTGGGATAGTTCAAACCCACAAGCAAATTGGAGTTTAAACAGGAAGCTTGTGCTGACAAAAATCAGTTATCTCCAATGCATCAGAAGCTTCTCCTTCATAAACCTAGCAAAAATGACAATGCAATTTTCTCCCAAGTTACTAAGTATGCTTCTGAACTAAGCTTTTATTCATAATTTAAAATGTTCTCATCCTCACAACCTATGAGAAACTACTTTTTCTTAAACCGTGAAATATCTCTACCTCATGCCTGAACAACGACCCTCCAGCAGTGCACAGAGAAAATATTTCCAGACAACATTAAAGAGCCAGCAATGTACTCACCATAAATCACATTACTGTACAGTTTGGGATTAGGATGAGTTGCCACTAGCAACAGAGCCAAAAAAAAAAAATCAATTCTGTCACGATATATAGAGAATTCTCGTAACCTCAAACGTAGTCAATGTTTTCAGCAATTTGTCTTGGAAAAGTATTAGCAGTCCAATATGTGATCAAGGAAACATGACATCCAGGCACAAAACAATACTAAAACAATACTTTTCCCTTTTGTAGAATAAAACAAGAAAAGAACAACCAGAAAGCTGCTGATAAGCATGAACATTTCATTCACCCTCTTCAAAATAAAAGCGCTCCATCTTTATAGCATTAGCGTTTACAACAAATAGGAAATTGGTTTTAGAGCTTAAAATGATCACTAAGGATTTATTTTTTTTAATGGGAAGCTAAGCAAAATCGGGAGATTCACAGAGTGGTCAGGGTAGGAAAGGACCTCTAGAGATCATCTAGTCCAACCCCCCTGCCAGAGCAGGATCCCCCAGAGCACATCACACAGGAACAAGTCCAGGCGGCTTTGGGAAGTCTCCAGGGAAGGAGACTCCCCCCTCTCTGGGCAGCCTGTCCCAGGGCTCTGTCACCCTCACAGGGCAGAATGGTTTCCTCATGGTCAGGCTGAACCTTCTGTTTGCCAGTTGATGGCCATGGCCCCTCGTCCTGTCACTGGGCACCCCTGAGCAGAGCCTGGCCCCATCCTCCTGACACCCACCCTTTAGATATTGATCAGCATTGATAAGATCCCCCTCAGCCCCCTCTTCTCCAAGCTGAACAGCCCCAGCTCTCCCAGCCTTTCCTCAGGTGGAAGGTGCTCCAGGCCCTTCCCCATCGCAGTGTCCCTGCGCTGGGCCCTCTCCAGCAGCTCCTTGTCCTTCTGGAGCTGAGGAGCCCAGAACTGGACACAGCACTCCAGGGGAGGCCTCAGCAGCGCAGAGTAGAGGGGGAGGAGAACTTCCCTCAACCTGCTGGCCAAGATACAATTTAGACAAATACAAAGCTTTTTTTATAGCTTACCCAAACCTGATTCATCATATTCAAGATATTTCCTATTTAGAAAAAAACCAACCCCAGACACTGGCATAATTCAGAGAGTCTACCAGGAGTTTTTAGAAAACAGGAATATGAGGAGTTTCTTTGATCCCTATTTGCTTACCAGCTCTCTGAGAGAAGCCAAGACACATTTCATCACTCAGGCAGCTTATTTCATCCTGGATCTGCAAAACGTTTTGTAGTAGGCAACAACCACCTTACAGTTTTCCCCTTACTCGCCTGTCATTTTCCAAATCTTGACAGTGCCACCCAGGTTTATTACAAAGACGTTTCTCCTTTCTTCACTTGTACTTTTAATACAGGCACTTCATTTTTAAATGATAGCCTTTCACAACGTTTCATTGTTGTTAACACTGACATAAATCAAATTCCGTATTTTAATGGATTCGAGTAACAAGATGGGTTTTTCCTCACGAAGCACAATTGCACACGTGCTACTATTTAAGTCAATGCAACTGAGTAGTTCACTGAAAATAAGTGATCCAATTTCTACAATTGCACGTGTATCTCAGAGTATTCCTTATAAAGTTCTAAAGGAAGAACACAAGCTGCAACTGAAACAGAAGAGGGGGCTGAGGGGATCTTATCAATGCTGATCAATATCTAAAGGGTGGGTGTCAGGAGGATGGGGCCAGGCTCTGCTCAGTGGTGCCCAGTGACAGGACGAGGGGCCATGGCCATCAACTGGCAAACAGAAGGTTCAGCCTGACCATGAGGAAACCCTTCTGCCCTGTGAGGGTGACAGAGCCCTGGGACAGGCTGCCCAGAGAGGGGGGAGTCTCCTTCCCTGGAGACTTCCCAAAGCCGCCTGGACTTGTTCCTGTGTGATCTGCTCTAGGGGATCCTGCTCTGGCAGGGGGGTTGGACTAGATGACCTCTAGAGGTCCCTTCCAACCCCTACAACTCTGTGAGTCTGTGAAAGCGATTTATTCCTATTTTTCCTGCAACATGCAGACCTCGGCCCATTCACCACGAAAACACTGTCTGCGTGAAGGCAATATTCCGCCGCTATTCACACCCCGATCGTACCGCTCCGTGTGCAAACCCATCTGTACCTTCCCAAAAAGCTGCTGTTTCAGAAACAGCTGCCTTGTTGCACCCAGACACTACCGCACGTACGACAACCGGCGTGGAATGTGCCCACAGCAGCGTAAAGTCTCAGAACTTCGCCAAACAAAGTGGGTTGAAGATGTTTAAGGATGGTTGTCACCCCACACATCTGGCAAACCAACCTAATTGCTTACCCACAGCTGGATACACTACCCTGTACAGAGATCCCATCACAAGAAAGCACATTCCTGCTCACCATATAGCTTTCTGTAAACAACACTCTTCCCAGTTTTCCTTCAAAGGATATTTCAGCCTGTTCATACCTTGGATGTAGGAATCGGATCCGTCGGTCACCAAGAACCACGAAACACAGGCTTCCTCCCACCACCATCTTCTTATTTCCCTGTCCGGATAATTCAACACCACATCGCTACTACAGCTTGTGGTCCACGTGCTACGGAAAACCAACTGTCCCTACAACAGGTGAACGCCTGCTTCACGTAAGCAGTGGAAAGGTTGCTTGGTTCCCTGCTACTCAGCTCAAGTACGTTACCCCTGGGCCTAATGGGACTTGGAGGAAGGAACAGGAGAGACGCTAAAACAGAATTACACTATCGGAACTTGGTGTCGTCGTTGAAATAATAAGGAGCGGAGGCTGCTAAGTTACTGTAGGTAGAGGTGCTGGGTAGGCAAAAACAGCAGCAAAACCAAGACAAAACACACTAGTATTTTCTTCCTGATGCCACTTGTCACCTGGGCAGGCATGGCACTGCCTATCCGTGAGCTGCTTCTTTTCCAGTTCAGCTCATCTCCTTTTCTGGAATGGTGGCATTCCTTACCTCTACCCATTTCACCTGGGAAGATTGTTCTGAGTATAACCAGTCATTTCCAACTTTGCTTTGATCATTCCCTACCTAGATAAATAGAAGTCAGAGTCCCTCCCCACCCTTTTTCCAAAAAGCAGAAACTTAAGTCTACTGCCGACCAGCCTCCTGGAAAAGGGATTTGAAAGAGCACAAGAAGCCTTTTCTCCTTGTCACCGGCTTTCCTTGATCTTGATTACCTGCAGTAGCATCAGCTGCTACAAACACCTCGGACCGGAAACCCAACAGAGGATAATCTTCCCCAAGGGCAAGCACAGCTCAGGTGCTTAACTGCAAATTAAGAATCGGTTTTTAATCTATATAATACTAGAAGTTCATTTATGAAAACGGCACTTTTTTGGGGCAGAGGGGAGCATCATATGGTTAGACTATTTTTCTGGAATGAAAAGCTACAGTAAAAACCAGCAGAGAGTTGCTAATACAGCTTGCCTCCGTGCTGGCAGTTCTCCAGCACAGCTACGTGAAGATAACGCAGAACGTGGCTCAAACATCTCACGAGCTATGCCAACAAAACAGAGCCCAGCCCTACTCCAGCACAATATTGAACTCACCTGCAAAATTTAGAAAGAAAAAAGGATTTAAAGCTTCCAGTGCAGGGAGGTTTGCTCACTCAAGAGTAGAAAAGCGTTTGGATGCATCTTGGTTCCTTGGCTGAAAAGGACTGGTCGCGGTTATTAACTGGCCAGAAGCGTTACGGTGCACCTCCATCCGAAGGACTTGGCATACTCAGCTCCGGCAAGCAGAGAACATCAAAGCACCCCTGCTCTGTCAAATGAACTTTTTTGGGAAGATCAAAGCTCAACGCGCTCCACAATCTAGGCCCGGGGTGTTTAAAAGACTACCCCAACCTCCGGAACAAAGACCGCTGTCGACGGTCGCATTCCTCTGGCACAGCAGAGCTCTGCAGTAACTGTAAAGCTTGGCTGCGGGACGCAGAACGCAACTGGTCAGAAGTCCAAGTCTCCCCAGGAAATCAGGAATAACAACATCACCATCCTCGATTTCAAGTAAAAGAAACATACCTTGCACATTTGTGAAGATGAAAGTGAAGACAGCTGCTTCTTACCAAAAGAAAAAGGGAGAACAAATGGGAAGCACGTGCTTAAAAACCATTTTTATCAGGCTTCAGCAACACACTGGATGATGCCCAAACTCTTTACATGGATTTTTATATTATTTCCTGAGTGCCTAATGCCCAGTAGCATCTACAGAAGCAATAGAAATATAGAGGATTTCATTCCCCTGGCATAACAGAGAGTCAAGTCGCTTCTGCCCCAACGACAGGATGACTGGAATTCCACCTTTAACCAGTCTTTGGATACTGGCACCAAAATTCTGCAGACTTACAAATGAAAGACTCGTCCAATGACAGAGATTATGTTCACCTCCTCAGCAGACAGGCCTGAGCTTCAGATGCTTAGAAAAACTAGAGTATAAGACCTTCTTTGTTTTCTACACAACTGATTAGCTCATAGTGACTAATTAAAATCTGCCTTCACATAGAATCATAGAAACTGGAGTTTGGAAAAGCCCTTGAAGACCACCCAGTCCAACTGTTAACCCCACACTGCTCATCCCACCACTGACCCATGGCCCTGAGCACCTCGGCCACACGGCTCTGAAACCCCTCCCGGGATGGGGACTCCCCCCTCCCTGGGCAGCCCCTTCCCATCCTGACAGCCCTTTCCAGGAAGGAATTTCCCCAATATCCCACCTAAACCTCCCCCAGCACAACTTGAGACCATTTCCTCTTGTCCCCTCCCTTGTCCCTTGGGAGAAGAGACCGACCCCCCCTCTCTGCCCCCTCCTGTCAGGGAGCTGTAGGGAGCGATAAGGTCTGCCCTGAGCCTCCTCTGCTCCAGGCTGAACCCCCCCAGCTCCCTCAGATGCTCCCCCCAGCACTTGTGCTCCAGCCCCTTCCCCAGCTCCGTTCCCTTCTCCGCACACGCTCCAGCCCCTCCGGGTCTTTCTTGCTGTCAGGGGCCAAAACTGACCCCAGGATTCGAGGTGCGGCCTCACCAGTGCCCATAGATTGACAGAAATACAGATTAACATTTTTTTGAAGTTTGTTTGATTTTGGTGGTGGTGTTTTCATTTTGGATGGTTGTGGAGTTTCTTAATCTATTTGAACATAATGCACCTCATTTAAGCACTGCAGGCATTCTGATACATGAGAATTTGGGACCGGTGCTGTTTAACATCATTGTTAGTGACATGGATGATGGCATGGAGGGCACCCTCAGCAGGTTTGACATCACAGCAAGCTGTGTGGGGTGGGGACATGCTGGAGGGAAGGGATAGCATCCAGAGAGACCTTGACAGGCTGGAGAGGTGGGACCGTGCCAACCGCATGGAGTTCAGCCAGGCCAAGGGCAAGGTCCTGCACCTGGGTCGGGGCAATCCCAGCACAGGGACAGGCTGTGCGGAGAATGGATTGGGAACAGTCCTGAAAAGAAGAATGTGAGGGTACTGGGGGGCGAGGAGCTGGACATGAGCCGGCCGTGTGCGCTGGCAGACCAGAAAGCCAACTGGATCCTGGGCTGGATCCAGAGCAGCGTGGCCAGGGGGGTGAGGGAGGGGATTCTCCCCCTCTGCTCTGCTCTCATGAGACCCCACCCGGAGTACTTTGTCCAGCTGTGGAGCCCTCAGCATAAGAAGGATATAGACCAGTTGGAACGAGTCCAGAGGAGGCCACGGAGATGCTCCGAGGGCTGGAGCCCCTCTGCTATGAAGAAAGGCTGAGAAAATTGGGCTTGTTCAGCCTGGACAACAGAAGGCTCCGCGGATACCTTATTGCAGCCTTCCAGTACCTGAAGGGGCCGACAAGGGAGCTGGGGGGGAACTTTTTACAAGGGCCTGTAGTGACAGGACAAGGGGTAATGGGTTTAAACTGAAAGAGGGAGATGGAGATGGGACATCAGGAAGGGATTCTTATCGCAGAGGGTGAGGAGGCACTGGGACAGGTTGCCCAGGGAAGCTGTGGATGCCCCATCCCTGGAAGTGTCCAAGGCCAGGCTGGATGAGGCTTGGAGCAACCTGGTCTAGTGGAAGGTGTCCCTGCCCATGGCAGGGGGGTTGGAACTCGATGGGCTTTAACGTCCCTTCCAACCCAAACCATTCCATGATTCTATTAATTGTTTAGGCAGATGCTACCTTGACAGCCCGCACATTGATCACTCTCATCATACCAACTGCTTCCATACCTTCAATGCACCAAGCACAGGGGAAAATAAAAATCAGATGCCTGAAGAGAACTAGTGCACTTCTAGTCTGTCACTACAGAGATAGTGATTCCTAAGACTCAACACTTCCAAGAGCATTACACTCTTAAGCTCTCCACTGATAGTTGAAACCCACAGAAAATAGCAACGAAGCACGTACAAACTACTCTTACTGCAACTGTTCAAAGAAACTGTGGAAGTTACTTTTGTTTTCTCTTTTTCTACTATTGGATGGAAAATGTGGAATACAAGGAACAGCTACAACTCCTGGTAACAGACCCAAAGATATTAGTTATATAAAATACTTCAGTACCTCAAAAATATTAATATTTGCTATACAGAGGTGTAAGTGTTCTTTTTAACAGCAAAGAAAAGGTTGCTCAAAGATCTAGAGAGTAAACCAAATCATGAGCCCCATATCATTTTGCTCAAAGTTCACACATCTTTGTTATCCTGCTCAGACATACCTAAAAAAAGATAACTCCCCCCTACCACCCCTCAAAAAGAACAACCAAAACAACCCACACTACAGGCATTTTTGTTCCTGTCTGGATTATCAAAGCTGCAAAGAGATCAGCTCTAGCAGATTTTCGGGCTGCTTTTATGTGGAGAAAGAATAAAAACCTTTTGATACCAGATGATGTTTTTAACAATTTTAGTTTCATTAAAGACAATTAAATTCTCTGTAATTACGAGGTATTGAAATGCACAACATTCAGCTTTTACAACCCATACACCTCATTACTTTGCCATACACAGAAGCTATTTCAACACTGTTATGCTCCAGCCACACAGTCCCATTCCACACTCATATCCAGGAGCAGTGAAGGGAGAGGAGGAGCAAAACAAAACAACCAAAAAAGGGGTTTTCTTTTGTTCTTTCTCTACTTGAAAACACAAAAAACCCACTGGTTGCATTACCACTGAGCCTTAACTAGAAGGTCCCACCTCTCCGACCCCTTGTTGTCTAGTACAGTCACACAACTTTCTAGTGGAAGGTGTCCCTGCCCATGGCAGGGGTTGGAACTGGATGGTCTTTAAGGTCCCTTCCAGCCCAGCCCATTCCATGACTGTATGACTGCAAGATAAAGAGGAAATTCAAAAGCAGGACCTACTACTTAACGAGGTGTTACTAGGCAGCTATATTTACTTGTCCTCTTATTTAGCCAACTTAGATCACAGAGATAATTAGAAACAATCACACAAAATCTATTAACATGAAAGAAAACTTCATAAACAACAAGCCCGTTACAGCAACACGTAAAGCCACTGCCATCTACGCCCTCTTTCCCTCGTGGCAACACAGCTGAAAATGAGCAAAGTACAGTTAGAGATAAGATAGGTAAAAGCAGGCTGCGTCGACACTAACAGTATGAAAAGCAGCTGCTGGAATCAAATTGCTTCTCTGAACTTATTTATCTTGTAAATTCACAAGTGATCCAAGCCTCTCTCCTCTTTCTCTGCCTGGTTTCAGGATGGACAGACATTGATTTTTAGGTCAAACATTAACAGATATTCAGCAGCCTACGGTATGGTAATGTTTCAAGGTAGAAATTCACAATTATGTCAAGAGAAGACACCTATTCCACCGTGCTGCTGAAAGGCTGAAAACTGTTTGGGTCAACTTAATTTTTTAAGAAAATTCAGGCCCTTAACTCTGTCATTCACAAACTCTGAATTAAACCCAAAGTACCTCCGCCTCTTAGAAAATAATTTTCAGTAATTTCTCAAATTTCCAGCCTTTCCAAATATTCCCAGGAATGTCTCACAAAATATACAAATTCATTTATTCTTATATTCCAGCATTCTTAAAAGCACTTTTGATCCGAGTTCATCTTAGAATATCATACCCTCAAGTCAAAGTGTGGCTTCTTTGGTTTTTTTGCCTCCTCCCTTTTTTAATCCCCTCCAAATATGCATACAGAACATAGCAGAGCCAAAAAAAAAAGACAACTTATTTATGCTCGGTATTGTATGTATTTAAACATGGTCACAAGCGCCAAATTCTTCTTCTCTAACACTGGTTCGCGTCTGGCACACAAGCTAGAAATAACTGTACTTAGTGGCTTTACCACCATAAATCTTTGAGAGTCTTCTGCATGGCTGAGCTCTTCTCGTAAAAATAGACACCGACGGGTTTTGTCTCTCTCATTAAAAGGATGCTTGCTGGAAAAAGCGCAGGAGGATAGAGATGTGTGTGAACAACCTTCTACGAGCCACTGGAGACTGGACCCAAGTGCATTCTCACAGGCACAAAGAAAGGAATACTTAAAATAACTCGAAAGACCGTTACAAGGAACATCTCTGGACATTAAGAATAACGTTAAAAATCTAAGAATAGATTCTACGTACTTACAACAGCACACAGGGGGGAAATATGTATATATATTTAGTTAGCTTTACTCTCTTTCCTCAAATATTCATTGGAAATACTGTGTTTATTTCAGAAATGAACACCACCGAACACTTACAAACATTAACTTAATAAAAAGTCTCTAATTTCACATACTCCTGTTACGCACTTTGGAAAAATGTTATTAAAGTGTTAAAACCCACTACAAAAAAAACAAACAAACAGAAAATTATTACTCTGAGCTATTATAAACCATTTTCGTTTAATGCAAATACTTGACTGGAATAATTTTGATTTGATTAGGTTTTGCCCCCTTTTTTACAGCCCATTTTGGAAAATATGAATGCAGAACACCTTCTTTGTCTGCTTTCAAATGCAGTAAGCAACAAAGATGACTGAACAAGCTCACAGACTGTACAAAGAAAAAAGAAGAAAAAAATCAGATGCATATTCATCAGAGAACTAAAATCACCGACAGCAATACAACAGCTAGGTTGTAAGTCCACTGCAAGCAGAAGCTGATCCCAAGGGCCCGCTGCGGATGGCAGGCAAAGTAGCAACGTGCCAAGTTCTCTGCGGTCGAGATAACCACGATACGTTGACCCTTGGGGAAAAAACAAGAGCAAAAAATACCTCTTCTTACTTCTGACTCCCCTATGAAGAGTGTCTACCTGATAGTGTCATATTCTTCATTTATCACAACAAGTTTCCTATACCCACCAGCATTGAAAAGGCACAAGGTTTTCAAGATCTCCTGACGGAGACTTGACCAGCCGTTAAAGCTGGACTTGACCTGAATACAGGAATTCAAATATAAAAGGAAATTCATAGAATCATAGAATGCGTTGGGTTGGAAGGGACCTTAAAGACCACCCAGTTCCAACCCCTGCCATGGGCAGGGACACCCTCCACCAGACCAGGTTGCTCCAAGCCTCATCCAGCTTGGCCTTGGACACTTCCAGGGATGGGGCATCCACAGCTTCTCTGGGCAACCTGTCCCACCCTTTCCATGAAGAATTCCTTGCTGATATCTAATCTCAATCTCCCCTCTTTCAATTTAAACCCATCACCCCTTGCCCTGTCACTACAGGCCCTTGCAAAAAGTCCCCCCAAGCTTCCTTGTAGGCCCCTTCAGGTACTGGAAGGCTGCAATAGATGGTGCGTTTTGTGAATCAGGAGCCTGGGAGAACAGGCCTATAATGTGATTTCAGTACATTTCTTAATAGAACCTTTCAGCATCGTTTATTGAAAGTTCAACTAGCCTTTGTGAGACAATAACCACACAGGTCCCAGTTACAATTTGTACTAAAACCAGAAAAACTACTTTAGATACAGCAACATCTATCAGATTCTCTAAGTCCTATCAGCTATGAATCACAGAATCATGGAATGGTTTGTGTTGGAAGGGACCTCACAGCCCACCCAGTGCCAGCCCCTGCCATGGGCAGGGACACCTTCCACTAGACCAGGTTGCTCCAAGCCTCATCCAGCCTGGCCTTGAAGCCATGAACAGAGGTATCTTCTGCCTATTATTTTTTAGAAACTCCAATCTGCGACACTGTTTGCATTAGGGGTTGTGCCCAAGGTTTTACTTTCTGATTAACTCCAGTTCTGTGGCACAAACATCAGCGTTGCTAAGAATCCGCATTCACAACGTCCTAGCGGGTATTTTCAGCATGACAAAAATTGAACTTGTTCTGAGCCAGCTTGACACAGGGTCAAAAACACTTCTTTGAGCCAGTTCTGGTGGTGCAATACCGGCTCCTGCTATTGACCACACCCTTTTCACAGAGGCGAGAGAGAAACTGTGCCCACAAGACAGATAATATAATGGACCATGAACCAGACTAACATGAAATCAGGTTCACTAGATGATGCACATCTCCAAGTTCACCTCTGAATGTCTAAAATAACTTCCACAGGAAAGACAAGGCTGGCACAGAGGGGAGGGGATGAGAAAAATACCATCCTCAGCCAGGGAGCTAGATGAAAAATGCCCGCCCAACAGCCTCAGTGTCCCAAGCCACAGCAGGTATTGTTTACAAAATGCCTGTGTGGGTTATGCTAAAAAGGCTGGAAGCACTGTCTGCGAGAGATGCTAAAAGCACTACTGGCAAAGGATTCAAAACCTGCAAAATAAACGTTTTCCCAGCAAACGAGATGAAACAAATACAACACAACAGCATGGGAAATGAAGCCAGGCTACACTAATCGTGTCTGTAATGATAAGAATGCTCTTCCTCTTTCCAATACGGCTTATCACGACATTTGTGGTATGTCCTGAACATCTTCAATTCCCCTTACATACAGGGTTTTGGAAGTATGAGTTGGGATGAAAACATCTCAGAGCCTCAAAGGGAAAACCCTCCTCACAGGATGAGGCTTGGGTTTGATCAAGTGGATCAAAGGAAGGGCTTTTTGTTCCTTTAAAACGATCCTGCACCATATATTCTAGTGCACATACCTACCGTGGTCGGCTGTCAGCCTCGCCCTGCGATTGTCACCATACAGATGTGTAACAGAGGCAGCTTTACAGGACTGCACTGCAACCGCTGGTTTCGTACAGCCCTGCCAGGTAACACCGTGGTGAAAAGTGAGAGTTAGCTCCAGGACAGGCCCCACTCGGATAAAATTCAGTGGAAAAACACACCCCCACACAACTTTCTGCAAGCTAATTCATTCTTAAAAAGGGGGCACTCGGTCCAAACTGAAAATGAAAGCTTCGGCAAAGGACGCATGTGTTGTTCTCAGTACTGGAATCATCTTTTTGCCGTTATCCAAGACAAAAGCCCGGCAAAGGCGCAGTGTTCCCAGTTAACGGAACAAGCCTGGATTCTCCTGAAAGCCTCGAAGGAAACACAAGCCATAAAAACCAGACTTCCAGCGCACGGGTTGGAATTGCTTTAATAAACAAAAGCTCATTCAAATGCAAACCTCCACGCTAAAAGCAAAGGAAAAAAATTAGGGGTTTTTTCTAATGTGAGAATTGGATTGTTATTTTTCTATTTCCCCATTACTTCTGCTACAAAAAAACCCAAAGAATCATCAAAACCAAACCTTCATCAGTTAACCAAAAACTGTAAAACTACTTGGAAATATCAGAACAGGAGCTCCATTACTTTTTACATGTCAGGGATTTAAAAAAAATAAAATAAAATGAAGGAGTGTGGTCCATTTCTCAATTTCGCCGTGCCAAGATAGGCCTGAATCATTACACTGTGGCTATGTTTATACTGAAAGTTGAGGTGGGTTTTTTTTTTCCACTCAAAACCTGGACTTCCACACCCAGTAGGCAATATTTTTTTTAAAGTACATTCCAAGCTTCCCTCAAACAGTTCCAGTCAAAACATCACCAGATTTTAATTCCATCAAGAATGCAAGCATCTCATTAAAGGACTGCTTAATTATAGGTAACGTGCCCAGACCACAGATTCTGTGGTATCTTTAAATGGAATATTATTCAGAACTAACACCAACAACTTTTTTCAACATTTCTAAAATTTCTGCCTATTTATTGTTAATAGCTGTATCCTCTCAACTGATTACAGAGTTGGGGGTGGGGAATGAACTCACCAGCACTGAAAAGGCACAAGGTTTTCAAGGTCTCCTGACAGAGACCTTCAGCTGTTAAAGCTAAACTTGACCTGAATCCAGAAACTCAAATATTAAAAGGAAATTTATAGAATCACAGACTGATTCGGGTTGGACCTTAAAGCCCACCCAGTGCCACCCCCTGCCATGGGCAGGGACACCTTCCACTAGACCAGGTTGCTCCAAGCCTCATCCAGCCTGGCCTTGGACACTTCCAGGGATGGGGTATCCACAGCTTCTCTGGGCAACCTGTCCCAGGGCCTCCCCACCCTCTCCGGGAAGAATTTCTTCCTGATGTCCCATCTCAATCTCCCTCTTTCAGTTTAAACTCATTACCCCTTGTCCTGTCACTGCCTGCCCTTGGAAAAAGCCCCCCCCCCCCCCCCCCAGCTTTCTTGTCAGACCTTTTCAATACTCACTAGTGGTGAGAAAGATCAACCTAAGAGGAAAGAAATGGTATCAACTAGTAAGAAAACCGCAAGCTTTAAAGAAAAAAACCAAGTCTGTAGATATACTGGTTGCAGAGGGAAAGTCTCTTCAAGGGTGAGTCAAACCGTGACTAAAGCAATGTTGTGGATACAGTTTTTGTGAGTTTTTCTAATCCTTTCTCTTGTTTTCCACTTTGCCAGGTTGCCAAATTCAGAACCTGCAAGTACAGAACATCACTCTGCTCCTACCTAAATAAAGCTGTGATGCCAGAGGCGAGCATCACGTCTGCTGAAGCGAATGAATGACCTTGGAAGAAAAAGGAAAGGTGACACTGAAGGACAAATTTCTGAGTAGTATACAGGGAAAAAAGACGACCTCCACGAAAAGCTTCCAGTGACTGCGAGGAAGTTCTGAACAGGAATTTGGAAAAAATAAAAAGCCTTATCAGATACCCACTAGCCAGAGGCAAACATGTTCTGAAGCTCAATACAGGGTTCAAGAACATTCCAACAAATTGCATTCCCTGCAGCTGGAGACCAGAGAGAACAGGAAGAAAGGTAACTCCTCGCTAACGCTTTGCCTCGGGACAGGAAAAGTAAAGCTTTCTCATAATTTTTCAGGCTCTTTTATGGCATCCTAATATATATGACTATATACATATATAAATGCATATTCCTTTACAGTTTTCCAGTTACTCTTCCTTCGGCGCTGCTATTCGCACTGTGAGGAGGCTTTTCCCTGACACAGTATCTGCTCAGTGATCTGCCTTGTAGCTGCTGTATTAGATCTGTACTGAAAACTGGAACTGCAGTTAGCTTCTGCTTGGGCAGCTCGACGCGCAGCCAAAGTTGCCGTCAACCTTATCATTAACCTGCCAACATAATCAGCGAGATTACAGAAGCGTAGTTAAATTCCACTGGGGAGTACAAAGTATATTCACAGCAAAAGGTTACATGCAACTTAATAAAGTGGAGCATAATTCAATACATAAAAAGACAAGTTAAAACTTGCAGCAACTACCTACCGACAGATACATATCCATTCATACTTTTACTTTCTTTTTTGGTGGCGGTGTTTTTTAGTATCTGTTCTGTTCACTCAAGCTTGTTATGACACACCAAGTTAAGGACATCAAAGAAGTACTCTGTCCTCTTACTGGGCACACAAATACCAATTCCCAGTAAGTTCCTTCTTCCCTTGCCAACATACTCCACGTCCAACCTGCTACGTCTCAGCAGAGCAGAAGCAACAGCCCGGCTGACAGGGCAACAGCAGCTGAGTCCAGAAAGGGCTCAGATCGTTGAGGAAGACCCTCAAGAACATCCCATTTAGCACGAAAACACAGAGGTTTAACAAACCCAGCAGGCATAAGCTGAACATTAAATACAAAAGCATCTCAGAAATAGAGGTGATGTCCAAGAATTACTTAAAATTCAGCAGCTCAGAACTGGATAAAGAAAGAATTAGGGAAGAGATGAAGTCTATGGGAGGAAAAACAGTAAGTTGACGAACCACAGAATGGTTTGGGTTGGAAGGGACCTTAAAGACCATCTAGTTCCAACCCCCCTGCCATGGGCAGGGACACCTTCCACTAGACCAGGTTGCTCCAGGCCGCATCCAGCCTGGCCTTGGACACTCCCAGGGATGGGGCAGCCACAGCTTCTCTGGGCAACCTGTCCCAGGGCCTCACCACCCTCTCCAGGAAGAGCTTCTTCCTGATGTCCAATCTCAATCTCCCTTTTTCAGTTTAAACCCGTTACCCCTTGTCCTGTCACTGCCTGCCCTTGGAAAAAGCCCCCCCAGCTTCCTTGCGGCCCCCTTCAGGCACTGGAAGGCTGCAATAAGGTCTCCGCGGAGCCTTCTCTTCTCCAGGCTGACAAATTGGAAGGAAGAAGCAATCTTCAGAGGGCAGAGCTTTGGAGAAGAGGATGGAAGACAGAACATACCACACAAAGGCAAAGCAGCAGCATGAGAAAGGTGGATGCCATGGAAAAAGAGGAGAATGTCGCTTTACCAAAAAAAAAAAAAGGGTGAATGAATTTATAGGCTCCATTAGACCATGATATGTGCTGGACTGAACAATTAGGAGATACTTCAAATAGAATCAATGAATGGTTTGGGTGGGAAAGGACATTAAAGCCCTCCCACAGGCAGGGACACCTTCCACCAGACCAGGTTGCTCCAAGCCTCATCCAGTGGCTTTGAAGGAGCCAGGAGCAAGGAACACGTATCTGTAGGTAGTTGCTGCTAGTTTTAACTTGTCATTTTATGTACTGAATTCTGCTCCACTTAATAAAGCCAAAAGTAAGGAGGGAGAAACCACATGGACAGAAAAGTGAAAGAAACAGAAGGAGGTATCTGCACATATATTTGCATCCATATCAGGAGCACACGAAGATTATGAGCTTTTTGATTTTGGGTAATCCTTTTACACTATGAAAATGATGAAAAACTAAATTGGGGTCCCAACAAGTGAAAGAACTGTATTGCTATTCCATCTCAGCCAGAAATCATACCATCTTTGCCCTTGTTTTCAACACACTGTAGAGTTGATGAAGCAGCAGAGGACCAACACCTCTGGACAGCAGAAAACTCATTAAGACTTAACTAAAGCAGCCTTTCCAATCCTGTAGTTGCCAGAACAGCAGCTGTGCCTTCTACAGGAGCATTAGGCTGCGGTTACACAGCGACTTTAATCCCACGTGAATGTGGGCTACGACTGCACCGTCCTGCTTTCCCTCTCCTTCCTCCTACCTCTCACGCTAGCAGTGGCACTTGTGCAGCCACGCAGCAAGCTGGATCAGGGAATGGATTTCTTCAAAAATTACCCCTTTTGGGGAAAAGAGTCAGGAAAGGTTTGATTTCAGGTGGGTAAATTCCCTAATCCACATGGGTCACCCATTCTTGTGCTCCTACAGGGAGACAGTGGGAAGAGTTGGCAGGAGCTGGCCCGGCAGGAGCTGGCCCGGCAGGAGCTGGCCCGGCAGGAGCAGTGCAGGTTTTAGAACAGATTACAAGAGCCAAGTAACCACAACCTCATTCTCGCTGGCAAAACATGAAAGCAAGGAAGTTTGAAAAAAGACTTTTTTTAATAGATTAGCAAAAACTGTAAAGACATATAAAGTTTTTTAGTAAAGCAGGCCTTGAGATAGCGTTGAAGGTAAAGCAACTATCACCCAACAACTTTATAAAGCCCATAGTACATAAATACATCACAGAAAGACCAAGGTAAATTCAAACGTGGGGCTCACAGGGTTCCCTACAACTTTTCAGACACACACACCCCAAAGGAAAGTATGCCTGCATCCTGGCAAACTAAGAGCAATTTCACCCTACCACGTTGTGACTTCTTTACTACCACCAATCAAACACGACAATCTTTACAACAAAAAATAATATGAAAATTGCCAACACCTCTGATAAATTCAGCCGTTCATAACCCAGCTGGCCTCTGGATAAAATAAAAATTAACTGGCTGCCTAAAAGCAGCCAGGTGTGGGTAGGGTGAAGAAAAGCCACCCGGATCCTGGGCTGTATCAGGAAAAGTATCAGGCCAGCAGGGCAAGGGAGTGGATTCTCCCCCTCTAATCTGCTCTGGGGAGACCCCACCTGGAGTGCTGTGTCCAGCTGTGGAGCCCTCGGCATAAGAAGGATATAGACCAGTTGGAATGAGTCCAGAGGAGGCCACAAAGATGTTCCGAGGGCTGGAGCCCCTCTGCTGTGAAGAAAGGCTGAGAGAATTGGGCTTGTTCAGCCTGGAGAAGAGAAGGCTCCAGGGAGACCTTATAGCACCTTCCAGTACCTGGGAGGGCTACAAGGAAGCTGGGGGGGCTTTTCACAAGGGGTAACGGGTTTAAATTGAAAGCAGGGAGATTGAGATTGGATATCAGGAAGAAGTTCTTCCCGCAGAGGGTGGGGAGGCACTGGGACAGGTTGCCCAGAGAAGCTGTGGATGCCCCATCCCTGGCAGTGTCCAAGGCCAGGCTGGATGAGGCTTGGAGCAACCTGGTCTATGGAAGGTGTCCCTGCCCATGGCAGGGGGGTTGGAACTAGATGATCTTTAAGGTCCCTTCCAACCCAAACCATTCCGTGATTCTATAAATACTTTTAGCCAAATAGAAACTTTGAAGGATTTCAGGGTCACAGCAACAAAGCCCACATTTACCTTTTTGGGGTAAAACACCTCTTTTTCCAGCACAGTTGCAGAAAGACAATCTTTTTACAACAACCCCAGCACGGATCTACCACGTGGAAGGATAAGGTAGTGTTAGTGAGCTACAGCAGATAAACGTGTCATGCCTAACACCGAGGCAATGATCCTAAAAGCATCCTCAATCGCTTGTTCCACGAATTCCCCCTGTCACCAAATATGAAGAAACACAATGCAAAGAGCCAGAGATTATAAACAGAGATGTATTTTTAAACCTATCTGCTAGCACGTTTCAGAACACATCTTTTATTATAGCCTTGTCAAGTCATAAAAAGATCCTTCAGCGTTACTGCTCCCACAGAGAAGAGAAACACAACGCAGTTTGTAAGACTGCAGCGGATACTTGATTATTTTTTAATGGATATTAGAATTTTACGTTGTGTCAAGTCATCCAACTCCCAGGCAAGCTTTCCCCTCAACTACCGGCACAGGGTTTTGTCAGTCCTAGATATGCTTTCCACAAGCAAAACATGTTGCCTTTTCTTCCCAGCCTCCAGGACCCGAATCTACATCCTCGTATACCAAAAACAAATAAAATCATCACTCAAAAAGAAAACCTATTTTAGATTTAAATAAACACGATGGTTTGGTTTTGTACAGCCCTCAAGGAGATGAAGCTATCTGCAGAGGGGCTGGAGAAAAGGTGGTTACACCTATATGCCTCAACCCTGACCAAGAGGAATCCTGTTTGGAATAAACAGCGATTGAGTCTTCGTCCTCTCCAAATTACACAATTGAAGCTTTCAAAGTACAAACAGTCAAAGCAGTGCTCAGTTTTGCATAAAGATATCAAAGCTATCGGAATGGCAAGTATGCTTATGACCTGGTAGGCTGCCAAAACTCATCCGCTAATACACTAGACAATAGACGTACTCTGTTAGAGCTCGTGAGCGAACTTTCTGATCTGTTACTTGTATCACTTCTCTTTAGTTGTATATAAAACTGAACTAAAATGATACAAAAAAATGTAATCAAGAGTTTTAAGGCCTATACAGACACTATAGTTCACAAGCATTGCATATGTGATTTGAATGCTGGCATCTGTATGCTAGCAAATGCAGTAACTATTGGTCATAATTTAACATTTTAAAGGATGCATTCTTAATCCCTAAACCTGCAACCCACATATTCAGAGTTTCTCGTGGCCACTGCAGCAGTTAAGTTCACAGAATTCAGAGCAGCACATAACGAGAGCACAAAGTTGGACTCTCGCAGTCCCTGAAAGCTCCAACAGCGCTGCAAAAGCACCCGAGCTCTCTCAAATCTCGATAAACAAAACAGCATTCAGTTAAAATTTAATACTTTTGGATAACAGCAGGGTGCTTTCTATAAAAATAACTCTTCGTTCCATAGACAAAAAGATCCTGTGTGCGGTTCCAGTGAATGTCGCTTTCTGGAACGCTCCGGAATCACGGTGGCTGGGTATCCTGAATACAGTCATAAATACACCAGTAATGGGATGACGAGGTTGACACCCAACTTCTCACACCAGCGTAGCATCAAGACTACCAAGTTTTCAAAGCCCAGTTCCTCCTTCACAGCGTGATGCAATTAAAAGGCCTTTGCATCACAAACCAGGATGGAGGGGGGTGTTATTTCAACAAACCTTTTTTTAAGGAAGAATTCTCTTCTCTCTTATTCTGTTACCTGATATTTGAACAACTCACTGACACGATGGAGCTGTCATATCCTATCACGTCATCCCATGTTTAAAGAATGTTTAATCTGTAAATCCACGATGCGATTCTGCAAACACACACTGCTTGCAACAAGAAGGCTGAAGGGAGACTACGCACCCGTGTTAGTAAATGAAATACACTAACCCGGATTCTTATTCCACAACATTAAAATTTACAAATTAACTACAGAAATTAAATTACAGTAAATAAAAATATTTTAACTCAGCATTTTCACACATTTTCCTGGGTTTGTACCCACAGGCTAATAATGCTTAAGACATCTTTCAGCAGAATACAGACTGAAGTGATGATAAGCTCCTGAAAAAGAGGAAATGCTAACAAAACCTGGACCAGAGCAGCAGTACCTGGCTTAAATGTCCCTAAAAATAAGTTTCTGTCTAGGGAGACAAAATTCCTTCCATCAGTCTGTTACTCATTCCTCAGCATTTGTTAGTTAAACACTGCACAACCACTAATTTTAATCTAAGGAAATGAATTCTGTGATTTTGCCATACAAAAAAAAGTGTTTCACCACCCACAGAAGAAAAACAGGGGAGAGAAAGCTCAAGCCTCGACATTCTGATTTACAAAGAGAGGACACCGTGAGAGCGAGACAAACAGTACGTCATCTGTCAAAGTTAACGCATTTGCATTTCATATACAAAGCAAGAAATCTCATTTACATAATTAACAGGGGGACTATCCACTGCCAAAGAGAGCAAGAGAGCAGCAGACTTACTGCTGAATATTTTGCATCCTAGAAATTGATCCTCTCCAAACGGAATGATTAATCCTCTGTAGAACGCCAGCTACCCACTGCCACCGTATTTTGTTAAAAGCAAGCTTTTAACCTCAAGAGGAGCAAATACACAAGGTAAAATGAATAATAAAACGCCCACAATTAATGTCATGCAGATTTTCCCTATTGATCTTAACCTGTGCAGAGTTTTAAATTATAAATGTAGGTATCTGCTTGTAAGCCTGTGGTAAAAAATACAATATGTTTATCAAGACATAAATCATCAGTGGTTTTAAAATATTTCAGTAATTTTAGCAGCCTCTTATAACCAGTAAATCAAAGTCTTAGTCTATTATAAAGAAAAATATTGCTGAAAGGACCAACGGTTTTTGTATGGTGTTTGTGACTTTTTTTTTTTTTACATTTCCCCCATTGAAGAAAAGAAAAAATGGTTTGCATTGTGTTAGCTCCAGTTATAATTTCCAGCTGTGTCAAAACTTTAACAGCCTAAAAGCAGGAAATCCAAAGAGGAAATTCCATCGTCAGTTCCTGAAGTTTTGTAACTCAAATGTTCTTCCAAAAACCGGATCTTAAAGGAATTTTGGTAGCATTTTCTGTAACCTTACCTGATATCTTCAAGTAGCTCACATTCTGTCTGATGCTTGGCCTGAAGTTTTGTCATCTGCTCAACCTGGATGTTTTTTAGCTCTTGTGTAACTTTCACCTAATAAAAAAAAAAAAGAGTCCACATATATTTTCTGTAGAGTTTAAATCAAATTTCAACAAGAAAAAGAAACAAAACCAATTCATGTCCCTCATCTATTTTGAAACTGCACATTTCAGTGGAAAATTAAAGGTAAGAGTGCAGTTTAACCCCACGTGACACTGATATAGGCTGATTTCACTATGTGCCATCACCCCAGCGGGCTTACACTGCACACGGCAAGAACCTCGTGCTTATGCCCAACCATTTTATTCCAAAATCCGGGAGCGTAGCTGGTGTGCAACAAGAATTTTGCCTATCGAAAAAGCAGGCCACAGGGGAAAAAAATGGAATTACAGCGTATACATTTAGCATTTCAGTGCAAGTCACACAATTTTGAAATGCATTCAACTGTCCTACGACTGTTATCATTGAAAGGCAGCTTAAGCATCAAGTTGTTTCTTGATTGTGCAGCAGATTGAAAGAGCCCTCTAAGGTGGGCCTTACGTTTTTAGTACGGGCGTCATTTTCCTTTGAACCTTGTGATCATGAAGCTAAAATTTCAATACTTTGGGAACCTATTTGCTAACCTGCAGATAGCACCAGTGGCGGAGGTATCAGGAATGATTCAATTTTGGAAGGGAACCTTGGGGTTGTCTTTTTCTTGCTTTTATAACACAAGAGGTCTTGGCATTTAAGCCCTCTAGTGATCACAGGGAATCCATGTATCGGCCTAAAAAAACCCATCGCCAGCGTATCTGAAGACATTATGCATTCATGAGGACAGAAATGCCAAACAGTTACTGTAATGGGGGAAGAGAGATGAAAAATTCAGAGGAAGAAGACACAGATCTCCCCCTTCTTCGCTAGCCAGGCAAAACAAAAAAATCCCACCCGCTAGATCTCATCAGCTAGCAAAAGCCTCCTCGATTTTAGCACTGAAAACAATCCCCCAGCAACAAGCACCCTTTAATCACTACATGATACAAAGACAAGTTTTTGGCATCATTAAAAAAAGACCCCAAAAAAATCACAAGTATGCCCCTGACTTTAAGCCGAAAGCATCTATTTTTAACATAAACTTTCAGTATTTTCCCGTTTTATCTGTATACGAAACCCCTTCTCAAAACAAACAAACCCACCCAAGACGACCCGCGCAAGGGAAATAACCTCAAATAAATAATACAGGCAAAGAACGGCACACACGCACCACAGATCAGCCTCAAAACACAAACTAGGATAGAAATAACGGGTTAACAAAAGCAGAGCCCAGCCGCAAAACAAGAGGTCGAGAGGCAGGAATGAGCCAAGGAGAGATCTTCACTGCAGCTGCCTGCCAAGGGCTACTGGGGAGCTTGGGGGGATGACAAGGGATTTCTGTTGATTCTCCCTCCCAAGTCTTCCTCCCAGTCACTGTTACCCAGTTCTCCACCCGGCAAACCCCTGCAATCTCCTGTCCTCCCCGAGAAATCTCAACACCGTGTAGGAAACCCCAAGCCTCCAACGGCGAGCTACGACGGTCGAGGCTGTGAACGATTACAGCCCAAACCACCTAATCGGGCAGCATCGCAAAGAATATGTAACGCACAGAGATCTCAAAACCACAAAAACTCCTCTCCACGGCGCCCTTAAAGAGCAGCCTGTCCATCCTGAGACCCGCTTCACCGGCTCTAGCCCCCCCCTTTCTCCCCACACACTGACCATGGCATGCAGCCCTCAAGTAACTATCAATCTCCATAGCTCAAGATCCCACTACAGCTCAAGCCTCCCAGATAACAACCTGTCTACACACACAAGCCACGCTACGAACAGCCTTTTTTCCCCCTAAATCTACATTCCTTCTTACCTCTCTACCCACACGAGCCCCCCCCCCACTACTGCAAAGCACCCCATCTTCCCCACAGACACAAAAAAGCCTCCCTGTTGCATTTGCAGATCGTTCCCATGGCACATATGTTGCACATTTTTGGCTGCCCCCGTTCACCCGCGCTCCTGCTACGTGCCAGGATAGCCTGCATCCTCGCATCAACTCCAGACGTGACCTTCTGCTCCAAGACAGCCCATCGCAGGCACCATCAACCCACCACAGTACCCAAAACGCAGCTGAGCCCCCAGAATACACCCGGTAGCACCCTGCAACCGGTGCAGGCTGTCTCAACACCCCCGTGCAGCCAAGCCCTCTGCAGTCATTGACCCCTTCCAGCCCTACCCAGCCATCGCTCTCCTTCGTGGCAAGGACCTCCGGTGGGTATGGAGGGGGCCCAGCCATGGCCACCCCCTGCACCCCCCCACCACCTCCTTCTTCACCTGCCCTTCCCCATGCCCTGTCCTGCCTGCAGTGCCCAACCCCGGCCCTCCAAGTCCAGTTTCCAACCCCCACACACCATGACATTTCCCCCTTACCCACCTTGCTGGGCCACTCTAAGGCCCCACCATCCCCCAAATCACTGCTCCATCACCCCAATTCACCTCCCCAGCCCCCCAATTCACCCATCCTCCTCCCCAATTCACCCCTCCACCTCCCTCAATTCACCCCTCAGCCCCCAATTCATTCCCAAACCCCCCAATTCACCCCTCCACCTCCCTCAATTCACCCCCCAGCCCCCCAATTCACCCCTCCACCTCCCTCAATTCACCCCTCCACCACCCTCAATTCACCCCCCATCCCCCAATTCACTCCCCAACCCCCCAATTCACCTCTCCAATTCACCCTCAGCCCCCCAATTCACCCCCCAATTCACCCCCCAGTTCCCCAATTCATCCCTCCACCACCACCCCCAATTCACCCCTAACACTTGCTCTCCCTTCTCCAAACCCCCCATCCAGACTCCACCACTGCAACCCCCCCCCCCTCCCCCCCAACTCCCCTCCATACCCTCCGACCCCCTCATCCACCCCTCCCACTCCCCCACACCCTACCCCCAGGCCCCACCACCTTGCCCCAAACCTACCCCATTCTCACTCAGCGTCCCCCCCCCCAACCCAAACAGCCCTCAGGCCCCCTCGCCTTGCCCCGGGGCGGGGGGGGGGCCTCACCTTCCTCGGCGGGGGCTGCATGGTGCTGCGCTGGGTCTCCACATCAATTCCCTCCCCCCGGCAGCAGGATGCGGCCCCCGCTGCAGGAGGAGGAGGAGCGGGCAGCGACCGTCTCCCTCCCGGTTCGGGGCGAGTCCCGGTCGGCGGGAGGAGGGAAAAGGGGGTGGGGGGTGAAGGGGGGGGGGGGGGCGGCTCTTCCTCACGGGCAGCGGAGGGCGGGCGCCCGAGTCCCGGCCCTGGGGAGCGGGGAGGGAAAGGAGGCGGCGGAGGGAAGGCGGGGACGGGGCTGAGCAGGGAGCGAGTTCGGGGGTGGGGAAGAAAAAAAAAAAAAAAGGAAAAGGAGAGAAAATAAAAAAATAAAGGAGGCGGCGGAGCGCGGCTCGGGAGCGCCCCGCTGAGGGGACCAACGGCCCGCGCCGCCGGCGGCGGAGGCCTCGCTGCCGCCTAGAGCGGCCACCATAGAGTGGCGGGAGGGGAGAGAGAGCGGCTGGGCACGCCCCGCCCGCCCCCGCCCCCGCCGCCGCGGAGGCCGCAAGGGGGAGGGGCGGGACGAGCGGGAGGCGGCGGGGAGGGGGGAGCGGCGCGCGGGGTGCGGGGGGTGTAGGGGGGGGGGCAGGGGGGTTCACAGGTGGGTGCATGGTTTGCACGAGGGGAGTGTATGGTTTGCACGAGGGGGGGGCAGGGGGGGTGCAGGGGTGTACACACGTGGGTGTACACGCGGGGGGG
This sequence comes from Rhynochetos jubatus, assembly GCA_027574665.1. Classification (NCBI taxonomy): domain Eukaryota; kingdom Metazoa; phylum Chordata; class Aves; order Eurypygiformes; family Rhynochetidae; genus Rhynochetos; species Rhynochetos jubatus. The sequence goes on from CM050649.1 coordinate 133,227,747, forward strand.
CACGGAGGGGGCACGGGGGGGTGCTTGGTTTGCACAGGGGGTGCACGAGGGATTGCAAGGGCGTGCAGGGACAGGGCACAGGGTTTGCACGAGGGGGGTGCACGGGGGGTGCAGGGGTGTACACACGTGGGTGTACACACGGGGGTGCACGGAGGGGGCACAAGGGGGGTGCTTGGTTTGCACAGGGGGTGCACGGGGGGCTGCGGGGGGGGTGCGGGGGGGTGCAGAGTGTGCACAGGAGGGTGCACAAGGGATTGCAAGGGGGTGCAGGGAGAGGGCACAGGGTTTGCACGAGGGGGGTGCAGGGGTGTGTGCACACGGGCGTGCACGGAGGGGGCACAAGGGGGGTGCTTGGTTTGCACAGGGGGTGCACCGGGGGGGACACACGGGGGTGCACGGAGGGGGCACAAGGGGGGTGCTTGGTTTGCACAGGGGGGGACACACGGGGGTGCGCGGGGGTGCAGAGGGTGCACAAGGGATTGCAAGGGGGTGCAGGGAGAGGGCACAGGGTTTGCACGAGGGGGGGGCACGGGGGGTGCAGCGGTGTACACACGGGGGTGCACGGAGGGGGCACAAGGGGGGTGCTTGGTTTGCACAGGGGGTGCACCGGGGGGGACACACGGGGGTGCACGGGTGCACCGGGGGGGTGCAGAGGGTGCACAAGGGATTGCAAGGAGGTGCATGGAGAGGGCACAGGGTTTGCACGAGGGGGGTGCATGGGGAGAACAGGGGGGTACACGCGGGGGTGCATAAGGGGGGTGCTTGGTTTGCACAGGGGGTGCAGGGGGGCTCAGACTGCACAGGGGGGTGCACAAGGGGGGTGCACGGGGAGTGCAGGGGGGTGCACGGGGGGTGCTTGGTTTGCACAGGGGGTGCACCGGGGGCTCAGACTGCACAAGGGGGTGCACGGGGGGTGCTTGGTTTGCACGGGGTGCACGGAGGGCAAAGGGGGGTTCAGGGAGTGTACGGGGGGTGCATGTAGAGCGAGCAGTGTTTGCACAAGGGTGCAGGGGGTGCACGGGGGTGTATAGAGGGCGCAGGGTTTGCATAAGGGGGGTGCACGGGGGGCTCAGACTGCACAAGGGGTACAGGAGTGTGCACGGGGTGTGCAGAGACGCCGGGTTTGCTCAAGAGGGGTGTAAGGGGTGCACAAGGGGGTGCAGGGAGATGCACGAGGGGGTACAGGGGAGTGCATAGAGAGGGCACAGGGGTGCACAAGGGGGGTGCTTGGTTTGCACAGAGGGTGCACGGGGAGTGTAGGGGGGTGCACGGGTGCAGGGTGGCGCATGGGGGGTGCAGAGTGTGCACAAGAGGGTGCAAAGGGTGCGCGGCGGGAGGCACAGGCGGGCGGAGGGGTTTGCACGGGGGTGCACAAGGAGGGTGCTTGGTTTGCACAGGGGGTGCACGGGGGGCAGAGGAGGGGTGCAGGGGGGCGCATGGGGGGTGCAGAGTGCACAAGAGGGTGCAAAGGGTGCGCGGCGGGAGGCACAGGCGGGTGGAGGGGTTTGCACAAGGGGGTGCACAAGGAGGGTGCTTGGTTTGCACAGGGGGTGCACGGGGGGCAGAGGAGGGGTGCAGGGGGGCGCATGGGGGGTGCAGAGTGCACAAGAGGGTGCAAAGGGTGCGCGGCGGGAGGCACAGGCGGGTGGAGGGGTTTGCACAAGGGGGTGCACGGGGGGGTGTATAGAGGCTTTGCACAAGGGAGGGTGTAGGGGGTGCGTGGGGAGGGCTCAGACTGCACAAAGGGCACAGGAGTGTGCACGGGGTGTGCATAGAGACGTAGGGTTTGCACAAGAGGGGTGCAGGGATGTGCACGGGCGTGCAAGGGGGTGCACAGTGGGGGTACAGGGGAGTGCATAGAGAGGGCGCAGAGATGGCACAAGAGGGGTGCAGGGATGTGCAAGGGGTGCACAAAGGGTTGCAGGGGGGTGCATAGAGAGGGCACAGGGTTTGCACAAGGGGGGTGCAGGGGGTGCACAAGAGGTGCAGCAATGTGCACAGGGGAGTTCAGGGTCGTGCACTGAGTGCAGAGGAGGGTGGAGGGTGTGCACAGAGGGAGTTGGGTTCTGCACTGGGTGTGCACAGGGGTGCAGAGGGTGTAGGCGGCGCACAGGAAGGGTGCTGGGGTGTGCAAAGGGAGGCGTGCGGGTGGGTGTGCTGGGGGGGTGGGGCTGTGCATGGAGGGTACAGGGGTTGTGGGAGGGGTATAGTGATGCAGGGGAGTGCGTGGGGGTATTCACGGGGGTGCGTATGGGGGTCCAGTGGGGAGGGATCGAGGGGTGCAGAGTTTGCACAGGGGAGTGCAGAGGGTGCACGTTGTTACGAGTCCGGTGCAGAACCCAGCCACACGGATTGGGATGCAGGACACAGCCTGTGCCACCCAGGAGGTGCTCCCCAGCACACAGGGTGCTCAGGGTGTTCAGCACCAGAGGAAATGAGGCCGTCACCTTCCCCTCCAGCACTTTTCAGGCTGCCTGAGCAAAGTAGGGCAGCAAGAGCCCGACTTCAGCTGGGGTTCAGATACATAAGGGACTGTCACCCTCAGCCCTGGGGACAGTGGCCAGAGCAATCCCTTGATGCTCACATCCAGATCCCAGTGCGTGCCAAGCCCACCGCAGCTGGAGCAGAGCACCCCAACACGCAACGGCCAACAGGTCGCCTGCAGGATGTTGCTTTTAAGCAAAAGACAGTAAAAAAAAAAGCTAAACCCTTGAGCGACGCAGACCTGGGTGAGATGCAGGAGAGCCCAGGAGGCAGAACTCATGTTCCCCGCCATGCAATGTCATGTTTTGCTGAGTGTGAATTAAAACCCCCTGATCAGACATGCTTCCCCCCCCAAGTACTTGGCATAGCTTATTAGATCTGCTGCAATGAAATCTTTGAAATATTAAAGTGCATTTGGATGTTTCCTTTAAGCAAATTACCAGGGCAGTTTGCAGAGCGTAAGGCAATTCTCATAATTACATTTTCCCGAGTGCTCCAGCGTTGCTGCTGCTCCATCGCCGGCTCCTTTATTATTGATGAACTGCTTTACTCCAGCTCCCAGAAAATGACCCCTCCTCTTTAAAGATGCTTTAACCATCTTTAACACTTAAAAAAACTAAAATGCAACTTGATTTCTCCTTTCTCCTCCAGCTATTAGTTTATTTAGTGCCGCTAATTAGTCTAACTTGTTCTCCCTGGGGAAACCTTTTCTAAATTATGAGTGAGATGGGTGCATCAATGGATGCCTTGAAAATACACTGTATGGCTTTGTTTGAGCTGCATGACCTGCAGACCCCAAAGGTGTTCGTGCAAGACCATGTCCAGTGCCCAGTAGCAAGTGCATCCAAAGTGTTTCCTACACCCCCACATGAAACTGGGAATGTGTTCTGGGAAGACAGAAGCATAGAGTGCAACCGTTATTTAATATATGGGTAGATCTTGGGAGGGGGTCTTTTTCCAAGGGCCTGTAGTGACAGGACAAGGGGTAACGGGTTTAAACTGAAAGCAGGGAGATTGAGATGGGACATCAGGAAGAAATTCTTCCGGCAGAGGGTGGGGAGGCCCTGGGACAGGTTGCCCAGAGAAGCTGTGGATGCCCCATCCCTGGAAGTGTCCAAGGCCAGGCTGGATGAGGCTTGGAGCAACCTGGTCTGGTGGAAGGTGTCCCTGCCCATGGCAGGGAGGTTGGAACTGGATGGTCTTTAAGGTCCCTTCCAACACAAACCATTCTATGATTCTATATACATTGCAGCTCTTTCATTCAGTGCAACGCTCAAAGCCAGGAGGAGCAAACGCAGTGGGTTGCATCTTCCAATGGACATTCAGAGGATGCTTCATTCAAGTGGGAAGGTGGAAAAATGGGTTGGAAAAAAGAATTTTGCTTGGCAAGGAAAAATTAGCTGATGCTCTGGGAGCCAGGGCTTGCAGGGGTTTTTGCAGATAAACTCTTAAATCAATGGTGCAATGTGCAATGATCTGCTTCCCCAACAATAAAATCATTGCACTAAACCCATGTGAAAAACAACCTCTACTGAGCTCCCAGTGTTTTTAACACATTGCCCCAAAACCAAGTCATCTTGCAAAAGTTTTGCATCTCACACTTTGTTCTTCCAACCAACCCAAAGGAGTTTCCTCCTAAAACACTCCAAACACCCCACCTGTGCATGGAACCCTTTGCACACACAAGTGTAAATCATCCACAAGAACAAGAAGATTTTAGGTACCATGCCTGCAAACAGATGCATCATCCTCCCCTATCAGTCATAGTATTTTTTTCCACCATTTTGCCTATATTCTTCCATGAATAATTTCATTTTATATATTTGATTGCAGATTCCCAGAAGCCTGACCCACAGGATGCTGCAAGTTGAACCTGGGTCCCAAGGGGCTTTGCATCCTCAGTGATAAATCATGTACTGGTTTTCATAGAATCATAGAATCACAGGCTGGTTTGGGTTGGAAGGGACCTTAAAGCCCACCCAGTGCCACCCCGTGCCATGAGCCATGACACCTTCCACTAGACCAGGTTGCTCAAAGTCTCATTCAGCCTGGCCTTGAAGACAGCCAGGCATGTGGCATAGTTTTGTGACATAACTTGAGTTCAAGATGCATATTCTTAGTCTTTACCCCTTGATTTCTCCTTTTTGGTCACACGAACGTCAGCAGGACTTAAAGGCTGCAGAGTATCCTGCAAACCCAGATGATTGCAGGCAAGCCCGGCTGAATCTGAACATCACAACTGAAGCTAATGTGTGGGTTTTTTACTTAAGTTCTATATGGCAAGAAAGCTGTGGCCAGATGTTGAAAATACAATAATCAATCCTCTACCAGGCTGATTTCGTGTCCCACATCCCCATCAACCTCCATCTGCCGCATCCATCCGCTCATACAACTGCACCAGATGTTGCTCGCACACGCTCCAACCTTCCTCGCTGCTGGAAAATAACTTATGGGTTGCAGCAGCTCAACCAACAACCTACCTTTAAGAGCAAAAGGGAATTTCTGCTGCCAGTTTGGGTCATCACATGAAGATACTCACCAAGATAAGTGAAACAATCAGTGCAAAAGATATATTAAGGGCTTTGTTCTTCAGGGTCTACACCAGCAACAAGCATATTGACAATTCAAAAAAACCCAAACAATAAAATAAAGGCATCCACTGCTACAGAAATAGAATTATTAATGACAGGGGGTGGGCTGGATTAGTTAAATAATCATTGAAAAGGGAGATGCAGTGTCACTGAAGAGGGAGATGCAGCCAGAGCACTTTTATAGTTTTCTAAAGAGGCATTTATCTTAATTTTCTCCAAATAGAAAGGACATGAAACATTTCTGATGAAACCTGGCATTTCCATGAAGCTGGGACGAGCTTTTAGCAGATATTTGTGGCTCCCGGAAAGTGCTGGCGTTGGGTTGCAACCGTCAAATGGGGCCATTGTGGGTGGGTTTTGCTTCTCTCTCAGTCAAGGATGGTCAGAGTGCGACTCAGGATGTTCATGGCAGGATGAACCAGTATTCTTTAGACACCATTCTGCATTCTGAGGTCTCTTTAAAACCTTTTCCATGGGGAAATGGAGGATTTTCATTAACTGGTGGCATCCACTGCAGCAGTCTGGCTCCTCATTGGTTAATCTTCCCTGCCAGCTAATGAGCTAGAGGTATCCCAGAGAAGACGTTCCTCCTCCATCCAGGAGATACAGCCTGAGACTGATCCTGGCCCAGCAGCCTGGACATGGCTCCCAATCATAGAATTGTAGAATAGTTTCGGTTGGAAAAGACCTTTAAGATCATCGAGTCCAACCGTTAACCCCACACTGCTCATTCCACCACTCTGAAACCCCTCCAGGGATGGTGGCTTCACCACCTCCCTGGGCAGCCCCTTCCAATGTCTGACAGCCCTTTCCGGGAAGGAATTTCCCTAATATCCCATCTAAACCTCCTCTGGCGCAACTTGGGGCTGTTTCCTCTTGTCCCATCACTTGACATATGGGAGAAGAGACCGACCCCCACTCTCTGCCCCCTCCTGTCAGGGAGCTGTAGGGAGCGATAAGGTCTGCCCTGAGCCTCCTCTGCTCCAGGCTGAACTCCCCCAGCTCCCTCAGCCGCTCCCCCCAGGGCTTGTTCTCCAGCCCCTCCCCAGCTCCGTTCCCTTCTCCGCACACGCTCCAGCCCCTCCGGGTCTTTCTTGCCGGGAGGGGCCCAAACTGACCCCAGGATTCGAGGTGCGGCCTCCCCAGTGCCCAGCACAGGGGGACGATCCCTGCCCTGGTCCTGCTGGCCACACTGTCCCTGATGCTGGCCAGGATGCCATTGGCCTTCTTGGCCACCTGGGCACACGCTGGCTCCTGTTCATCTGTTGTTGACCAACCCCCCAGGTCCTTTTCCCTGGGGCAGCTTTCCAGCCCCTTGTCCCCAAGACTGGAGCGCTGCAGGGGGTTGTTGTGGTCCAGGAACAGGACCTGGCACTTGGCCTTGTTGACCCTCACACAGTGGCCTTGACCCTTGGATCCAGCCTGTCCAGATCCCTCTGCAGAGCTGTCCTGCCCTCAGGCAGATCCACACTGCCCCCAACTTGGTGTCATCCCCAAACTGGCCGACGATGCACTCAAACCCCTGATTCACATAATTGATGAAGATATTAAACAGGGCTTAGAGCTTAGAGCTGCTTCCCCACTAATACGGACCCAGTTGATCTCCATCACTAGGAAACTGGGAGCTCGATGCAGCAGAAACTGACTGTGTATTGGCAAGAAGAGGAAAATCCATTAGTTGGGTATTGAGATAAAAACGTCCCAGCAATGGGCATGAGGAAATCACTGGCGTTCCTTGGAGCAGTCATTCATCCCTAATTCCCTGAGAGATGCACAGCACAGCAAGCAAATAAGCAAGGAAACTACACAAATTATGTGCTGGTAGAAGTAAGATATAGCTGGTTTGGCTCAAAAATAGGAAAAGTAAATCATGATTCTCACTGAGATAACAGGACCTGGGATACGACCATCTGTTCTAGCGGGGAAGAACTTTTCTACTTACGGGGGTGTCCTGGGTGGTGATTGGCCAGCTCCAGCTGAGCTGGCCGGTGACTCTCCTATCAAATCATACCACAGAAATGAGATCCCAAAGGATCTGCCTTCCTTTAGGGATTTGCCCATGCTTCCATGTCATGCCTGTGTGGGCAGCTGTGCCTGTATATCCCTGAGCACACCTTGCCTGGTTTAATAAAGAAAATGCCTCCCAAAATCCATCAAAAGGGTACAAGATGCAATCCCACATGGTGAGCAAAACGATGAGGTGTGTGTCAGCATCAGGGAGATGGGGGAGCACTAAGGAATGATGGAAAAATGGATTTGGGGTACCTACACTCCATATGAGCACTCCTGTGTAAGCCAAGGGGAGGCTGTGTGCTTCCCCATCCCCATGTCTTTTGGTTGTGCAACCCTCCTGCTTGTGGAATCACAGAATCATAGATTGTTTAGGTTGGACAAGACCTTTAAGATCACAAAGTCCAACCGGTAACCCCACACTGCTCACACCACCACTGACCCATGTCCCTGAGCACCTCGGCCACACGGCTCTGAAACCCCTCCAGGGATGGTGGCTTCACCACCTCCCTGGGCAGCCCCTACCAATCCTGACAGCCCTTTTCCTGGAAGGAATTTGCCTAATATCCAATCTAAACCTTCCCTGGCACAACTTGAGGCCATTTCCTCTTGTCCCATCACTTGTCCCTAGGGAGAAGAGGCTGAACCCCCCTCTCTGCACCCTCCTTTCAGGGAGTTGTAAGGAGCGTTAAGGTCTGCCCTGAGCCTTGTCTTCTCCAGGCTGAACCCCCTCAGCTCCCTCAGCCGCTCCCCCCAGCACTTGTGCTCCAGCCCCTCCCCAGCTCCGTTCCCTTCTCCGCACATGCTCCAGCCCCTCCGGGTCTTTCTTGAAGTGGCTCCATCGTTTGTCTCATCATGTCGTGTAGTATCCTTACATCCACAGTGGGTCTTCATCTCAAGGGTGATAAAATCCACCCCTAACCTGCTTTGGGTGCTCAACCAAGGTGCAAGGTCCAGCCCTGGGCTGGCTCTGGCAATAGTTTCATTGCCCAGAGAGGTCGTAGGGACCCCCTCCCTGGAAACGGTCAAGGCCAGGCTGGATGAGTCTTGGAGCAACCTGGTCTAGTGGAAGGTGTCCCTGCCCACGGCAGGGGGGTTGGAACTAGGTGATCTTTAAGGTCCCTTCCAGCCCAAACCAGTCTGTGATTCTATAATAGCAGGGGACACAAAGTGACTGTGGGAAACCCCAAGGAGACCAAGCTGTGGGTGCTCCTCAAGATCTTCACCCCAAATCTGACCTTGCTCTGTGTCACCTTGCCAAAGGGACAATGTGGAAACAGCCACAGGAGCCGCACAGGGTTTCCTGGCCAGCACATCCCATAGAGGCTGATAAATAAAACACAGTGGTGCCACGAGTGGTTAAGCAAACAATGTCAGCCCCGTTGATGTTAATCTTCTGGATTTTAATCTTCTGGAATGTTTTTTTGTAAATCTGGCTGTTTACAAAGGTTTATCCCCTCCCCACAGCCCCTCCAGGAGGGACCAAGTCCTCATGAAGATGCTCAGGACATTAATACTCTAGTTTCACCTTGGATATGCTGGTAGGAATGGGGAGCTGCTTCCCTGGATTCCACACTGGAGCTAGAAGGGGGATGAGATTCTGGGGGAAAACAGCACTGAATTAGCTGCGAAAGGCAGCAGCTCAACATGGCATCACTAACCCAGGCAGAATAAACTGCTATTTTTAAGTTTTATTTTATTTTATTTGTTTTGTTTTGGAGTTTTTTGTGGTTTTGTTTGTTTGGTTGGTTGGTTTATTTTGTTTTATTTTATTCTGTTTCATTATTATTTTGTTTCAGTTAATTTCATTCAGTTTAATTCATTACATTTCATTTCATTTTATACGAAAGAGGGTACAGAATACAGTCCCAAATAGATACATAATGCCCAGGGAACCCCAACAGAGATGAGACACGAAAGTTGGAAACCCCAAGAGCCAAACACCCGCTGATGGTGACAACCCACAGCTAAAAATAGCAGTGTATTCCCTCCCCTAAAAAAAGAAGAATCTGGCCATAAAGCAAAATCTGAAGATGAACCCCATGGAATGGAGGTTCACTTGGTTCCCATCCTCACGCAACTCCCTCGGTGTAAAAGGCACCGCTTTGGAGTCAGACTCCTGAGCGGCCACTTACCCACACGCCTCTTTATTCTTCACATCTGAATTTAATCCCTGAAGGGGTTTAAACCTTTTTAAGTACAAAAAGCTCACAGCAAGTGAGGAAAACGCTTTGCATTTAAGGACTTTTGGCTGCAAGGATACGCTTCAGAGCAAAAACCGGCATGTTTAAACCCACGCTATGGGCAGGGTGATTAATGGATGAGGCAGCTCTGGCTGCAAAAGCCTCAGTGGAGAAGCGTTTCCACCAAGCACTTGCTGATAAAGCAGATTTTGCCTGCTGAACTGGATGGAGTTTTCCTGGCAGAAGGATTTGCTTGCCAACGGAAACCACAGCAGGAGGGGGCTGCCGACGCAGCAGTTGCTGGTCTGCGAGGTCCCCCCTGTCCCGTGGAGATGATACGGGAACTGCTTTCCCACAGGGGAAGTCAGCTTTTTATATTAAGTAGGAAGATATAGGAATATATAATAGTTCTGCCAGGAGCAGGGAGTTGGACTTGATGATGCTTATGGATTCCTTCCAACTTGAGATATTCTATGATTTTTTAATATATTAAATATGAATATATAGGAAATAAGAAACTTAATTACTTAGATGGATGGATGGATGGATAGATACAGACAGACAAATAGATCAACAGATCTATAGATAGATGGTTAGGTAGGCAGGTAGATGGATGGATGGATGGATGGATAGATAGATAGATAGATAGATAGATAGATAGATAGATAGATAGATAGATAGATAGATAGATCGATAAATAGATAGGAAAAAATTGAATAAATGAAAATGAAAAAATTTAAATTAAAAAATGAGAAGAAGTATTTAAAAAAAAAGACTAACAGAACAAAATTATCCTTAATATTTAGCAGTGATATCCTGGAGAGTGGCACAGCTGATCCCTTCCCTCCCTGTGCTGTTAGCAGCGTGGGAGGTGGTCTCTCTGGGCAGCAGGTAAAGCCAGAAATTGAGTTTGGGATTATCTGACAGCTGCCGTTTTGTTCCGACTGTTTCTCCCAGGGCTTCAAAGACCACAATGGCACCAAAACAGATGTTTACAGCCTCCAGATGTTGTCCCTCCAGATATTTCCAGCTCCCCCATTCTCCTCCAGCACATGCCACTGCTCTAGTAAGACGGGGACAATTTTGGGGGGAACACGGACATGCCTTGCCTTAGGCACATCTCAGGCTGGGAGTATCCCAACATCTGTTATAGGGGCTCCTGGCATCCCTCCGCTTCCCAGGATGCAGCAAAAGATGAAGAATGATGGGTCCTGGTCCCACCTTGGTTGCTCAAAGCAACCCACGTGCTCAAGCAGCACTGCTAGTATTCACCTCGCACTGCCTTAGCAGAGTTTTCCCAGAACAACCGCTGTTTCTCTGGATTTCCTCTAATTAATCCTTTGATCTTTGTTTCCTCCTCTTCATTCTTTCACCCGGAAAGAACTTCACGTCCGTCAGAAGGAAAACATCAGGCTGGTGATGGAGCCTCTGGGCTTTCCCCACGTGGGGGTGCCATGCGGATGCGAATCCAAGTGATGTGCGTGTCTTAGGGCGAGGGCAAGGCAAAAGGTAGCACCTAAGCAACAGAGACTGCTCTTTTTTTGTTTTTTTCCTCATAAAAAAGAAAGTACACAGGTTGGGAAAAATAAGATTCACAAAGCATTCAAAATGCAAGAAATTATACGGATGGGAAAAAATAAGATTTACTGAGCACACTCAGTAAATCTTATTTTTCCCCATCCGTATAATTTCTTGGGTTTTACATGCTTTGACATTCCCCAGCAGAAGAAAAAAAAATCTCTCTTTGGAGCTTGTTGTAACCTGGTGAGAACTGAAGAAACCTTCAAGTGGTTCTTCAGGAGCCCAGGGGATGAATCAGCCTCCTCCAGGTTAAACTGGGGCGGAACGACTTGTCCTACAGCCGAAATGGCCGCGGGGGGATAGAGGTCTGGCCGAGCTGGAAGTGAGCCTGTACAATCCTGCCACGTCCTGCTTGGGCCTGTTCCACCACATTTCGGTGACGACTGGTACACCCAAGCAGCTTTGTTCCCCATGCTCTGCTGTCCTAGCCTCTCCCCATTCCTCGCTTGTATGTTTACCATACCTGGAGGGGTGAGACTGGGATTAATTTCCATGAGAACACGTCGAAAGAGTAAATATCTCTGAGCAGGGACACTTGGCAGGTTTATGGGGTTTGTTTTCCTCCAAGAATTGGCAGCTTTCCTGCTCTTTTTCTGGTTGCTGGTGACCATCAGTGTGTTTTGGAGGCAGGAGGCATCTGTCCACCTGGAGCAGAACCTCAGCCTTACACTTTGTCCCATCCCAGCATGGGACCATAGCAGCTTTCAAGTCTATCCAGGAGATATTTGGGGCTTTCAAATGGACATGTCCTCTCAGCCGGTGTAAATCAGGTAAGTCCTAGCGCAGCCTCCTCCATACTTACTGGGAGCAGATGGGGGGAGGCGAATGTCCTGTGATGGATTTTAGTCCTTGGGTGGGAGGGAATCTGCTACCTGTGGGGCTGCTATGGTCTGTTGTAGGAGTGGGACCCAGCCCCATGGGGTCACACCAGACACCCAGCAGTTGCTTTTCTGATCTGGAGCTGCATTACGCCAGCCACATCAGCTACCAGTTACATCAGGAACAGGAGGCAGAAGGTCACCAATAGCACTGGAGTAGAAGAAACACAAGAATAGTCTCCAAAAGTCGACCAACACCACCTCCGAAGTTTTGGAGTATTTTGGCAGTGGGTACGGGGAGCTTCACAGACTCTTGTTGTGGGATCACGTTGCCCCTGGGATGTGGAGCTCCTCCCAAGAGCCAGCCCCGTACATTCACCATTACAGCGTGTAACTCCAGGAACTCAACGTCTGCGTTCAACTAGGAGTTGTCACCATCCCTTCTGGGATGGGGTCCGAGGTGTTGCTGCCACCCGCTTTCATCCTGAGGGTCACGTACAAGGTTGAGGGATGGGGGCATCGGCAAGCCCCTACCAGCCTCTTTCCTCCAAACTCTTCCACATGACATGGACATGGACCATGGGCATGGACATAGGCAGGACGTGGACATCCCAGTGAGCAGCAAGATGACCTGAAGACCTGTTCAGGGTCCTCAAGGTTGGGACAAACCTGCTGAGCTGCTTCTGAGAGGCGATTGTTGAATTTGTCTTGAAGAAGCTGGTCGTCACCTTCCTAAAGGTGACCTCAAAAGGGTTGACAGAACCGTCAGGAAATTACGGCAGTAAGGAAGGGTGGGACAGTAATTAAAAGGGGATGAAAGAAAAGGAGAAAACTCTGAGGGGACAAGAGACGAGGAGACAGCAAGAGGAGGCTTGGGTCAGGGAAGAGGAGAAAGGTCCTTGAGGCAGAAGACAGGTTGTAAAGACAAGGAGGAACACTGGAATTGCAAATTGTTGAGGTATGTGGCAGCAATTATTAAGATGATGATGCCACTTGGCCATTTATAAAGCACCAGATGGACCTGGGAATGGGGAATGTTGTGGACACTTTCTGCATTGCAAGAGTCTTCCATGCTTGCCCGATACACGTGGGAGGACGTGGCTGAGGAGACACTGGTTGGTTCAGACCTATGTATCCCCATAAGGTGTTGCTGTGCATTCAGGGATCTGCCAGTGCAGGTGTCCCAGTTTGGCTTCATCTGGGAAGAACCAAGGTTTTGTGCTCCACAGCTGCGTTTCTGGGGCAAACCAGTGTGCAGCAGGTGGGACAATCAGGGCAGTCACTGCAAAACTGTTGGTTGCTCTGAAATAAAACATTGCCTTTGAGTCCTGTGTGCTCAGGAGTGCAGACCTTCTCTGTGCCGCCTCACCACCTGGTCCATAGCAGCAAATGTGTCATGTGGATGCCCCATCCCTGTGGATGCCCCATCCCTGGGAGTGTCCAAGGCCAGGCTGGATGAGGCTTGGAGCAACCTGGCCTAGTGGAGGGTGTCCCTGCCCATGGCAGGGAGTGGGACTGGGTGGGCTTTAAGGTCCCTTCCAACCCAAACTGTTCTGTGATACTATGATTCATTCCACGGTGGAGGAGGCAGCACTCCATCTCCAGGCTGTAGACACCACCATGTCTGTGCCTGAGCATCCTCCAAGATGTGTCCCCTTTTTAACAGAGGGTCATTTGCGGCCAAGGAAGGTTGCATGCTGTACTGATTTCGTTTGGGACTGAGCTGGTTTTCTTCACAGTGGCTAGTGTGAGGCTATGCTTTGGGTTTGCACGGAGTATTGATAATGCTGGTGTTTTCAGTTGCTGATAAGGAGTGTTCATACCAGGACAAGGAACACTCCTTTTTCAGTTTCTGGTGCTGCTCCTGTGTTCCCAGTTTCTTTGCTACAAGAAGCTGGTAGGGGACACGGTCACGTTGGCTGGCCTGGACTGGTCAAGGCAGTATTTCACGCCATGAAATGTCACGCTCAGTATATGGTTTGGGCCTGGGCCAAGGGTAGATTCTCTCTCCTGCTCTGGCTCTCGGTTGGTTGGCAGGTGGAGATCGCTTGTACCATTTGTTTTCCTTTCTATTATTTTCATTGCATATTATTAGTACTGTTAGTATTATTGGTATCATTGTTTTATTTAATTTATTTTCAATTATTACATTGTTCTTATCTCAACCCACGAGTTTGTCTTTTCCTCCTATTCTCCTCCTCCCCTGGAGGAGAGGGAAAGTGAGTGAGCGGCTGTGTGGTATCTAGTTGCTGGCTGGGATTAAACCACAACATACGCGTAACAGTCGTAGAGATAAAAAGTCTGATGCACATGTGGGAGACCCCTTGCCCATGGTGGAGCCCAGAGCCAAGCTCACGTATCCGGTTGTCTCCAGGTGGTGTGTTCCCAAGTCAGGGAGGTGTGGATTGCTCCCAGTTACCTGGCTTTGTTGTGAGAAAAGACAGGAAAGGATGAGGATGGCTGCAAGGTAATAAGGCAGACTTGCAGGCATGCTCAGAAACGGTGAAATTGGACCCTTGAAGCTGCTCGGAGGGTGGCCACGAGATCCTGCTCTGAGATAAGGCTGAGCTGAGAGCCTCAGCAGGCTCCAAAAATGGAGGTGCTGCTCATGGATGGCAGATCTCCAGCCGGCTTTTGCATCTTTAGCAGCCCGTGCCTATGTTGAGGTGCAAGTAAGAGCATCTTCTCAACTTTATGATAACTTCTCCACAGCTGGGGGTTTCCCTCGCCTCCCTTGGAAGAACCAGCTGTTGTCAGACTGACAGATTCCTACTCTAAATTGACTTTGGCCTGATGGACATGGATCTGATGCTAAAAATAGTGTTTGCCCTGCTCCCCTGGGGACACTATCAGTGTCTCCAGCTCACAAAGACCTGCTGCTGCCAGCCCTGGGCTGTCCCCTCCATCGTCCTCCCTTTGTGTGCTGAGCAACGCGTGCATTGCTGCTATAAATTCCCCTGCCTGTAGTTCGTCACTGCTGCTCTCCCCCATTTTTTGTTAATGTGTAACTTAAAACCCGCTGGGGCACATTTCTGTGATCCCAACCTTATCTGTTCCCGGCTGGGTGCATCCCTGCCTGCTCGGACCATGGGTATTTGTATCTGAGGGGAGATGGTATCGTGTCTGGAGCAGTGGAAGGAGAGGGCTGATCACCCTGGGTTTCCTGGATTTTTCTGGGGCAGCCAAGGAAAAATCCTTCTGGGACAGAGGATGAACAACCGCCCAGAGAGAGGTTCTGCAAAAACATGTCTGAGAGCAGTTTGAGGGACCAGGAGCTCGACAGGGCTGAAAGGAGTAAATGTGGGAAGCCCTGTTCTTCCTTATTTTCTAGCTGCAGAGGGAAAGGGATTGTTGGATTGCTTTCTGTGTCCGTGGTGGATGTTTGGGAAGGACATGTCACCTCCAGCACTAGATGGTTTTAGAGCAGACCACATGTGGTGTGGGTAGAGCTGGTTGACCCACAGGGTGGGGGCACAGAGGAGATGCTAGCGTCTCACTGCACCCTCCCATTATCAGAGTGCTGCTCTGCGCCAAGGGCTGGGCTGCACAGGGACCATATCAGCCCACGGCTGCCTGGGCTGGATGGAGATGGCCCGTTTCCAGTGTTCCCCACTTGGTCACATCCTGTTGCAGCCTTGTTTATCAACACCGACCATCCCTGCCACCCTGGCACTGAGTTTCTTCTGGTGTTTTAATATGCAGACATCCCCATTCACCCTGACCAGCCTCAGTATCCATTTCACATCTCTTCCTACAACCAGGGGCAGCTGAACGGGGGAAGAAGCAGTGGTCTGCTAGGAGATAAGCGCCTTCCAACCCCAAACACCTTCATCTTTGAATCCCGGGAGAACAGCTGCGGTTCAGCCATGGGAATTGCATGTTTTAGGGTCTGGATGGAGCCTCAAATCCTGCAAGGACCTTTTCCCAGCACCTTCCCAGCACCCACCTGTTTGTCCAAACAAAAGATGACTCTGGCCAGCGTCCTCCTGACACTGTGACCACAAGCCACATCTTTCCTTCTCTTATAGTAGTGACAGGACAAGGGATAATGGGTTCAAATTGAAAGAGGGGAGATTTAGATTGGACATCAGAAGGAAATTCTTCCCACAGAGGGTGGGGAGGCTCTGGGAGAGGTTGCCCAGAGAAGCTGTGGATGCCCCATCCCTGGGAGTGTCCAAGGCCAGGCTGGATGAGACTTGGAGCAACCTGGTCTAGTGGAAGGTGTCCCTGCCCATGGCAAGGGGTGGCACTGGGTGGGCTTTAAGGTGCCTTTTAACCTAAACCATTCTATGATTCTATGATTATGCTTCATGCTTTGCACGCTGCTACTGTCTTGACCACTGAAGTTATGGTTGGATCAAGAAAATTTCTTCCTTTTATTTTTTTTCTACTGCTTCTCACACAGCAATTCTTTAGAGTAAATCCACAACATTCACGTCGCTTCCTCTTTCATTTCCTGGAAACATCACTGTTTGATTCCTTTTCCTCTATTTCAATCATTCCTATTAAGTGAGTGGGACCCTGACACCAAATCCAGTGGCACACAAATGAAGCCATGCTTAGGTTTTGCCTGCTTGGGCAAGGTTGTAGGAACCAAGAACATCCTTACAGGGAGGGATCCCAGCACTGTTGGTTCCCCTTAGGAAGGGCCTGTCCCTTGGTGCCATAAAGTAAAGGAAAGAGAGATGAAGCTCCTAAGAAAACCCCATGGAGAACTGTGACCTTTCTGGTCGGTGACTGGACCCTGCACAGATAGGAGCACCTGGACGGAGACAGGAGGAGAGGGCATCAGAAGATGGATGGGTGGACTTGGAGGTGCCCATCCATGGAGATCTTGCAGTTACACACCCTCTGCCAAGGCTAGGAAGGAAGCGAAAGCAAGTAGAGAGGTGAAAATGCAGCATAAGCCAACTTCACCACTTTTTCCCTGTTCTGCATTTGGGCCTGGCACGCTCCTTCAAGAGGGTGGGTGCGGAAGTCACATCGGGCTTAGACCTGGGCCTTGGCATGCAAGAGAGGAACAGAAACTTCCCCTGCGAAGAAGAAGCAGTGAGAGCAATGTGCTGATGTATCTCTATCTGCTTTGATTTAGTTCCTATGAAACTCTTCTCTACGAAGAACTCCATCTCTTTTACAGAGATGATGCTCCATGGTCAAGCATCGTGCTCGCTAAAGCAAAGTGACCACAGAGCACCAGCCTGAGAGCAAAAGGGGTTTATCCCTGCTGTAGACGAGTAACAGCACAGAGATCAGCTCCACCCCTGTCTGATTTACTCTTCTGCTTTTTATTTTGGCAGCGAAATGAACTTATTTGGAGGGTGAGGCTTTGAGGCATGCGGAGAGATGAAAACCCCAATATGTGAAAGAAAATAAACCAAATGGCCACAGACATATTCATTTTCCTGGAACAGAGCATGTGCTGAGAAAAGAGACTGTGGCTGTAATTATCAGATCTAATCAAAGAGTTTTAACAATAAGTAATCATCTAATTTAACTTCCAAATGTAAAAAGGCAGATATATAAAGAGTTTTTGAGTTCAGCTTTTTCTGTGAGCATGCTCGTCTTGCTGCCTTTAGCCTGAACATTAGAAAGCAGAAATAAAACCCATACAAATATTAATTTCAGTACGGATTTTTCATCAGTACAAAAGGCAGAACAGCCTCACATTGCTCTCCCAAAGTTGAGTTCCTTCAACCTCGGTAGATTGCCAGCAACTTCCCGGCAGCACCAAATAAACCAGGGCTCAGATGTGCTGTCTGGTTTTATACATCCCCTGCATAAAACCAGCCCCTCCACACTAGAAAGACCTGCCATTTTCCAAAGCAAATTACTTTTGCTGCTTCGAGCGCATTGCTCATGCTCCGTGAAAGTTTTTTCTTCTCTGTGAATGGTTGATAGGTTACAGTGGCAAACAGTAAAATCCACTTAGCTAGCTCACTCTTACTCAATAGCCGCTCCGGAGAGTGAGTTTTCATCTCTGAGTCATAGGGGAAATGAAACAAGAATTTATTTTGTTTTTTATCTCCATGAAATATTTAATCCATTTACTTTGCCCGTTCACAATGCAGATCATACATCCGGAAAGTCCCAGCATTTAGAGGCATGAACATGAGCTGAGCTAAGCCTTATCTTGGCCCTTCAGCATATAGAGAGAAGATGCACATCTGGCAATGCATGGCTTAACAAAGCTCTGAAGAAGGGCTGGATCTGGCCACCATTTGCACTAGGAAAGTTGTGCCACAAAGCCCAAGATCTCACAGCATGCTCACAGCATGGATGCCTCTAAAACGTGCAGTATAAGGATTTCCATCCTTGCTGCTGCTGCCCGTTTTGCTGCTGGTGTTTGCTTTTCTACCTGCCCAAACTCCCCACAAACTTCTCACAGGGCAGGCTGCATTGCAGAGGATGGCTGACTCATTTGCTGTGCCCCACTCAGTTGCTGATCACGGCAGGTCCCAGCCCAGGCTGGAACACGACAGGGAGCCCTGCAACACGGGAACACCCGGAGCAGCCTCGTGCCATTAACGCCCCCAGCTCCTGGCTCTGGGATAGCATCTGGGATATATATTAGTGGTTATAGGACATAAGTAGCCTCCATGTTTGCACAAGCCAAGATGAACTTTGTACACACAGAGAATCCCTGTGCCTCGAGTGAAATGGATTCACCAGCCTAAGTTGGGAAGAAAACTCTGCCTGGGGGTGAAGGTTGCCCTTGCCAGGACGTGGGAGCATTTTTCCTTTCTTGAGCATCCCTTTTCCTGTTGCAAAAGGCGTTGCCTGGGGCTGGGCGGTCCCTTGGACCAACCTGCTTCTGATCTCACCGAGCCCTACACGCAGCCCTGTGCCTTGCCCATGTTTTTGTCAGCCCTCCTTGGTCTCCCCTTGTCCCACTCCTCCCCGAAGGTCCACTCATTCATCACTGTCCCGCTGGGGACACCTGGCTTCAACCCATGCATGGGGACCCCAAATGAGGGTGTCATTGGGTGGCACAGGACATGGCCCTGATGATGTAGGACTAAATCTGGCCATGCAGATGCTGACGTGTCTTGAGATGATGTCCAACAGAGCTGGATTTGAGCTGGAAGGCCCCTGTGTGTGTTTATAGCGATGTTCAAGGCTGGGGAAAACAGGACAGGACAAACCCAAAGGTGATGCGGGTGTGAGGGACAGTGGCCATGCCCTGCCCAACTAATACAGCTATGTGGGATCTCCATGAAAGGCTGCAATATCAGGGGACAGGGAGCATCGCCTAACCCCAACCCTAACTCTCACCCCAGCTCTGACTCTAACCTCAACCCCTGGGAGGGTCTGCAGGTGAATCCATGCTCCCCAAACCCTTGCAAGTGTCAGAGAAGAGCTGTTTCCAACCAAGGAGCATCCATCACGTTTTCATGGCAGTTGAACCAGAGCAACAGGACAGGATGTCACCTCAACTGAAAGGGTGATTGGGTGGTGCTTGGAATGGATGCAGGCAGGGACTGCCCAATACATAAGGGAGCAGGAGGCAGTGAGTGTTTCCATGCCAGTGGGACAGGGCTCAGGGCCACCTTCCTGTGAAAAGATTAGGAGTGGGCAGCAGGGAGGCAGCCCCGAGTGCTGGGCAGTGCCGAGCTGACCCCACAAGACCTCAGCACACATGCATGAGGAACATGAAACTCCTCTTAAACTCAAGTATAAACTCCCCGTGACTTTTCCTCTCTCTTTCCTGATGATGAAACACCATGAACTCTTGGTGAAGGAATTGGACAGCTGGGAGGAGAAGGGATGTGAAGAGTTAACCCAATTTCTGGCTGCGGGCTATTGATCCCACAGACGCAATGTTCCACTGCAGCTGCATTTCAGATACCCTCTCATGCATGCTCCAGGGAGGGCTGGAGGACCAGGGCATGCTCAAATGCTCTTTTAACAATCATCTCCATCACTCTTGTAACCATCTGCATGATGGGATGGGGAATGCTCAGCGAGTTTGGGAAAAACACCAGGTCCGGCAGCATGGTTGACTTGCTGGAGGCAGGGCTGCTGGAGGAACCTGGGGAGGTTCAACAAGGTGCAGGGTCCTGCCTCCTGAACTTGCTGGCCTTGTGCAACAGGCCAGGCTGAGGTAGCCAGCTGGAAGAAGCTGGTGGCCACAAGTTGCCCCCACATAGTAAGTGTGCATTTGCAGGAGCAAAGGTCAACTGTGCCCTTGGTGACATTTGAAAGAGTGGAGCCCCAAGGACCAGGGCAGTGATTCCTGCTCTCTCTTTGGCACTGGTGACACCATGTCTGGGCAGTGGGTCCAGTTTGGGGCTCCCCAGTACCAGGCAGAGGGTGACAGATGGGCCCAGAGGAGCTGGCGCTTGAGACATGGAAGGAGAGGCTGAAAGAAGGGTGTGCAGTGGGAGAGGAAAAGGCCAAGGAAGGGGTTATTGCTGCCTGCAGCTCCCTACTGACATGGTGTGGAGGAGATGGAGGGGCCCAATGATAGGACAAGAAGCAGTGTCACAAGTTACAAAAAGGGAAACTGTCGTTAAATACTAGAAGAAAATCCCATAAGGGTGCTCAAACCTTGGAAGACTGCCCAGAGAGCAGGAAGATCTCCATCTTTGGAGACAGTCAAGCCTGTCCTTGACACAGGCTGGCCTAGTTGAAGGTCAGGCTTGGATCAGACTTGGAGCAGAGGTCCAGAAGGTCAGACTTGGAGTAGAGGCCTCAGATGACTCCTCAGCCTTAGTTATTCTGCAAGTCCTCCACACCGTGCCGAAGCTTGGGCTCACATGGACAAGCTCCCAGCAGTAAGTCCCCAGCAGTGAGGCAGAAAGCCACCCAGGACCTGCTAACAGTGAAGCAGGGATGGAGGACACAGGCATGCCCCCAGGCTGAGCCCCAAGGGACCCCCTGCTCCATCCTTGCCATGGCTCCTCAGCATTTACTGGGCTTCTGGTTTTCTCCACCAAAAGCCAAGCGATGTCTCATTTTCTCCACCTAGCAACAGGTTGACTTCCTCCATAGCCAATGGGAAATTGGCTCAAAAATCTCATTTTACACATCCCTCAGGGGTACTTTGGTGTCCTGCACCCTCCTCCATTGGGAAACCCCCTCCACCTATTCTGACTTGCCCACCATCCCTTGGGACCTCAGTGGCTCTTGGTGGAGTGGGACAGGGAGATGTGGTCACCAGAAGCTCCATCCTCTCCATAGAGCATCTTCTAGGGTTCACAGGAGAAATGATGTCAGGACCTGGACTGGACCAGAGCCTAGGTCCTGCTGTCACCCAATTTCTTGGACTGGTCCTCAGAGATGGGAAGGAGCCCCCAGAGCTGAAACAGAGACAGCAAGATATAGTAAAATTGTAAAACGATTCCCTGGATGTTGTAAACAACAGGAAAATAACATGGAAACGTAATTAGCTAATGCAATTAAATCGTTTCACTGGCATGGTTTGGTTTAGGCTTTTGGGGAGGTGTGGAGGTGTAATACTTGCTCCACATTCAACATATAAGGAAACTGAGGCAAGGGCTCTCCCAGGTGATGAGAAACCAATGTGGTCAGCGAGACACAATGACAGAATTCAGGATATCGCTGGCTACCCCAGCCCTGAGTCCCAGTGCAATCCCCAGCTCCTCCTTTTGCTCGTAGTGCTGCTCTCCATCCATTACAGAGCTCATGGGCATCTTGGAGGAGGTCAAAGCTTGGTGCACAGCTTGTGCCCTGATTGCTGGGGAGGTTGCCCTTTCACCCCTCTCACACTGCCCAGCTGGGTTTTAGGTTTACTTTGAGGGCTGAATTTCAGAGCAGAGGACGCCCATCAGCCCAGCAGTAGGTCCCCCAGGTGCCCTAAAAGTGCTGGTGTGAGGTGACCGTGTCCCACCTCCTCATGGCCCATGGAAGATGATGACAGATCCCTCACCCCTGTCTTTTTGGGGATGTGCAGAGGTTGCCCTGGGCTCTAGGGCTCTGCCAAGCTCGTTAGCACAAGCAGTGAGCCCTGCTCAGAGTTGCCCATCAGCTTTTCCCACTGGTCCAAGCTGTTGCCATCACCCCATAGCTGTGGTGAGACAGGGAGCATGAAGCCAGAACGGTACGGGGATTCCCCAGCCCATGCTGTTGGCCCCAGGGAACATGGAAGAAGCAGGGAATTGTATCCCAAAATAGCTGCCTCATTACAAAGGAGAGCCAATCTGTAGGGCTCCATGGTAGCGGGAGGGTTTCCTCCTGCCACAGGAAAGTGAGTGACTCACTCCTATGGAAACTGGAGGGACAGGGGAGAGGCAATCCCTCATCTGGAGATAAATCTCCATCCACTTCCCTTGCAAATACTTGCTCCTGAAAATATCTATTCCTGAGTTTTTCTTATCAGATGGTCTATTTATTCTGAAAATCACAGACCCACAAGCGTCCTTGCTGTGGTTCCAAGCACATCCCAATGTTTTGGAAGAGCCACCCCATGAATGACGCACTGAAAGGGAGAACCTGGCCAGTCCCAATGCCTGACAACACCAGGAAACACCTGCAAGCACTTAGTTGAAGGAAAGATCTTCCTCATGGTGTTTTCTAACCAGGAAGAGGTAGTGCTGGTGACCACCTTCCACTCATTCAATTTACAGTCCAAAAAAAGCCAGTTCAGCTACTCCTTTCCAAAAAGACCTGCCCAAATTGGTAAAAGAAAGATCAGAACCTGGCTTGCATGGCATGAGGCCCTATGTCGTGTGGCAAGGGGCCCTTTGGTCACTAGATGTCTAAGCCAGACACCTGCTCAAACTAAATAAGACACAAAATGTTAATATATAGGGCAGAAACTGTGAGGAAGAAGCACCCTTAAATGCAAGGACTATCTTGGTAAGAGGCAGTAGTCTCGCCCTGGATGTCTCTAACACAAGATAGGCGGGGTGGAGAAGGGTTTGGGGGTGCTGGGGGGCAAGAAGCTGGCCATGAGACAGCCGTGTGCACTGGCAGCCCAGAAACCAACCGGATCCTGGGCTGGATCCAGAGCAGCGTGGCGGGGGGGGGGGGGGGGGGGGGGGGGGCAAGGGAGGGGATTCTCCCCCTCTTCTCCCCTCTGGGGAGACCCCCCCTGCACTTCTGCCCCCAGCTCTGGGGCCCTCAACAGCAGGAGGACACGGAGTTGTTGGAGAGAGGCCAGATGAGGCCCTGGAGATGCTCTGAGGGCTGGAGCCCCTCTGCCCTGGGGACAGACTGGGGGAGTTGGGGGGTTCAGCCTGGAGAAGAGAAGGCTCTGGGGAGACTTTAGAGCCCCTTCCAGTGCCTGGGGGGCTACAAGAAAGCTGGGGGGGACTTTTTGCAAGGGCAGAGAGTGACAGGACAAGGGGTAATGGGTTTAAATTGAAAGAGGGAGATTGAGATTGGACATCAGAAGGAAATTCTTCCCAGAGAGGGTGGGGAGCACAGGGACAGGTTTCCCAGAGAAGCTGTGGATGCCCCATCCCTGGAAGTGTCCAAGGCCAGGCTGGCTGAGGCTTGGAGCAACCTGGTCTAGTGGAAGGTGTCCCTGCCCATGGCAGGGGCATTGGGACTGGGTGGGCTTTAACGTCCCTTCCAACCCAAACCATTCTATGACTCAAGACACAGTGCCTTTCTAACAGATTAATCCAAGCACTAGCTACTGGTTTTTGTGAGAGCTTGCGGGATGAAATTGAGGTGGTAGATAGAAAACTGAACCTGGTTGTCTACTGGCTTCAGCAAAACTCCCTGGCACTCACTCAGTTTGAGACAGAGACTTAGGGCTCAGCACAGTGGAGT
Source organism: Rhynochetos jubatus (assembly GCA_027574665.1). NCBI lineage: Eukaryota > Metazoa > Chordata > Aves > Eurypygiformes > Rhynochetidae > Rhynochetos > Rhynochetos jubatus. Next base: position 133,251,153 of record CM050649.1, read on the forward strand.
CACAATGACCCACTCCACGGTGCTGCTCCATCACTGGCATGTGTCAGCACCTTCAGCCCACCCCAGTCTGCTGGGATCCCCTGACCACAGAATGATGGGATAACTCCAGTTGGAAGGCACCTCGGGAAGTCTCCAGTTGAACCTCCTGTTCATGTCAGGGGCAGCTCTGGGGTCAGACCAAGTTTAGCAGGGCTTCATTCAGCTGGGTCTTGCAAACCTCCAAGGATGGAGGTTGCACAACCTGCTCATGGTGGAGAAGTTTTCCCTTATATTCAATCTGAAATATCAGTGGTGGTGATGTTGGCGGTATTGCCATGAAAATCAGGACTCCCCCAAGTAGGTCTCCTTGGCCCTTATCATGGGAAGAGGATGAAAGCAGCCACCACAATGAGAACCACCATCACCCCTCCTGGGAAAGCCCCACTGGCCCCAGATGCAGCTCTGAGGAACATGGGGAAGGAGCCGTTTTGGTTAATGCATGTCCCAGGCTCCTTCTTGCTGATGCCACAAGTTTTGGTCCATCCATCTGAAAAGATGTTGCTATAAGAGAGGCTGGTGAAACACTGGGACAGGTTGCCCAGAGAAGCTGTGGATGCCCCATCCCTGGGAGTGTCCAAGGCCAGGCTGGATGAGGCTGGGAGCAACCTGGTGTAGTGGAGGGTGTCCCCGCCCATGGCAGGGGGGTGGAACTGGATGATCTTTAAGGTCCCTTCCAACCCAAACCATTCTGTGATTCTATGATTCTGTAAAGGTTTATATCTCTTTGCAAAGGTCATGCTACAGGTCCCACTATCCTTCCTCCCCCCTCCATCTTCTGCTTCATGGACTATTGACTGTCTCTCTCTTTCCTTGGGGATAACAGCATCATCATTTGTCTTCCCCCTCCCTACATGTCCGCTGTTTCTAAGGCACAATTTATCTTTTCATTTAGAGGTGGCCTAACTGATACCCGTTTCATTAAGCACTCAACTGCTCTCCACTTGTATTTAGCTTGGAAACCCATTCCTTTGATTCCAGGACTTGTCTAGGCAAAAACCAAGCACAGGGCCAACTGCACGAGTCAGCCAAATACATGCTGTTGCCTCCAAAGCTTGTTTTGCAGATCTGGACTTCCCAAGACTGCTCGGCTGAGGGCTAGAGGCAGATTTACAAGGAAATAACCATTTGACCTGGAGGAATTTGTTTCTGTTTCACTAATTTTTGCTGATAGCTACATCCCCGGCTCACTGAGAACACTGAACTTGGTACTGGTGACAAGCCCACTCCCATTCAGGGGATCTTCCAGTGCTGGGAGCACATACCCAACACTGTGATGGCTTTGCATTGCATCGGTCCTATCAGCGATCCCAGCCAGCCAGAGAGACTCTGTATTAATCCCTGGAACGTGACCTTTAAAAGCTGGGAGTGGTGTGAGAGTTATTTTAACTGCAGTGGCAAAGGTCCAAATAAGAAACACCAGCCAGGCTGTAGATAATGATATTGGACTCCTGACAAGGACACCAGCTGGGAGTGATACTCTGGGCTGGTCTCCCTCCTGGGGGGGGGGTGGGTTATCATGGGGTGGACATGGGAAAGCAAGTACCTCTGTCTCACCTGATTGGAGGTTAAAAAACCCACCCATCCATGATGGAGCACCCAAATATCAGCTTGTGTTTCTCCAAGAGAAATCCATGTGGACCCAAATTCCTACTTCCCCAAATGCTTCAGCCACGGCCAGGGAAATAGTTGCAGGTCTCAGAGTTTGGCACTCCTCAGAGTAGGATTTGTGAGTGCAGTTTGGGTTGAACTGGTGTTTTTAATGAGAAAATACGGAAAAATGCAAGAAAATTGATCTTGATGAAAATGGAGTGGCTGAATGGCATCCATACTCTGCAGGGAGATTTTTATTGGGAATTAAAGTGAACTTAATGTTAGTCTGCTTCAAACGAGGTTTGTATCCATGGGGAAACTTCTAAGGGTTGGTTTGGGTGTTTGAGTGCAGGAGGATACCACCAACCATCTTCCAAAGAGCATGAAGCAGGATGGGTCCACGAGGAGGGTCGTTGGAATATCGTGAAGATGAAATGCTGTACTCCCCATCCTCACCTGCTCATCAAATAGGGGTGCTTTCAGTTTGGGGTCTAAAGAGGGACTTGGTGTGGTTCTTTCACCCATTTGAAAGGATAATTGAGATGGATATCTCCAAGGGGCCATGCATGGGCTGGACTCATCCTGGCATCACTTGTGTGCGTTCTCTCCCAACCTTGCCTGGACAGTCTGGGGCCAAGCAAATCTCTTGTTTTCTGGGATGAACTAGGTAAGGAGCATCCCCCACCCCATGGCATCCACAGGGAACAGTGGCTTCCTGGGGTCCATACATCCATCTGCCCTCCCAGCACCATATCGTGGGGCTTCTCAGTGCGAACCTTCCTGAGGACACGAAAGTTATTTTGGAGCAGGAGGGGAAGGAAGTGAATTCAAAAGCTTCATATTGAGAATGAGTATTTTTTTGGAAACAAAGGGATTCCAGGGTGGGACCCTGCGCTGGTCCCTGTAGTCTCACTGCTGGGAGCAGAGATCAGGAAAAATGACCCAGAAAACTACTTTAAAATGGCTTTTCTCCCACCACAAATGAGAACTTGCTCCCGAGCATCTCTGTGGCTCTTGTCCACTTAGTCCTTTATGAGGAATAGATAAAAAAATGGGATTGTGGTCATGGGATGCTATGGGAGTCCTGTTACCCCATCCCATAAACCAACCTCTGGCTGCAGGAGCTGGAGCAAAATCTGCCATGGTGCCAGGCTGTGCATCCACCTTCATACTGAGCTGCTGGCAGGTCAGTCAAAGAGCGATCCCACAAAATTTTGGGGGTAACTGGACCCCAGTATCCAGATGCCCGTGCCCACTGTGTCTCACCACACTGCTACAGGGAGTATGTGCATGATTGGATCCATCCCTGCCTAGCTGATCACCGGCTCTGCAAATAGAGAAATGAGCCTCTCCCCAAGCACTATTTTTGTCTTGGACCGTTACGTGGATGGGTCACTGCTGCTGTTTTTAGGAAGACCTGGTTTCAGGACATGTACTTAGCTGCTCTCTTGGCCACTGAGATCAGTTCAAAACACCTTCCAGCAGCACCAGCCATGCTCAGAGCAGCATCTCTCCTCCTAGCTGCCTCTCCCAGCAACTCCTGTTGCAACTCATTCAAAGCCCCCAAAACCCGGCTCTCGAATAAGAGTTTGTTTGGTTTTATTTTTTAATTCTCAGTCTTCTTTACTATATTCTGGGCAGCCCCAGAGGAAGATGCAGAAGAAGAAGCAACATAGAGCATCATGAGATTTGGCAGAAAACTCAGCATGTCCACTTCTAAGAAAGCCATCAGCAGGGTAAGCAGCAGCTGAGCTGAGGATGACGCCCACTGGGGAGGAAGGCTGAACCCACCAGCCCATGGTGTTTTGTGGCTTGGCTGTGACCCCTCAGCCCCCTCCCTTCACCGGCTGTGGTGCAGACCCACGTTTGTCACCACTGCGCGCCTGCTGGGAACCAGGCTGTACTGCCCACAGCACACGTAGCCCAAGCCAACAGGTTAATTTTAACACGCCTTCACCGGTGGGTTGTGTTTATTTAAAGACTTTATAGAAGCAACACCCTCTGCCACAACAGGAACCTTGTGCTTTGGGACCCAGCAGCCAGCTCCTGCTGCCTGGGAGGTCGTGGCACCACCTGAAACGCTCTCTGCAAGCATCCTCCTGTGGGAAGGGAATGCGCTTGGAGTTTGGAAGTGCCTCTGAAAAAGCTGGGTTATGTAGGAGCTTGGAGGAAAAGTGAGCAGGTCGAAGCCTGGCACCTCCATCGCCCTCCTGCTCTGAAACCCTGTGGCTGGCAGAGGAGGAGGGCTGGAGCATCACATCCGCTCAGTGGGGAGAAAACGAAAGCTGGGCTAAAAAAAACTCCCAACCACTGCTGGACAACAAAAAATGGACACCCAGGTGGTTAAAGCCACAGAGCAAAGCCCTCTCTGTACTGAAGTGATGTGGAAAAGATCAAGTCTTACTGCTTCCAGCTGCTTGCTCCAGTGAGCATCACGTGCATCAGCGTTCCTCCGAGTCCTCAAGCTGTATCAGCTGGATGTGGCCCTGGATAGCAAAGGTCCCCTGTGCTCCGTCTGCACCCACTTGTTGGTTCTTGTTGCAGGGGTGAGTGGAAAAAGGGTGAAAGATGCTTTTCTGTGGCCAGCACCCACCCACCCATCACTGCGGTTGAGGCTCTTGGGTGTTGCTTCCCCAAACACCATAGCCTCAGGGATGGCAGGAGGACATCCGTACAGGATCACGTGAGTGTGATGGATGGACAGAAGGACTGGCTAATGGTGCTTTTCTGTCCCCAACTCCCACCTCCAACACATCTTTCTCAACTCTGCTTTGGAGCTCGTTTGGTTGCTGGGAAGGTCCCTTTGTGTCTCCAAAGCACCCAGTGGGTACCAACACCACCTGACCACATCCCCTGCACACCCCATTGGTGTTCACCACCACGAACAAATGCTTCATCCTCCAGCTAGGTTGGGGTTTGCTGCCTTTTATATACCCTTAAAAGTTGCTGATGGTCCTGAATTAGAGAATCCTGGGAAGCTGCAAAACCAGATCTGCTCCCATGGGATGTCCCTCACGCTCCTGTTGCATGTCCCTCCTGTGTACTCAGCCACACAGGACACATTTCTACCTCCTGGTTATGTGCCTGAACATCTTACCAGCTGAGAGACCACGAGAAGTGATCAAATACCCATGATCAGGTCGGATCAGGGCACCAATTTACACTTAAATAGATGTACATGAGTGTTCATGACCAATCCTCTCCCGACAAACGCCGGCAAGTCTGCAGGCTCAGGCCACTGTACATCTGCAAACTTTCCTCCTTGTTTCCACCAAGGCTTTAAAAAAAAGCAAGAAAAAGAGATCTGATATATCCCAGCTTAACTCAAGCACTTCTGCCAGTGCCTCCCTGCCCGTGCTACAGGTTTAAGCTGCACCCATGGGTGCAGCGCAGGGCTCTGCTGCAGCCACCTTGACCTTCCTGGTCCTCCCATTCCTGTATCGCATTCCTCCCCGCTAGACAACATGGAAATGTTTTGAAAGTGTCTTAGAAACCTGCATCGCTGCCAAAACGGTTGAAAAATGAAGCCGTGAAGGGAAACACGGGGCTGCTTTCCAGCTCGGCTCGAATGGGTATTGCTGCTCGCCTCTGTCTCCCGCGCTGCAGCTGCACAAATCATTCGCTTCTCAATGGGATTTAAAACATCTGCCTCTTTCTTTGGCTTGTTTGAGGTTTTTAGGAGCTGGAAAATGAAGTTTTTGGGGGATGGAGGCTCTGACTTTGCCCCCCTGGGAAATGGGTGAACATCACCTGCATGAAGGATGGAAATGAATGAGGTGGGCTAGAGACATCAGAGAATAACAACCATCCTTCCATCTCCCTCGCACTGAAATGAGTGGAGAAAGGTGGGAAAACTGCAAAAGCAGGGGAAGGAAAGGCTTTTCCCTGCAGCAAACAATGAAGCTGAGAAGCTCCTGCTTGCTGGAAGCTGCTGGAGCTTCAACCAGGCTTGGAAAAGGTCTGATGGGAAGAGGACTCTCCAGGGGACCACTTCCCTGTACCAAACAAGCTTTTAGAAAAACATCTCCTCTTGCTTGTTGAAGTATCCAGCAACAAGCCGCCGACCAGATCTCTCAGCCAGTCGTGGCCATAATTAATCACCCCTTGACATGAAAGGGGTGCCTGCCTCTTGAGTTGTTTGGCTTTATCTGGCTGTGGAAGAGCTGTGGGGTGTTCAGACCTCGGAGGATCAGGATGGGGGAGAAGACGCTGAGCAGCAGCGAACGCCCAACGGGCCAGAGCTCATGCGAGGACAGAGAGCAAATCCCTGGACATCATCCCCATCTCCATGCATCATTTCTGGACATCATCCCTCCTTCGGAGGGAGAAGGATTTGAAGGTTGAAACCATGGCGTTATGGTCCCGTTAACACAACTCTTGCTCAGGAAGTGTTTCCAAGTCCCGAGAGATGAGGTGAATTCAGCACCACGCTGGCGTCCCAGGAGGGCACTGCTAGGCAGTTTCACTGGTCTGACCCTCACTCAACAGCTGTGTCTGGGCATCTCCCTCCCTCTGTGCAAGCAACAAGCTTGTTCTTCCTCCCTTATAAGCCCCAAATAGCTGCGATGTGATGTATTGTTTTCCCACCTCAAACAAATTACATCAGAAGAAGGAAACAGGCAAATTTTTTTTTTTTTTTTTTTTTCTGGCATGGAGGTCCATCAGTAAGATCTCTGCAGCACTGTTTCCGTGCCAGACATTCATAACATATCCTCTTTGCATTGCCTAATGCCTCCTTAGCCGGCTGCCAATTTCTGCTTTTGAATAATAGATGGCACTGGTGCCCCTCCCCTCCTCCCTCCGTGGTTTTATGGTCCCCCCCAGCCACAACTGGAAGGCCCAAGGAGCCCCCACGAGAAATCGGTTCCAGCTGCAGAAGGAAGATCTGGCTTACGCCCATGGACGCAGATGGGGAATACACGGGGGAGCGCTGGGGCTCGCTCTGTGCTCGCGGCGCTGGAAAACAACTGGGTCACCTGCACATGATTCGGTGGGGATGATTCTCCTGCCTCATCCTGCGCAGAAACCCTCCAGCCCCCCAGATTTGGAGGTTTTTCAGTACAGGTGAGTGGGCAAGCCCCATTGGGGAGGTGGGGTTCAACCGCTTCACTTAGGCATTAATCATCGGGGGGGAGAGGGCAGGCTATGAAGCCCATGGCAGCCCTCCGTAGCTTCCTGCAACTTGTTGGGAGGCTGTGTTGTGCCAGAACTCAGTGGGGACAGACCCTAAAACACCTCCATAGGGTGTTGGGGGGTTATGGGGGACACAACCCTGCAGCTCACACCCTCAGCGCTTAAATTCAATGTATTTACTAGAAATATAAGACCCTTGAATGACCTAGTCAGAGAGACTCCAGGGGAGGCCCCGGAGATGCTCCAAGGGCTGGAGCCCCTCTGCCATGGGGACAGGCTGGGGGAGTTGGGGGGTTCAGCCTGGAGAAGAGAAGGCTGCGGGGAGACCTTAGAGCCCCTTCCAGTGCCTGGGGGGCTACAAGAAAGCTGGGTGGGGGGCTTTTTCCAAGGGCAGGGAGTGACAGGACAAGGGGTAATGGGTTTAAATGGAAACAGGGAGATTGAGATGGGACATCAGGAAGGAATTCTTCCCGGAGAGAGTGGGGAGGCCCTGGGACAGGTTGCCCAGAGAAGCTGTGGATGCCCCATCCCTGGGAGTGTCCAAGGCCAGGCTGGATGAGGCTTGGAGCAACCTGGTCTAGTGGAAGGTGTCCCTGCCCATGGCAGGGGGTGGCACTGGGTGGGCCTTAAGGTCCCTTCCAACACAAACCATTCCATGATGATTCTATGGAGACAATTTCTCTTCCACAGTATGGTCCAGTTTTCCCCTACCTTTCTGTAGAAGTTTTGCATCCCAGCAAAGGGATTTTGGCAGGCCCGGCTCAGGGGCTGAACCCCCATTTGTGGTGGAACTCAGCCCCCAGCAGTTCACAGGAGAAGACAGGGTGAGGATCAACACTTCTAGCAAACCTTTTCCCACATTCTCCTGGCTCCAGCAATCTCTTCCCAGGATGAAAACTCCCAGTGTTAGGATGCAAGAGGTACAGTATCCCCTTTCCCAAGGGTTTACCTGTATCCCCAAGGAAGAAGCATTTGCCAGTGTGTGGCTCCCAGGAAAATGGAGCAGGAGAAGCTGTGATGAATCAGGCCCCCAGATTTACTCTTCTCTAAAATAGATTCCCCCACTCTGTGGAGTTCATGGCAAGGCAGCTGGGTTTGACTTGACAGCTCACTGACTGGTTGGTGGAACTGGTCCTGAGAGATAAACCTGGGGCACCCAGGGATGGGGGGAGGGGTGTCACCCCTCGGGAGGCAGCTCTCAGGGGACCCCGGGGCTGCGCAGATGCAGGGAAGGTTGGATGCAGGTCTGGAGGGGGCTGGCTCCTGTCCCAGTCACATCCCTGATAACTATGCTCCCATCCTTGGAAGAGAGACTGCTGTCCTGGCCCTAACCCCGGTCCCAGTCCCGGTCCCATCCCCGGGAGGAGGAGCGGTTCGGCTCCTGTCCTTGTCCCAGCCACGATCCCATCCATGGTCCCATCCTTGGAGGGGGAACTTTTCTCCTAGCCCCATCCCCGGGGGGCAAGCGGTTGGGCTCCTGTCCGGTCCCAGCACCGGTCCCGGCCCCGGAGGAGGTGTCTGGCCCCGATCCCAGCCTGTCCCTGTCCCCATCCCCGGCGTGCGGTGGCTCCTGTCCCGGTCCCATCCACGGAGGGAGGCGGTCCCAGCCCCGGTCCCAAACCCGGGGAGGGCGGTCCTGCCCCGGTCCTGCCCCGCTCCCAGCCCCGGGGAGGGCGGTGCAGCCCCACTCCCCGCCCCTGTCCCTCTGCCCGGCTCACACGCGGCGGGACCGGGCGCGGGCAGTGGGGAAGGACCGATCCCGGGCATGGAGCTGCCTCCGCCGCCCGCCTGAACGAGGCGATCGCGCGGAGCCAGCCGGCACCGAGCCACGGGCTCGGCATCGCCCGGTGAGCGGGGCCGGGGGAGACGCGTGTGGGGAGGGGGGCGGGAGGTGGGTGCACGAGTTGAGGGGCCACGCACGCACCCCTGTGCACGCGCACACCCACGGGGGTGGCGCTTGCTGCACCCTTGTGCTCAGGGACAGTGGCACTTGCTGCTGGGTGGGTGACAGGGACCCCGTGCACTCAAAGCAGGGAGCAGGGCACTGCAAGGAGACGAACCCCGGTTCTTCTCCTGGGTGTGGGGGCAGCTTATACCCCACATACCACACAGAGGCTCTTCTGCCACTAAAACTGCCCCAAAACCCCCCAAACTGGACCAAAGACGGGGTGGTCGCAGCAGTGATGGGCAGCGAGCTGCTGGCATGGGCTGGTGCTGGTATGGACGGGTCCAGACGGACACTCGAGGGAGCCTCCTGGACTCCCTTTGCTCTTCTTCCCTGGATTATTTGGTTGCTTATGCGTTCATTCCCAATAATCTCTTTTGCTGCTCTGTTTCTGCCTTCCCGGGGATATTTGCTGGCTGTTTAGCAGGGGTTTCCTGTACACACCTCTGGTAAAAGCCGTGGAGCTGACTCCCCAGCCTGTGTTTTTCCACCTCTTTGCCTGCCAGGCTCCCTGTGTAATTTATTTGGGGTTGTTAAAATTTACATCAGCATCGGTGAACCCCTTCCTTCAAACCCTTTGACTATTTTTCATAGTGTCTAGCCTCAAAAATGCCTCCTTCCCCAGAGCTGGGCGCTAAGTGGCATCACTGCAAGAGCAGTTTATGGGAGAAACATCTTGGTTCTCTTTCTGTTCCAGTCTTCTTATCAATCTATTGCAAAACCCATTTGGCAACCCCCTGCCTCCCTCCGCACAAGGCGGAGAGCCGCAAACCCCGCTCCTGTGGGGCCACGAGCAGTGGGGGATGGTGACCCTGGTGAACTGAGCCATTTCGTTGGCACCAGGCATGTGCTCCGAGCTCGTCTTCCTCATTTATACCCCAGTAAAGGGAACTTTGCCCTTCGGCTTCAGTGGCTGATGGGCTAAAGAGCTCTGTAGTGAAGGGCGAGACCCCTAAATACGCTGCCGAGCCCTGGAGCGTGGCCACATCCCGGGTTTTAGTGAGTTATAAAACCCTGAGTACTTTTGACCATCCCGGCACCAAAAGATTTTATCCCGTCTCTGCCCGGTGTGATTTTTATCTCCGGTTATTGACATAAAGCCAAAGCCATGAATAGTTCGCTGGCAGTGGACCGTGCTGCCGGCCACGCCGTCATCCCTCCTTAATGCCAAACATCCCCCATTAAAGCCTTAACAGGAACCGATCCACAAAGCAAAGACTCTTTTACTCCCACGGGATGCTCCTTATGGGAGAGAAAATTATTCCCCAAAGTCTGCCCCCCATGGGGTTTTCTGGGGTTTGGTGCTGCTTCGGCTTTGCAGTAACCGCCGGTGCTGTGGTCGAGCCTGGTAATTGCCTTGTCCCTGTTCTCGGGTGCTGGTTATCTCCCAGAGAGGCAGAGTGTGTTCAGTTTTGCCGGTGGGGGGGTTGTGGCGTTGATGGGTGACTCCCTTAGTTTGGGCAGGAGGCAGTTAGGTCTTCATGGAAATGTCATTTTTCCCAGATATGGGGCCAGTTGTTGACTAAAACAGAGTTACCCAAATCAGATGATTGACCAGAATCCGGTCCTACACTCTTCTCCCAGTTTGACCACCTCTTCCTCCCGTGAGCACAAGAAAATCTTGGAGAACAGAACCAAAGTCAAATTCCTGGTATAAAAACCAGCACAGGGCTCCTTTCTATCCCCAGGAAGCCTAAAGGACTGCCCCCACGGTAAATAAAAGTCAAGGTTTAGGGGCTCAAATAGGATGCAATCTGCACCCAACCCTGCGGGATGCTGCAGGATCTCCTGGAGAGCAAGGTGATATCGGAATGGAGGGGTAAAACACTTAGGGAGCATCACCTTTGCCGTAAAAAGAAGGGAAATGTTGATGAAGGGATTAAATACTGGCCATGGTGATATGTGCTTCCAGCACAAACCATCCCCGGAGACCCGCTATGCTGGGAACCGAGTCGGGTTGAACCGAACAAAGAGGGCTTTAATTATGCACAAGTGCCAGCACCGATGGGTTTAATGCTTTTATCAAATTCGGTCTAAAGCCACAGCTTTGGTTAATCCGGATTGACTTCCCATGGTGTGGATGAAGGCAGGAGGTTTTGGTATACTGCTTGGGAAGCAGAGGCTCAAAGGGAGATGGATTCAGGAAAGAATTAAGGGAATTTCTTGAGGAAAACCAGGAACTGCCAGAAAAAGTTGTTTGGCTCAAAGCGAAACATTTTATCTGACCTACAAGCAAAGTCATAAAGTTCTTTTTAAGTCATTGGATCATTTATCTAAACTCCCTCTCCTTTTTTTATCTTGCATCAAGTGACTAAAAAACCCTCTCGTAAACTGAAACTCAAAGCCTCCCTCCCCCCCCAACTTTTCATGGAGAAAGGAAATTTAACTGTGCTGCTTCTCAGACTGCAGGCAGGAGGGGAAACTGAGGCACAGGGATGCCTTGGTGGAGCAGCTCCTTTTCTGACAGTTCTGAGGTGCATTTTTTGGGGGAAAAAACCAGAAACACAGATTCTTTGCAAGCTCATTTTGGGAGGAATGAGGGTTTCTGGCTATTTTGGGGATGGGAGAAGAAGTAGGTCAGACACATGGAGGGTAAAAGAGGAGACATTGCCTGGAGCTCTGGGCAAGGAGATGGATAAAGCCACTTGAGTTGCTTAAACCTTGCTTTTGGGTATCTTAGAAATATATCTTGGAGGTATCTTGCTTGGGGATCTCTGGAGAGAAGCACCAGGGAGTGATGCGGATGGTGGGACCGAGGGATGTCCTCAGCCCACGCTGGTGGTCGGAGCCAGCCTGCAGGAGAAATGAGCTGAAGGTCACCGTGGTCACCGAGCCAAATGGAAAGGGCAGATGAAAACCAGGCATTTTGGCCAGGCTCAAATTTCCGCCTGGTCCCATCTCACGTCTCCCAGCCAGACAGGCTTGATAGTATCCGAACACGCTGTCTGTTTGCTTTTGGTTGCAGAGGGTTTCAACCACAGTCCCAAAGGAGAGAAAAAAGATGCCAGGTCATTTGCTTCCCAGCGTCTTGAGTAGTTCCTGATCCAGAGTGAGGATTTTGATGAGTCTACTAAATGCCTATAAATTAGGGCAAGGAAAACACCCACACTCTCCTTTTGTCTGTTGCAAAGGAGCCGGTGGGGAAGAGGCGGTAAATGGATCGTGGTTTCGACCTCCGGCGTAAAATGATGGGAGCTGTGGTCCACGCCGCGCAGGTTTGATTTCCCAGGGCTTCATACTGGCAGAAGGAAGGGCTGCATCTGCAAGGTCCTGCCAGTAAATTAATCCACATTAATTATTCGGGAAGGTCAATTAAACCTCATCAACCCCCCCCGTGAAAACGCATTCATCGCAGCCGTGATTTGGTTGCGCTTGGTTTCCCTCCTGTGATTTTGCTTCTGCTGCCAGGTTCCCCAGCATGGAATGCTGCCAGATAGATGGCGATGGCTGGGATGGCACTGGGAATGCTGAAAAATGGGTCAGAAACCAGGATTAAAGCCCTTTACTCCAGGATTTAGTGTCCAACCCCATATCATCATGGTCGGCCCTGGGTGCTGCACATCCCTCGTCTGCCCCTGACCTTCTCTGATGACAGCCCCCTCCTTCTCTGTATTGACTCATCTAAATATCCCCTGCCTGGCCATGGTACATACTGTTACAGGAGCGTTATGGGATGCTGGCATCACATGCACATGCCTGTGGGTGTATATATTTGTGGGCACGTGGCTGCTCAGATTGCAATGCCGATCTGCTTGGGCTCGTTTCATTACAGGGCTCCTTTCCCATGATGTCTTCATCTGCTGCAGCTGATGGTACCCGTTTTCTGGGGAAAAATCATATCCCATGGGACAAACACATCCAAGGCCACGCTGCAAAGAGAGAGATGGTTCAGCTGTTGCAACTGGGTTCAGGCAGAACCGGCATGTGGTTGAGCGTGAAGGAAGCTGGTCAGGGTGATGCTCTTGCTGAGCGCGGGTGGCTGGAGGACAGCTAAATAGCTGTGCATGGTCACCTGCATTCAACACGAGACAAAACCTCCTGCCGTCACCCTGGGAAGGGCTGGGAGGGCCAATGAAGCAGAGGCAGGTGGTCTTCACCAAGCATCATGGTAGGATGATTTGGGGAGTCATAGAAGTATTTATCCTGCTTGGCATCCTCCAGGATCACTGTTGCTTCCTCCTTCCCCTCGTCCGGGCCGGGAGCTCGATGCGTCACTGTAAGAGCTGGTGTTTGTGCCATCTGGCCCGTAGGCAGAGGAAAGGGCAGCTGCCGGCTTTTGTGTCCTCACATGCCTTGGCCGGCTGTGTCCTCTCCATCTAACTCACTGCGGATGCAACGGAGCCAGGGGTGAGGGGGTGGACCGCGGCCACGGCCCCGACAGACACAGCAGGTTTTGTCCTGGGGAATCTGGCCAAAACTAGGGGAAAAAAAAAAAAAGAAAGGCTTTTGCATTTCCAGAAGGAGAAGGAGGGAGAGCACGAGGGCAAGGACAAGGCTGCCTTGTGAGCAGGGTTTTGTCTCCGAGATTACCCTGTTCAAGCCAACCAGAGCCCTGTTCTGTTTGCTCCTTGTCCTGAAGATGGACTTGTGCATCTTGGCACATCTGTGGCCACAGCACAGCCTGGGGAAGCCCGTGCTGCCCTGCACGCTGGAGGAGATTCCCCACCTTGGCTTACAGATGGGTTTCAAACACCTTGTTGGGTGTTCTAGCTGGAGTCACAGGTGCCTGTGGGGAGGTGGGCTGGAAGATGGGGTGATCTTGCCCCCAACAGTGCTTCAGAGGTGGGTGATGGGTTGTCTGCAGAAGACAGAAGGGATGCAGATGTAGAGGCATGGAGAAACCACATGCAAGGCTGAAGTCTCTGGAGCTCTCTAAGCCGCACCTTGTGTGGCTTCTCCTGGTCGCGGTGGCCTGTCTGGTCCATTTAATCTGCTGCCAGGTCTGTGGGAAACCTCTGTCTCGTTGACCACAGGTCTGCAAAGCTCAGAGAGAAGGAAGAAGTTGGGGAGAAGAGCAGCTGGAAAGTGTTTTATCATCTGCCCAAGCACTGTCAACCCTCTCCATCCTCCAAGACAACCGCCTTGCCGAGGACTTGAGGGAAGCAGGATAAAGGGTGCAGGAAAAGCAAAATCTGGTGCCAGGACAGAACCAGATGGGTCCTAGCTCATCCTGTTCATCACAGAGTGGGTCCCAAAATTATATTTGGGTTTTTGCAGATGTTGCAGATTAGTCAGGGTGTGAGTGTGCATGTGGTTTCTGCACATGTCCTTGGGGAGCACAAGCCTTGGCCGATGCTCCTTGTGGTCTGCTCTGAGGGAAAAGGAGCAAAACAGGGGAAACATCAGCAGGGATTGTGTCTGTGTCACTTCTGGACAGGTTGTTTGATCCAGTCCCTGGAGCAAGGGCTGGAGTTACCCCCATGTGATGGGCGGGAGGCATCACTTCACCCCTTCTCCGTCAGCTCTGAGTTATCAAGGTGCTTTTTAACATTGTGGTGTTTCATTTTGGTGAGAGATCATCTGGGTTGGCAGCTTCTAGAAGCCCCACATTGCCTCCTTCCCTGTGGGATCTGAATTGGAGGTAGGTGCAGGATAGCTCAGGGTCAAAACGGCACTCATTAGCCAGAAAGAGCATGCCCACAGCATCCAGCAGTGTGGTGGCACTGGGTTAGACCTGAACCATTTAGCTGAGAAGGCTGGTATTGCTCTTTTCCACTTAAAATCATAGTGAGATTTGGGTCAGGGCACATCCCACGTGATCATTCAAAGGGGCACCTTTACCCAAACCCCTCTTCCTGCATTAGCTCCCAGTTTCTACGTTCTTGCACTTCTCCCTACAGCCCCGTTTCTGTGAGGTGTCCGTGACAGAGTACAGCAACACAGGGCTCAGCACGTTGTGTCCCCTGAGACCCAACAGGCTTGTTTTACAGGAAGGGAAGCAAATGCATTTTAATTTGATTCCTGACTGATGGGCCTGCTGTGTGATCATGTGTCGACTGGGTCGTGGGCTGTCTCCGATGCACAAAAGGGCCCTTGTCCCTCCTGACACAGACAGTGCCAGACTCTGTGTGTCTGCAGAGACTCTTTCGAGTCCATTTGTCTCATCTCAGCTGGTCATTCCCATGCATAAACCAGCTTTGCACAAGCATGGGCAGACTTTCTGGTGGTGGTGATGCCAGAGGAGCACATCTCAAAAGCAGGAAGCAGGACCAGTGAGATGGCCCCCATCAGCCTAACACTAAACCCATTAAAAACCCATCATCAGCATCAACAACAAACCCAGGCAGAGCCCCTGTGGTGGAGAACATGCCCTCTTTGGTAAGATTGAATTACCTTGGGGTAATCAAAGGGGCCTCTAGGTGTTGAGGCAATGTTTGTTCTACCAGAAGGAGCTGAGGACCTCTGAAATAAGGGCCCTACCAGTCACGGGGGTTGCTTGCTGAAGAGCATGGTTCCCTTTTCTTACCCTTTCTGTCTGTGATTTAGTAGGACCCACCTTTCACAGTGCTCAGCTGAGTCACTTCTCGTGGATGGTTGAGCACAGAATGGACCAGCTTTCCTGTTCTGTAGCACAGGAGACCAAATTTCTGCGTGAACCAGGTGGGAAGGGTGCATCGAACTGGTCTGAGGGAGATCTGAGTTGGACTCCCAGGTATGGTCTGAGATTTGCTGGTGACAGAGCCACTTGGTTCCTCCTCTGTGCTCCAGATACAAAAGGAAGATAAATAAAACCTCCTTTGTCTGCTTGACTGAAAGTCCTCCCTACTAGGGTCTGCCTGGGTTGTGTCAACACCCCGATCCAATGAGACCACGCTGTCTGTGGGGATGCGATGTGCTGGCAGAAGGTACGCACTGCCACCTCTTCAGTCATTGTCACCTGCGCTGAGATGGCACTGCCTGTCAGACAGCATGCTGTGCTTGTGGATAGCTTTTGGATAGACACAGCCAAGTATTGAAGGCAACCTTGATGGGAGGAGAAGAGAAGGGTTCAAATAAAGTAATGATGATAGCATGCACCACGCAACGTGTCACAGCACTGTGACGCTGAGCTTTTCTCATCTAACCCACATCTTCCAGGGACTCTTTACCTCTGTGTCCTTACAAACTCTCTGCTTTCCCCCCAGGATGATGGCGAACCTAACAACTCCTCCAGCCTGGACCAAAGTCATCAACAGCTCCTTGGACCCGGGCGGTGCAGGAGACAACACCTACAAGTGTATATTTGATGAGGACTTCAAGTATGTCCTGCTGCCCGTCTGCTACGGCATCGTATGCGTGGTGGGGCTTTTTCTCAACCTGTTGGCTCTCTACATCTTCATCTTCAGGATCAAGAGCTGGAACGCCTCCACCACATACATGTTCAACCTGGCTGTATCCGACACGCTCTATGTAGTCTCCTTGCCCCTCCTGGTGTATTATTATGCCATGGGGGACAACTGGCCCTTCAGTGTGGGCTTGTGTAAGATAGTCCGCTTCTTGTTTTACACCAACCTCTACTGCAGCATCCTTTTCCTCCTCTGCATCAGCATCCATCGATTCCTGGGCATCTGCTTCCCGCTGAAGTCGCTGCAGTGGGGACACGTTCGCTATGCCCGGAGGGTGTCGGTCATCGTGTGGGTGGTGACTGTGGTGTGCCAGTCGCCCGTGCTCTTCTTTGTCACCACCAGTGTGAAGCGTGACACCGTCACCTGCCACGACACGTCCAGCAAGGACCTCTTTGGCCAGTTTGTCATTTACAGTTCAGTGATGCTGGTGCTGCTCTTCTGCATCCCGTTCCTCATCATCATCATCTGCTACTGCCTAATGGCCCGGAGGCTGCTGCAGCCCACCCGGGGCATCTCCCGTCTGTCCCGATCCAAAAAGAAGTCGGTCAAGATGATAATCATTGTCTTGGTGGTCTTCATCGTTTGCTTTCTTCCTTTCCATGTCACTCGTACCTTGTACTACTCCTTCCGGAGCTGGGATTTGAGCTGTCAGACCCTCAATGCCATCAATTTAGCCTATAAGGTGACTCGTCCCCTAGCTAGCACCAACAGCTGCTTGGATCCCGTTTTGTATTTCTTAGCAGGACAACGATTCGTGAAGTTTGCGGGGAACAAAACTCCAGGAAAGCCTCAAAATGAAATGGTGATGGGCATCGTGCCCAACAATCACCTGGAACCCAGCAATGACACGGACACGTTATCCAAAGGTGTGACATCCTAGCTCTACTCCGGCATGGCCAGCACCATGTCCGTGACAGAAGGGTTCATCCCAGGTGTGAAGGAGGTCAGATGCCTTGGGGCCCAAGGCTTTTGGTGTTTGTGGTGCCTTGGCTTGCACCCAGCATGGTCTGTGTTAAACACGCTCCTCTGCTTGTTGCTGTTGTCCTGATGTATTTTGTCAGGAAGATGCCGCTGTGGTTGTACACACAAACTCCGTATCTCTGCCTCTTCTTCCAAGCCTGCCTCCCTGTTCAATGCTGAAAGGCATCTCTCCACCAGTGAGGCTGGGTGACCTCTATCATGGTGGCCAAATCTGCTAAAAAAAAAAAAAAAAAAAATCACTCCTTGAATGTCTTAGATCATTTTTTAAAGCAGAAATGCTGTGTGCAAATGGTCCCCCTAAAGAAACACACCTGCCTTTCTCCAAATTCCCTGGCACAGAGGTAGCAAGAGTTTCTCTGTGCCTTGGCAAGGGTGTAAAGGTTTTTCGTCGATGAGGAAAGTCAGCTGCGGTTCTGCTAAACGGGGTGATGAAAATGTCAAGTTCAAATCCCACCCGCAGCGGGAAAGGGTCTCCCACAGCTTTGCATCCCTGAAGAAATGCTTTCCCAGCTTCAAGCGCTGGCATCTGCTGGCAGAGCCAGGAGGGGTCTCCTAGCTCCTGTCCAAGGCCCGGCTTCCCTTTAAAAAGGGTGCTAGTGGACCTTCCATCCCACTGGTGTATACTGGTACCATCCCACTGGTGTATACTGGTACCATCCCCCTGGCATTTACAGGTACCATCAAGCAGGTCCCCTGTAGGTTTCTCCAGAGGAATCCACACCTTCCTAAAGACCCATTAGTGTTTCCCAACAGCAATGTTCACCCTTGGAAAGCTTTTAGGAACCTGTAGCTTTCTTTCAGCTGCTGATTTTAATGATCATCTCCAGCTCATTCAAATTTAGGGCGAGTTCTTCATATCTTGGTTTTAACCCCCTTACTAGCGACTCATGTTTCCAGCAAAGAAGCACAGAGCATTGTTCATCCCCTGGCCTGAGCGGTGTCACATCCTTATTGCTGCTTACGGGTGACAGCCCTCTGGGACCTTTAGCAGCTTGCTGTGACCCAAAATGCTGCCCTGATGCTGCTGTCTGGTCTCCCCATAATCCCAGTAATCCCAGCCCTCCACTGAAGCCAGTCAGCATATCCCTTACAGACAGTGTAGACCTTCCCTGGGAAATTTGGCAGCGCTAAACCCTGGGTTTAGGCACCATACCGGTAAACGTGGTGCTAAGCTTAACCCCGGTCCTGTCTGGATTTGGCCTTGCATCCCCCATCAGCCAGGACAGATCAAAGTAAACCAGAGAAAACACCCACAAACCATTGCCCAGATGATCGTCTTGATCTTTCTGTAATTGTTGGGTTAGAGAGCGGAGAGCTAAGGTTCATGGTTTCCTTGTCCAGCTTTGCCACGAGGATGCTGATTTCTCACCCCAAAAATGAAAATTGCGTGTGCTGTAGCACTGGACGAGTCATATTTTAGGCTCTATTTTAGGATTAGACAAACACATTTGATCCTGGTTTAGGCCAATTCCTCAGATCTCTTCTTAGTTTCTCCCATCCCTCCTTTTTATGAAGTGGCTTGGTGGAGATCAAGATGTGCCACGATGTAACCAGCCGAGTTCAGCCAAGGGTAACTGGGACTGGTCAGGGTCAACTGGGAGGTTCTTGTGGTCCCGGCTCAGTGGAGCCATGGTCCCATGAAGGGCTCTTGTACCAACCAGCAATGTCACAGCCGCAGGAGGCAAAGGAGGGGACTGCCTCAGCTCTGAGCACCATCGGCAGAGAAAAATAGGACATTTGTAGGGTGGTTCATCTCAACCTTGAGTGAACTTTTAGGTTAGGGTTGGATTAGGGTTAGAGTTGCACCATGGCAGCGCCTTTTTCTTTTTGTGCCTGTGAAGGAAGCTTGGCTTGATGGGGAGGGTCACGCTGTGGTCACTGGGTCAAGACAAATAATTGGGAGAAATTAATTCAACCGAAGCATTGTACTGGTACAAACGTTACTCCAGGCCAGGTCTTGCCTGATCTCCCACGCTTGCCAAGACGCAGCGTGAACACCAAGTTACGTGCTCTGAATAATTCAACAAAAATGTGCTCAACCTTGACTCCCGCGGTCCTGCTCGGTGATCCCACCTTTCTCCAAGCTGGCATCAGCCAGCTTCGAGCCACTGCCTTGGGCAACTGCCAGTCCCATCAGGGGGGTCTCCCTGTGATCCTGGTCACACACAAGCTAGCGGCAGATGTGAAGCGGTTGGAGAGGTACCAACTGGAAATTTACATAGAGAATTTTTTGTTTGTTTGTAAAAGCACTAACTTATACTAAAAAAAGTGGGTTTTGTGTCAATGACTGTACATTTTTATTTTTGTAACACGCAGACACCTCAGATTTCTTATAGTAAATAAATTTATTTCTACTACGAGCACTCTGCTGACATCTCGTCCAATGCACACAAAGAAAAGGGGATACTGGGGATAGAAACTGGGTTGTTGAATGTCATAGGCATGTTCCAAGCCCCAGAGACAGCTGCCCATATGTGGCCTTCACAGCAGATACCTCCAGCATCTGAACTCCTGCCCATGGAAGAGCTGGTTGCCCCGAGAGACAGGCCTTCTTATCCTTGGGTGTACTGAGTTTGTGTGGTGGGGTTTTGGTAGCCAGGGATTTTGGTAGCCAGGAGTGCAGCCCAGGGAGGACCCCACACCGGGGCAGGACTATGCCCAAAGGAGGCTGTGACCCCATGGGCAGCCTGCACTGGAGCAGGCTTCTCTCAGGACCTGTGACCCATGGAGACAGGAGCCCGGGATGGAGCAGGTTTGCTGGCAGGACTTGTGACCCTGGGGGGGACTCAGGCTGGAGCAAACTGCTCCTGAAGGACGGCACCCCATGGGGGGACCCATGCTGGAGCAGTATGTGAAGAACTGCAGCCCATGGGAAAGATTCAGGTTGGAGATGTTGGTGGAGGGCTGTCTCCCGTGGGAGAGTCCCCACGCTGGAGCGGGAGCAGAGTGTGATGATCCTCCCTTGAGGAGGAAGGGGCGGCAGAGACAGCGTGTGATGGACTGACCATAACCCCCATCCCCCATTCACCATCCCCCTGCACCACTCAGGTGGAGAAGGGAGAGAAATGGGGAGCAAAGCTGAGCCCGTGAAGAAAGGAGGAGTGAGGGGAAGGAGTTTTTAAGATTTGATTTTACTTCTCGTTATCTTACTCTGATTTGATTGGTAAATTGAATTTTTTCCCCAAGTGGAGTCTGTTTTCCCCATGACCATAACAGGTGAGTGATCCCTCCCTGTCCTTGTCTCGACCCACCAGCCTTGCCTTATATTTTCTCCTTCACATCCCACCAGGGAGGAGGGGTGAACGAGTGGCTGTGTGGTGCTTAGTTGCTAGCGGGGCCCAAACCACAACACTGGGCAAGGTGAGATGGAGTTGAGAAGGAGGGCTGCTGGAGCACCCCAAAACCCAGCAGCTCCCTGGGGAGGGTTTCATTTAATCTTGCGGCTATCCCCCCTTTTCCAGAATGCCCAGTAACACCAGTGTTCATCCCACATCCTTATTTCTCAGAGACAGGAAGACCTGGAGGAGCAACTCAACTGTCTCAGGTGAAAATTTGCTGTGGAGACAGGTTGGAGCATCCTAGTACACCTCAGGATGGCTCATTATAGCTGGTCAACATGAACCTCTGGAGCTCAAAAGCCACCAAGCAGGTCTTCAGCAGGTAACCCATCGCCAGTGGAGTCGTGCAGCTCCTTATAGTATGCCCATGGGCATTTCACTGCAGACCGTTACAGCACTGCCCCCGTAACTGCAACGGGCTGACCTGAAACCCATTAAAGGTTTCATCTGGCAAAGATTAAATCAAAGGTTAAATCTGGCAAACATTCAGGCCAAGTGGACGATGCCCCACAAGAGACCACTGCTCCTGGAGTCCCTCTGCCAAGTGAAACCCTCTGTGAATCTCAACCTCCACTAACGTCTCTCACTTTAAATTCTTGCAGGAGGCTGATACCACCCGTTCTGGCAAAACCCAGGTGCAGAGAGAGCTGTATGGGCACTGCGGGGCTTTGCAGGGGCCAAAAACCCTGGCAGCATTCCAAATTCAATAGCTGATCTCTTCGGTTTCGTCTCCAAGGATTTGGTGGGTAGCTTCTCCTAGGTCCACTCCTGCTGAAGACCAGAAGTTTCTAGATTAAATAATTAAGGAATGAATCTCTAAGTAATTAATGTCCCATCCCATAGACCACATTTTTTTTTCTGTTTCACCCAACAGTTCACAGACCCACAAAACCAAGTGTTGGAGTGAAAACTCTCATTCTCAAAGGCTTCTTACCTTCCTCTACAGACACGAGGAAAAGAAGGTTTGGGAAAACTAACTCCAACCTAACCCCAGTTCCCATGAAAAAGTATATATTTTGGTTTCCATTGCAATTTATCTGCCGCTTGCTCCCCCCCTGGCTTTTGCTATGCCAACATGAGTCTTTTAGGACACGCTCATCTCAGTTGATGAACTTATTTCAAACTGTGATCAAGTCACCTCGAAATCTGCCTGGTAATAACCTGAGCAGCTCTAATTCCTTTGAGCTCACCCCGAGTCTGATTTCTCCAGCCTTTAAATTAGTTTTGTGCTATTTTTTGCTTCACCTGATCTCCCAGCAATGTCTTTAAGGTGCAGACACATTAAATACCCACTGCCATGTGTGTGGGATGGAGAAGCACCCCATGGTCCCCTGCACCAAGGGGAGAAAGCTTTGGTTTCTCTTTTAAAAATCTTTCTAGCCCTTCTAGTTGCCAAAACATGAAGATTCAAGAGTGTGAAGCCAAAGAAATAGCTGCAAGCTCCCGAATTGCTAAATTAGTCACCCCAAGATACAGTCTCTGAAAACACTCCTCAAGATTTTCAGCCCAAGTTTCGGAGTCCCACGCCGGGGTGAATGCTGTGTGGGCGAAGGACTCGCATGTGAATAGCTTTAGCTTGTGGGTTTTACAGCATCACACCCAAGCTTTTCCTGCAACGATTTCCCTGTAGCTCGTGCCAATCCTTGGCCCGTGCGAGTCACTCAAACCCCAGAATGAGAATTAAGCAAGAATAATACCCATTGGCGGGAAACACAGAGATCGCACACTTACTTCAGAGAAACAAAACAAAAACCCCAAACCCCACTTTTTCTAAATAACTCGTGGCACTGAGAGCTGGAGGAGGAAGTTGAGAGCACTCAGGGTTTCCTGCCAAGCAAACAAATCTGCCTCATGGGCAGGAGGGATGCACACTTCTGCTAGACCTTCCCAGCATCCAAGCAAGGGGTTTTTCCTTCCTGATCATGCCTTTCTAGGAAGCAGACCCTTAATCTGGCAGAGGCAGGCAGTGGTCATGTTGTTGCTGTAAACCACTTAGTATGTCCACTTCTTTTTCAAAGAGTGAGTCCTGGCTTAATTTTTCTTCTGATTTTCTTCTTCAGTGCTTGATTTTCTAAGGAACAAGTCTGTCTCTCTGCCCCATCGAGTAATTTCTGATCCAGTTGGCCAGTTCAATAGAAAGTCAGGGTTTCTGCGCTATTGAGCTGCTCTGAATTTCGTAGAAAACAACTTGTCATGCAAAGAAGAAACAGCCAAAGGAGCCCCGACCCAGCAGCTCAACCTTTATATTAGACACCAGAGAATCCACACCCGCCTCACCCATGCTACAGCCCATGGAGTCTTGGGAAGGCGCCTGTCACACCATCAGTTATGAGCAGAGGATGATGGATGATGTCTCAAAGCCATCCAGGAGGCTGGTGTTGGGCTCAAAGGGAGGAGATTCCCAAATCCTGCAAACTAATAGTATTATTGCATAAATTCCCAAAATTGGATCAGCCAACGCAGCTTTTTCTTCAGCAGGAACAGACGGTTGGGTGTTTGAAATCACACACGCCAATCACCCAGCTTTCTGAGGAGTTTATTTTAAGGCTTTCATGGTTTTAATACCAATATTTGCAGACTCCTTGGCAAATAAATATCAAAAAAAGCCTGGAAGTTTAAAATATCCTTGTTTGTTTGTTTGTTTGTTTTTCCCAAATACCTGCAATTTTAAGGACTGGCTAAACACCAATGTCATGGTGTGTGTTTTGGGGTGTAGCTGGACACTCACACTGGGAATGCACACGTGCACGGGTATATAAGCACATGTATGCACACAAAGTATCCTTCCCACGCTCCGGGAGGGGAGAAGGGATTGAACCTCTTGCCTGAGCTCTGTCTGGTGCCTGCCTTCCCAAGGGCACAGGAGAACATGCAAAACAGCCCTCTGTACCCCAAAACCTCGTGATTCATACAAGAACAGCAACTCTTCAAACCCTCACAGCAAGCTGAAAGCTTCTTGGCTGTGCCTCACCCAGGAGATGAGCTGCAAGGTCTCAGCTCAGCCCTGGAGGCTCCTGCCTTTGCAGCAAAGGATGTGCCCAAAAAAATCTTGCCTGGGTGGGCTGTGCAGCCCTGTTTGACACTGCTGGTTGTACAAACCCCCCGTTAGATCCTGCTCCTCTGCTTATACCAGCCACTGTGAAAAGGCAACATGTCACAACCCCATTCCCCAAATTTGGGGGGAGTCCTGAGATGCCCTCAAACCACCAAGCTCCCATCCTTGAACTTGGAAAGAAAGGGGTGAGGGCATTTCCAGCTGAGGTCTCAGCTAATGGGATGACCAGTGGGAGACCTTGGATGACAGTGGAAGATTCATGGAAGACTCTGGTCCCCGTAGTGCAAAATCCAGCATCCTGCACGAATTTTTAATAGGGAAACCATTTAGTGGAATAGGCTGAACCCTGCTGCAGCAGAGTCCTCTGCTGGTGCTAAGGGGATGTGGCAGCAAGGAGAAAGGGGTTCCCAGACCCACCTCGAGGCAAAATGGGGTGCCCCATGGGAGCAGAGTCCCAGGTTAGTGGTGGGAGCACTATGGGGCGCAGCGGTGTGTCCCTGTCCCCATGCTGGGTGTCCACTCAGGCACACACAGCCACTCAAGGCAGAGTCCTGGTTTTCATCCATGTGATTTTCCAGGGGATGGAGGCGTTTTCTATTTGCTTTGAAGTTCCCCTCGCATGAGCTGAGCTGCGGCATGCGAGACGGCCCAGGAATCAGCCTCTCCTCCCATGACCTGTAGTTTTAAGGGCAAGGAAAGAGCCTGGTCACCATCTGCCTTTCATCCAGCTGCCCAGCCGCCACTCCAGCTCCATCCCCTCCTGCGTATAAAAACTCGATGCTCATTTACACATCCTTTTATGCTTTTTTACATCAGAAATTCAGGCAAGCAAATTGGAAACCTCCTGGCCACCAACAGAAAAGGAGCCCAAGTGCATGGATGGAGGTGGAGGCTATTTAGGATCCAAGTTAAGAAGGACTTTCATGGTTCCCTTCATGATGGGGATTTGCCACCACCTCTGCATTTGGAAACGGGTTTATTTTGGGATGATTTCCCTGCTTGGCCATTCACCCAGGCTATGAAACTCTCCACATGGCCTCATCCATGCCTGGACTGCTGGATCAGCCGTCCTGATCCCCTCAGCACCTGCAGTGCCATCAGCGAATCTGTGAGCCCAGCACTGGGATGTGGGATGCAAGTCAAGCTCCTGCAAACCTCCCTTGCTAGGTTGCAAGAGGATGCAGTGCCTTTCTTAAGACCTTTCTTAGGTGAAGCAGCTCCACCACCCCCAGATGATGCTCCTGCTTTGTGACTGAGTGCATTTTGGCAGCAGGACGAGATGCCAGGCGGGTGCCAGCACAACCTGTTTGCTAATAGGGTGCGGGTGCAATGTTAGAGCATGGCAACTCTTCCTCGTGGCCTGTTGAACAAGTCCATCTAGTCCCATGAGCAGACGGACCTGAGCACCTTGGGAGGGGGTTGCATAGCAGGGTAGCTCCTGAGGGGTGGCCGGCTCTTTGGTATGATCCTGTCACTGTGCACTGCAATTTGCAGAGCCAAGTAGAAAAGTCAGAAGGGGAAGATGCTCAGGGAATGGCCATGTTTACTTAGCAGAGCTTCTGGTCCTCCTTAGGCAAAGGAATTGACAACCTCAGCCTTCACCCTAGGAGAAAAGGATGATGCTGTGACTTTCAGAGGGTAGTTGGACACCCCAGAGCCTGCTACATGTCCTAATCCCCCTGTGCAGGACCCATGATCACAAGGAGAGGATGGATTTCCTATGGTCCAGGTCCCCAGGGATATATAGCCCAACTGAATGGACCTCTGAGCATCAGTGGGGGGCACAGGAGACTGTCTGCCCCTCTGCCAGCCCTATGAGAAACCAGGGGACCTGCTCTGGCAGAGCCACCTGCGTTGGTGGCTCCTCCTTTGGGGTAGCAGCCTGGAGCCCATCAAGATAGGATAAGACAGGATCTAGGAAAGGGTTCCAAGGAGGTCTTTGGCCCAAACCCCTGCTCAGAACTGTGCTACCTCCAAAATCAGAGCATCCTAGACATGACTCAACACACCCCAGAGTTGCATCTCAAGGGACTCCATGGGTGCATGACTCAGAAATGTCTTTTGCTCTCCAGTGGCTATCAAGAAAGCCTAGTTGGCCATGTAGGAGATGTTAAATGACACAAATTGTCCCCAGAGAGCCTCTGTGTCACTGCCTGAGCCCTGTGCTGAGCAGGATCCCAATACTCCAATGTCTCACCCCCTCAGCATCCTCCCAGGATTAGCTCGCAGGGCTGAGACTTAAAAATAACCCAACGGGGGCAGTGGGTGGGTGGGCATTGCTGTTACCTCACCATCACTAACGTCAGCTTCCCCAAACCCATCTGCAAGCCAATATCGGCCGTGAACCCAGGCCGGCACTCTGCGGCTGTGCAAAGGCAGCCGAAAAACCACGGGGGTTTGCCAGGGAACTATTAAAAGACCTGGAGCAGCCTCCCTGCTGATGCCTCCCCATCTGCTCTTCGTTAAGCAAATGAGCTGTGGGCTTCTGGCTGGGTGGTCTGTGCTTGGGGACCCCTCTGTGGTCAGCTTTTGGGGTGATGCACCCTGGGTGGGAGAAATGGTAGTGTTGGGGTGGGGGCATATTTTTGGGATTGTGGGCCTGGATTGAGCAGCATCCATGTGGATGATGCCTCCAGTCAGGCTGTGGGCTGCGGTGAGCGCCCATGTCCCATGGCCACAGTTCCAGCTGGTGATTAATACCCCACTGTCCTGAGCCTCATCCAGATTTTCTGGGATCATTTCCTAGAAATTCATCATCCCTTCCCAGGCAATGTTTCCCAGATGTTGCAACCCATCTCTGCATTTTGGCATCTGGCTGGCAACATGAGGCTCTCATCTCCACAGCATGAAGCCTGGAGGACAAGCAGCACTTTGTGACAACCCCTTGTCGCACCAAAATCCCCCTCATCCCCAAAATATTTCCTTTTTTTGTCCCAATTAGCAAAGGTGTCCCGAGTTATGATGACCCCTCAAGCATCTCCAGAAGGCAGCTGGGTTGAAACGTGATGTAAAAATTAATTTGTAGCAGTTGTTCTTCCTTCTGGTTGCCTGTAGATGGAGGAAGAGAGCTTCACCCCTTTGGGTTCTGTCCTGCGATATGCTTGATGAGGGTGTGTGGGGTTTTGGGGCTTTCCTCCTCCCCACTTTGGCCCATCAGATGCCTGTTTTGGGTGATATAATGCATGTCCTGGGAAAGACATTGACCATGACCCACACAAGATCCTGCTATCCAATGCCGTGTGAACCCAAGAGGAAGAGACAGTCCCTCCAGGAGCCTACATACCCTTTTGACAAACCCAAGATACCACATGAAAAATAGCCCCAGGATAAGAAAACAGAGCTCCTCCTGGTTATGGCTGTGCTGGTCCATGAGCCAATCCAGGACCCATCCTCTGGGTACACACCCCATTGGGTTACTCCCTCACCACCCCAACCCAGGTGGCTACATCCAACCCACTGATGGGTATCCCAAAAAGGAGCTGCTTTAGAGGAGTCCAGGTCCAAACCATGCCAACGGTGATGCAATGATCAGTCTGAACATTCACAGCCCAGAGGTGTGGGTCCGGCCAACGATGTCCAAGGAGGCTGAGAACCACAGAGAACCAAGCGTTGATTTCCCCAAAGCAGTTGTTCTGCTGCTCAGAGACTGATGTTAGTTGACAGTGGAGACCTTTTTTGGGGGGATAATTGGACTTCCAGATCATGTCATAATATTTGGAGCATTTTTATTTTCTTCCAAATTCGAGTGGTTAGTTTGGAAGGCACAAAAATATTCCCCTTCCCCTTCTGCTGATACAAAGCACTTGACTTTTCACTTCAAAAATACATTTTTTAAGCAAAAAAAACCCACACTCATTTTAAGCAAGCAAGCCAAAATAAGCAAGGGTTAAAAACCCCAACAGAAACTATTCACTTTGACGTCCCTTTGACCGGGATCATGTTTTCCTCCCAAATTTTGGTTCAACCACCCAGTCAAAAAATGCCTCTTGCCCCAGCTTTGCCGCTCGTGCCAGCTTTGTGGGTTTTGTCCGATTGAGAGTTAATGGGATTAGTGTGAAACTGGTGGACGCACGCTTGACGTTGACCCTGTGTGGGAGGAGGAATCAGTTAGAAGACTGTAAGAAACCTGATTTAGTAGGAAAAGAGCAAGAGAAAGACTTTGTTGCTTCATTACCCCACGGATAAAGCATTCACAAAAGCAGTGAAAGATAAAGCGACCTTTTTGAGCGAGAGCAAATGTTTACCCTGCACGATGCAAACTGATCCTAGGTAATCTCAAGTTTAACGACATGGTTTAATACCACCAAAAAGTGCCTCTTTTGTATTTCTCAGGCTGTCATCTGGAAATGTCCCACCAGCCAGAGGATTTCCTAGGGGTACTGAAAATATCCTGGTAACAACAGTGACACTTTTTTAACAAGTTGTGAAAGGTATTAAATATAATTTTTTTTTTAATTGTTTTTAAAGGTGTTGTGCATTTTTCTAAACATAAGCCCCGGTGCCCTACAGCTGGGAGAGGCCACCAAGGAAGGGATGAGGATAAGGAATGAGCAACGTGATACCTGCTCTGAATCACACCCTGCTTTTCTGGCTGCAGGATTTTGTGAGACAGAGGGGTGTGTTTTGTGCTCAGTAATCTCCAGAAAATTTCCCTGCCTCGGAAACTTTCCCACTTTTATAACCTCCATGTTCTACTCTGCCTCCTCCAGGTAGGACAACAGGTGGGTGATTGAGGACAGGATGTCACCCCCATGTTCTGTCTCTTGGTGACGGCAATCGGGATCTTGGACAGGTCTTTTAGAACCATGAGGAGATGAGTAATTACTGAGGGGGCTCTTCATCCACCCCCAGGGCTCGTTATTGTTCCAGCCCATCTCCCTGTGGGACAGCATGATGGGGAGAGCTCGCGGGAGATGCTGGCACATCCTTGGCCCCATGCAATTCAGCACAATGAATTTTGCTCTGGCACGAGGCTCTGCAGCTCTTCACCGTGGGCTTTGGTTTCTGTTACTCATCTTTTGGCTTTTAGCGAGTTGTTCCCCGAGATCTTCCACACACACTCAAGCAGGATTTTACATTTATCTTGCCATGTTCATGACCTCTTCAGGCACAACGTGGACCTTCTGCAGGAGATTTTCTTTCTTCTAATGACATTTTGCACCCTGCTGTTTAGCTCTGGCTGCCCTGAGGCACCTTTTTAAGGCCTTTTTGAATCTGTGCTTTGTATTTGCATCCTCAGCCCACTTCCACTCCATTTGCAAACATTTCAACCTTGTGTTCAGCTGCTTAATTCTGAGGAGCTTCCTTATTTCTCTGTAATTTCCCTTTTCACAGTTAAACACTGCAGTAGTAAGGTGTTTTTGGTTTTTTTTACTGCAAATACTTCAAAGTCACTGAACCTCCTCTGCTAAATCCATACCACTTGTTAACCATGGCCAGGCAGGGGTTTGGCCTGTGCCAACTCAAACCCATCAAGATAATGCCCAAGCATGGTCAACCCTATAGGTTGGACATACAGATGTCCTCTCTAAGGATGAAGCACACACTGGGGGCTAGATCAGGAGGGACTGTAGGATCTGAGAGCTTTAAAGGCTTTTACAGAGGTTGAACTGTGGTGAACCTCTCCAAGGAAAAGCCCACAGCACCTTGTAGCAGATCCACCCAGTGGATCAGCTCCACTTGTGACTGTCTCAATAAGAAAGAGATAATTATATTGTCTCAAAAGCAAATGTTGTTGCAGAAAATGCCTTTTTCAGATATATCATGGTCTAAGCCAGGGTCCAGGGGATCTCACCACCATCAGCATCTTCCCAGGGCAAGGCTGAAAGAGATAGTGAGAGCCTGGATGAACTGATCATCGTGAGGGACCCTCCCTGCCATACGCAAGATTCTGGGACAACCAAGGCCGGTGGAAACCAAAGGGTTCTTCAGGCAGAAGCATGTTTCCATGGACATTTCTAGTCTGGGCCTTGGGGTTTTTGCCTAGTAGAGACAGTGTGGTCACCCCTCTTAGGGATGACGGTGCCATCTAACCACCTTCCTCTAGGGACAACCTCTCTGGACCTCTGCTCCAGTCAGCAGACTCAGAGTAGACAGTGACTTTCCAGACATGTAGCCTCAGTCTAATTAGTCTAAGAGGAATATTTCTTCTGGCTTTGTCCAGAGCAGCTGTCCACAGGCCAGGACATTTTAACTTCCCAGCATGAGCTCTGGAGAGTAGACGGTCAGACTGTCGCAGCACAACAAATACCTCCCCCCGACCCAGTGCATCGCGGCTTGGCTGCTCAGAGCTCGGTGGCAGCACCAGGAGCTCATGCATGGTTGCTACAGAAGAAGAGGAAAAACTAAGGAGAAGCATCTTCACTTCTAGTGGCCCAGGACCTACAAAATCCCTTGGCTTGATGGTGTATCTGTACCCCTAAACCAAGTTGTAGCCCCATTTTCCAGGAAACACTGAAATCTGCTACACAAGGGTGTAAAAGCATCATCTTGTGTGACTATGCTGAAGACGGTGCAAAAATGTCTTGGGGAACTGCAGATGCCCCTGATACCCCTTTTTTCCAAGGAGAACGGTGTATAGCTCCTTGTCTGGCTGAGCATGCCTTTTATCCCATGTGGATATGTTGGGGGTCCTCAGACATGAACCCCTTTCCTAACCCCCCAGCTCTCCGACTTCATGGAGAACAGAAGATGAGGACATCTCCTTCCTCCCCTAAATATCATTCCCTGCCACCAGCTTGCCACTTTGCTGCTGTTCTGTGTAGCCTGGGGTTTTGAATGTAATCCAGAGTGAAAGCAAACACAAAATTCCCCAGGGCATGGATGGAAGGAGGATGGAGAGGGAACAGCTCCTGATCTTGTGGCAGCTGCGAGGTGGCTCCTTCCCCTAGGCAGCCTGGGCTGTGACAGCGGTGCAACCGCGGGGACCGCCGGGACACGAAGCCCAGGGCAGGCTGACCTGGTGGGCCACATCTCACCAGTTTTTGCTCCTCAAGCAAGCTCATCAGGGATGCAGAAGAGGAAAAAGGCTGAAGTGATATGTCTGAGGTCATACAGTGACAGAGGCAGGATGAGACCCTGGATTCCTGATCCAACATCTTGCTGTCAAGACCATGGACTGCCAGGATGAGGAGGATAAGGACTGTGGGATCTCTGCCTGGTGGGGGGACAGTGGGACAGGTAGCCACGTGCCTTAAAGCAACACCTAGCTGAGGTGCTTCCTGTAGAGCTAGACAAGCTGGTTTTAATCACAAGTGGATTCTCCGAGGTCTAATAGGGGTTTCTCCTTGCCTTTTCCCCCCATGGATGGATCATTCGGGGTCTGTCTCCTTCCTGTTCCATATGCTGGTGGGAACATCAGCATCTCTGAGCTTCTCACTTTCCTCCAGGTGTGACCAAACAGACAGGCTCAAAAGTGGTTCATCCTACAGCCACACACTCCAGTGTGCTGAGGAGCGCCCATTTTCTTAGAAAATACACCATCAGGCCTCTCCAAAATCAAGTACAGCTGCCTGAAAGAAAACAAGAGCTTTTAACACATGTTCTGTCTTTGGGTTTTCCCTATTTATCTTCCCATCCCAGAAGTTTTCCAGTATTTTCTAGGCATCCCTTTTCCTCACAGGGACCAGAAATCTAAAACTTCAGAAACCAGCACTTCCCAGTCTGTGAACTGGTACAAGCCCACCAAAGCCAGCAACTCCTCTCCATTTGATGGATGGATACCTGTTGTTAAAGATGTCAGTGAAGCACCAGCTCTGCTTCTTTCCAAGCTCCTCCGTGGGCACAGTGGGGATTTCTGATCCATATTTCATTGGGCATCATGTCCCAGGTTCAAACACACTGAAATGTCCCAGCTAAATTGCCACAGTCCACCACGAGAAAAGAATCAGTCACGCACATTAATGCTTGGTTAAAATAATCCATTAAAACTGGCAAGGAAGAAGACTCGGTGTCCTAGGAAACGGCATGAAGAGTTGAGTTCACTGTTCAGGATGTGGCTAAAATGCTAGAGCTGGGTTTTTTGCCCTGTAATTATTTCCCAGCCAACCTGCTGCCCTCCAGCCTCTCTTCCCCTCTGCATTTCCCCTCCTCTCCCCTCCATCCTGGTTTAGTGACAGGATAGCTCAACTTTTCGCAGGGGAAACCCTCCTTGGAGGAGCGTGAAAGGACAAATACTTGGCTTTGCATGTGTTGTTTGTGTGCTTGTGTGCACTGTTTCGAAGGCACTGGTATTTCCCCAGTGCTCCCACCATTGCTGATCGTGGGAGGTCACTGTAATTCAGCGGTAGGCAGCAAAGAGCTCTACATAATCCCAAGCCTTGTCCCCAAATATTCAGAAATTGCTGGCTGTTGCCCTTTGAGGCGTTAAGAGCTTGCGTTGTCGTTTGAAAACAAGCCTTAGCTCTGGGAGAATGGATAAACCATGCAAGATCTTTCCTGAGCTGAAGGGAAAGGGAACCAGGCAAACCCTCAGGGTTTAGACCGTCACAGCGAACATCGACCAGGATACAAAGAGAAATCAGAAGAGGGGACAGAGGGAAGAGAGAAATATTTGCAACTCTTTGGACCAAGCAGAAGGACCTGGGGCAGCTGAACTCTGAGCATCAAAGAAAAGGCCAAAGGAAGGGATACACCCAGTGCCAGGGTGATATCCCAAGGGAAGCAACCCTCAGCTTGACATTTCATCCAACCACGGTGCCACAGAGAACTGGAGAAGGGCCCAAAGCCTGGGTCCCACAGGGGAGAGGGCAGAGCTGTATGGGTCTCTCCTGCCCACGTGTGCATGTTCAAAGCCAGGGAGAGCCAGCTCAAAGACATTGTAGGGAGATGGAAAAATACATCCGAGCAGGTCATGGAGATTTTCTGCATCCCTGTCTGGAGCCGTGACTACACGCATCACTCTCTAGATGAGGACAGCTGAGCTGTTTCTGGTCCATGGATGAATTTTTGGCCAGATGTGCTGCTGGGAAAGCTTTGGGGCTCCCTCCAGAGAAGACCCCTTCCCTTCTGCAACACACTTTGCTCTAAACACCACAAAATTAGTAGGACCCATATGAGAGCTACAATCCCCATGGCAGGGTGGTCAGTGCCAACAAGCAGGACACAGGGGGTCCCGCATGTGCTGCTGACCTGCTTGGAAAGGCAGCCAGCCCTGCTGAAGGGCCTTTTTTTCACCCTTTCTGACTTCTTTACACCACTTGATCCCAATTCCCATCACACCCTGAACCCTGCCTGGATCAAGGTGTTGGTGGCTGCTCAAATATAGTTATTTATAGTGGTGATTTTTAGCCCCAGGGATGCAAAGGGCAGCAGAGCAAAGCAATCTGGTTTGAACGTTCATGATTTTGGAACAGGTCCCAGGGGGGCAGGATGTCTCCGTGCTCTCAAGGCTGGCAGCGTGTGTCCCTCTCCTATCCCTGGTGCAGTCCAGGGTCGCTTGGCCCTGGATGCAGCTTCATGGAGCTGAAACATTTCCATGTTTTGCAGCCCACTGAGGCTGTGCCCATGGCTGTTCTCCTGCAAGTTATCTCAGCCCAGGTCCCCGTATCTGTACCAGCCCTTATCTCCCCACAAACACTCTCCCCTTGCTTATAAACTGGGACCAGTGTTAAACAGGGACCACTTTTAAACTGGGAGCATGTTCCTTCCTTGCCGGATCGTTTTGCAGCCTGGGTGAGTGTGG
The DNA here is from genome assembly GCA_027574665.1 of Rhynochetos jubatus. Lineage (NCBI taxonomy): Eukaryota > Metazoa > Chordata > Aves > Eurypygiformes > Rhynochetidae > Rhynochetos > Rhynochetos jubatus. The sequence continues at coordinate 133,284,241 of CM050649.1, forward strand.
TAGCATGAAAAGGAGGTTTGGAGCTGTAAATATTTGATTGAACATATTTTTCTCTATTTCTTTGACTTTTCTCTTTACAGTGTGCTGGGAGCCAGTTTGCCTCAGCCTGCATGCACTGGGAGGGATGGAACAGGCGTGTTGGGAGGTATTGCTGGAGGAGAGGGATGCATGGAGTGATGCAGGGCTCAGTGGCTCTCTCCCCTTATCTGCTGTGGGTGAAAGGTGCAAGATGCTACCAAGGCACTGAGCCAAGCAGCTCTGAAGGGCAAGCACGGTCTGGAGACAGTGACTAGTGGGATCAGGACTGTTTGGGCTAAGGAAGAGACTGATTAGAGCTGCTCAAGGCCCTCAGAGAGCCGACCTCGCTGCAGCAGCAAGGGTGAGGAGCTGGAACGGAGGGCACAGCTTGGCATCCCAACACACATGGGATGCATTCTGCCCCAAAATGTTGGGGCCAGGCAGCCCAGTGTCTGGTTTTGCTGGTATTGCTGGAGACGGCGATTTGAGGGCATTTGTGGTTGTCTGAGACTGCCCTACCCCCCAAGCCTCGTCTCTTTGGGAACCAGGGGACTGGTGGGCCTCTGCATCGCCCAAAACTGCCTGGGGGCCACCAAAGCATCACTGCTTGAGTACCAGTGACACGTTGTCCCCAGAGCCACATAGCTGACAACCTTCACAGCTCCTCTGAACACCTCCCAGGAAAGCATTGAGCTTCAGTCCTTTGAATATCCCACCCAGAGCAACCTCCCTTCTTCACCCCACATCCATGGTGTTGGAGAGGTGTGAGATGCCCTTCTGGGACAGAAAGTAGGAAGTGGAACAGAAAGAAGTTGTCTCTTCCTGCCACAAATCCTTCTCCAGCTTTCACTTAACCAAGTAGTTTCTCACCAGCCCAGTATTTCCCTTGCCTTTTCCCCGAAACAGATGTGGCCTTGACTCTTTGTGCTCACTCTTTCACTTAAGCCACCAGCCTCCGAACTCGAGGGTTACCTTGGTCCAGCCAGGGAGGAGAATTGTCACCGATGGCAGCGGCCACAGGGTTACCATAGCCTGGAGAGGAAATACCTACAGCAAAACAGGTGTGAGAGGCATTTCTGTGTTGTGTACAGATCGTGTACCACACCCGTCCTTCCAACTCTATCCCCATCCTCATCTTTCCATGAGTGCAAGATGTCCTGAGAAAACATCCTCCAGAACAGTGGTTATGGGAATTGGGATCTAATTCTCACAAAAGCCTTAAGGTTGATGTTTTCCACATCCTGAAGAACATCTTTAAGGTGACTGGGATGGTGAACCTGGCTTGGCAGAGCACCTGGGTGAGTATGGATCCCTCTTTGGGGCGAGAGGATGTAACCCGGCCTGGTTTCAGCAGGTAAATATCAACCATGGGAGTTGAGAGGAGTCATTAGCATCAGAGAGGAGGTTACTTCCTAAAAACAGATGTCATCTCCAAGGACGTGAGGTGGATTGACGTCTGGAGGTAGCTGTTTTTCCCCATGGTCTATAGAAGCAGCTTTGAGACTCAAACATGGACCTTTTAAAACACATCTGAACTCCTCAAACCAAAATTAGGCATCTGGGATGGATATCCACTCAGTGTGGCTACCCAGACTCTCTGTTGGGAGGGATGTAGGTGCTTCCCAGTCTTGTTCATCTCGAGCTGTGACTGTGCTGCCTCTCCAAACCAGTTGGAAAGGGGCCCATCTCCAAGAGGAGCAGGTCAAGCAGCCACCATGCCCAGATGTTTCTCCAGGAGCAGCCCCCTTCTGTGCCTCATGAGAGTGCTGATACCTCTGCCAGCTGTGCTAACATCTGGACTTTGCTATCCTGCAGGAGTACCTTCTTCAGAGGACAGAAGTTTGTCAAAGCTTTTATCTCTGGTCTAATGACAAGCACATGGCTCTCACCCTCCACAGCACATCTAGAGGGTGTCTGGGGTTTACTGGAGAGGATGATGAGCTCATCATGCCCTGCCTGCACTCCTGATGTACGCTATGGTGAGTGGGAGAAAGTCTCATGTAAGGGATTGGAGAGGGTTGACATTAGCAGCCCCTTCACCTGGCAAAGGAGTAGGCAGAGCCCAGGACAGGCATATCCTCATTACACTAAACTGTGGCTTTATTCCCACCCCATCAGGTATTTGATAAGATCCCCAACTCTTCTCATCTCCAGGATGAACAGTCCCAGCTCTCTCAGCCTTTCTTCATACAACAGATGATCCAGTCCCTTCTTCATCTTCATGGTCCTTCACTGGACTCAGTCCAGTATGTTCATCTCCTTCTGGTGCTGGGACCCCCACAAGCCCACTGGGACACCCAAGTCCTGCTGTGCAGAACTTCTTTACAGCTGCTCAGCACCCAGCCTGTGATGGTGGCTGGGATTAGTCCTCCCCAGGGGCAGAACTTTCCATTTCCATTGATTGAACTCCAACAGGTTCCTCTCTGCCTCCTTCTCCAGCTTGGCCAGGTCTTTCTGGATGACAGCACATCCATTGCATGCATCAGTCAGTCTTCCCAGTTTGGTATCACTTTTCCCTGACTTTCCAGCCAGGATCCATCCCACCATCCCCAAGATATGTAAGTAGGGAAGACCTGGAGAGGGGACAGACAGGAGAAGCTCCCAGCACCAGGCAAGTTCATGGTGATGAAGCAGGTCTGAGGCCAAACCAGAGCATCAATCCATGGGAGCCTGTGGCCAGGCAGAGTTAGCTGGGCTGTGGTGAGGCTGGAGACACCTATGTCATTGCTGGGGCAGGGACTGATGGCCCCAGGGTGAGCTGAAATGAGGGTCCTGGCCCCATGGGCAGGATGAGGACATGCCCCAGGGGAGGCTGGCCAGGGCATTTAAAGCAAATTAGTGTCCTCAAGCTCCCAGCACTTGTTTCTTCTCTCCTAAGTGTCCAGGACTGATCTCAAGGAGGATTGAGCAAACAGGATTGATGGTGCAGGATAGACATGGACATGGTGTGGGTGTCTTGAAGACATGGCTATTGAGCGTTGGTCATCTGCTTAAGATCATAATAGCTGTGAGTCTGGGGGCATCAAGAAGCAATTTTCCCTCCTGGTTTGGGCCATGGAAAGTTTCATGGAGGTTTTGGCTCAGTTTCTCTCCTTCCACAACACCAGCTCCAGCACCAGTGGCTCCACGCAAAGAGACACCACCGCCTAAGGCAATATAGGCCTCATTTCTGCTAGGGATTTTCCATTGTCTTTAGATCTTTGCCTTGCAAAAAGGCACGGGAGATGCTTCCCGTCCTTAGCACGTGGCCAGCAACATCAGAGTGAAGGACCTGTCTCAGCCAGGACCTTGGGTCAGTCTCACACTGTCTGATCTCCAGCCATGACAGTCAGGAGGGCTGTAGGCAGGCTACAAGGCATGAAAGCAGTTTGGTTCCCGATTGTCCTTGTATGGGAATTTGGATGGAAACAAATGTGTAAGAAGCTAGCCAAAAGGAAATACTCTGTGAGAGATGTCAAAGCAGATTTTAATAAATGTTTACAAACCACCCAGCAGCCAGAGCGGGAATAAAGAGGGAAATAACTATTGAAAAGGACAGTTTTACTATTTAAAATTTCTGGAATTATTCCTACCCAAAAGAACAATCAACTCATACACATCGTACTTGAAAATAGAGACCTTTGGGAGTCTGCAGGACAGGGCTGCATCATCCTACACCAGAGCAGGCAAGACAACTGGTGTGTGGAAGAGAGACCTTCCTAAATCCAGCAGGAGGTCTGTGTTCCTGTGGTACCCACATGCCTTTCAGGAACAAGGTTTTTCTTCTTGGTGGCTTCCCTCCCTAGCAGGGGTGTCCTGCTGGCTCCTCTCTGCTTGAGGAACACAGGTCCTGAACACCAGGGCTGGGGAGGAGAAAAGTTTTTCACCTGCTCCAGATGAATTTAGAGAGGAGACCCATCTGGTCTCTTCTCCAGGACCACGCAGATTTTAACACTGAACAATTTCCAAAGCTCTGCCGAGGCCTCTGCTTTCATGCTTGCCTTGGCACAGGGCCATCGCATGAGTCATAAACCGCTTTCTGTTTGTTTGATGTACCAATTCCGGCTCTATCAGGTCTCTAAGAGGGAAGTTAATTCATAAGCCCAATCAATATTAACTGCCTGAGGAGGAGGTGGAGGAGGAAGAAAAGGAGAAAACAGTCAGTTTGGCGTTACCAACAACCAGTGTGCCATTTCATGTTGCTTGCTGGTGTGAAAACGTCTTCCTCACTCAATAGTCTTAGGACCAGTGTGACCTGTGTGGACGTCACTGTCCTCTCCAGGCCCTGCGTGATGCTTACAGAGACTTTCTGAGGGCATAAGGGAGGAACACAACCCGCTGGAGACATCTGCTTGGAAGATGCCCACGGAAATCAGCCTGGCTGCACACAGGTCCCAACAGGGATGTCCCTGAAGAGTGAGCTGGTGACGTCTCCGATACCTGAGAGTTCTCCTGTGTTAATGCTTGGCAAGGGATGTGTATACAGAGGAGGGAGGAGCAGGGCCGGTCTGCTGAAATGCAGAGCAAGAAAGAGGGAGAAGAGCCAACAGAGGAACACATCCAGGAGCTGGCAGGGTGGGAGCCAAGCCCTTGAGCTGTCCTGGTTGTTTGCAGACATAAAAACCTTGTGCACACACGAACCCTACAGAGGTAAGTGCTGTCTCTGGAGGTTGTGGACTACCCACCTGGGAACGGCCAAAACAGATTATTGCTATGTTGACTCTTGGGACACATGGTACCTCTAAATTGCCAGAGATTTGGGCATTTGGATACTCACCCAGGAGGAAATCAACCACAAGGGATGCAGCCCAGCACTTACACAGGGATTGAGCAGAGGCACGTTCAGGCGTGCCAAGGTGAGACAAGTCCACAAGGTGTGTCATGCCCAAAGGTCTTGGTTAGCCAAGAGTTGTTTGCACCTGCTCTTATCCCTGTGGAGAAAACCAGCATTTCCCTTTACGTCTGTGTTAAAAACCAGATGTCAAGGTGCCCAGAAAGAAGAAATTTAATTACATGCTTAATTAAAGTCGCCTGGTCGCTGCCTGTCCCCTTGGCCTGTGGATGACAAGGTCTTGTTGACCGCTAATATGTTGTGCTCAGAGCCATGTGTCTCAGGAAAGGAGTCCACCACAAAACATTACAGAGAAGATCTCACGGCTCTTTCTCCAACCACCCTGCTAAGATGAGCCAGTTTGGACTGGACAGGTCCAAGCCTACCAGCTGCTCCAATTGCAGTTGGTACTGAAGACAACGTAGCACTTTCATCTCCCCCTCCAACAGAGATTCGGACTGTGGTACAGTCACGTCCCCGTGCAGATTTTTCTCGAACCTTCCTGGAAGCCAAATCAGCTTCTCATCCATCATTCCCATTATTTTTCTGGTTTTATTTTAATCTCATGTTTGTTATTGTTCAGTTTTCCTTTGAATAAAATTTTCTGTGTTCCCAAAAATAGGGAATTGTGTCAGATAATAACAGGAAGGAAGTGAGAATGCCTAGGATTACTGGACATACGACATTAAATCTTTTTCACAAGGGGTTTTTTGTTTATGCTAAAGACTCCTCTGAGCCTTTATCCCTAAAGTTTATGTTAGAGCAGCTGCCACCATGCTGAGATCAGGGCTGTCGGTTTGACATGTACGGAAAGAGAGGAACCCAGCCACTGGCAGCTCCCAGCCTGAATAAAGGGGTTTAAAATATTGTATATCTGTCTTTCCCTGAGCCTAGTGTTAGGTCTAAGCTGTCTGGCAGTGTCCATGTGGCAAAATAGAATGGAATGGAATGGAATGGAATGGAATAGAATAGAATAGAATAGAATAGAATAGAATAGAATAGAATAGAATAGAATAGAATAGAATAGAATGAAATTAAATGTCATAAAACCAAACCTTATTTGCAGGAAAAAGGATGAAACAAATATGCACAATACAGAGGCTGATACCCTGCAGAAAGGATAACACATAGCACGCTGGAGTGGTGTTGTGAGTTAAGTCACCCGCTGCTGCCTGCGTCTCCTGAGCGAAGTGCTGCTCGCGCTGCCTGCCGGCACACGCAAGCACGAGGGGAACAAGCTGATCTTGTTTGCCATCGCGTTCCCCTCCTCCCTCCTCGCCGATGCGCAGAACTTCGCTACTGCCTTGGTTTTGCAACACATCCCCAACGGGACAGACCTGCTTGAACATTTTTGGCTTGGGCAGGTCTCGGGTGTCCTGGGCAGGTCTCGGGTGTCCTGGACAGGTTGAGGGCAGGAGGGCCCTGCCTGCTGATCCAGGAGGTTTTGCTTGTAGCAGAAATGGGGTACAAACCCCCCTATTTGAGAGTCCTGAAGAATTTTCTAGGTGTTAGCTGGAAGCTGGGCATTCAGCCTTTTGTGCAACTGGGCAAACTGAGGCACAGATTGGGGCCATCCCAACGTTGCCCCAGGAGCTCCCTGGTCCAACCTCCCGCTCCCAGCAGTGATGGGTGCAGACTTCCTTGCTCAGGATGGTCTTAAAACCCCACCAAGCACGGATCTGACCTCCACATCAGCATCTCCTGAGCATCTGTGAGCACCTCCTGGCCACGGTCCTTTGCTGGATGGGCACTCAAATACCACCATCCCCCCATGCAGCACCCAAAACCCCAAACATGGTGATGCAAGCCACCATGTCGAAAGAGAAGGTGCAGCAATCATGCCTGGTTTGCCCAAACCAAGACAATTGATGGCCAGGACCCCCCAGGACTGTATTTTCCTTGTTATAGTTTCACCCCAGTGTTTGTACAAAACGTCTGGGCACTGGCTCCACTCTCAGGTCTGTTTAGAAGATGCTGCCAAGGATAATGCTGCTCCCAGCACCGTTACATGAGGACCACCATGTCTCTGCAAAATTTGAGTCCGTCCTGGGAAGCTACTCCTGTTCTCCTCCTCATTCTGGGCACCGAACTGGCCCCAGACCCCTAATTCTTGCTCCCATAGTGATAATGTTGCCCATAAGCCAAAGCAAACACTATAGCAAGCCCCAAGTGGGTTTGCTGGAGCTTTGAGTCCCTCTCTGCTTGCAGAAAAGGGGATGGCAAGAGGTTTCCTGGTGGATTAGATGGAAAGAAAAGTATGGGGATGATCCCCATTGGAGGATGAAGGATGTGAAATGGTCCCTCTGCGGGGATGCTCCCTGTAAAGCCTCTGGTGAGTGGTGGTTCAGTTATCTCCCAGCAAGTAGCACAGAATAACGTGTTATCCATAAATCAAGGAGTATTAATATCAGGGATATGGCCAAAATATTCCTATAAAATGTTACCATCACATTTGGATTAGCTGAGTTGAAACCTCCAGCACTGGTAGGTTTTTTTTGCACACCTGAAAGTGACAGAAGAGAAAACTTGTGTCTAAATTTCACCTTGTTCCTGTAATACTTCTCTTTCTCAGAAAAAAAAAAAAAAAGCAGTTGTTTTCATATAAAAAAGAGACAAATTATTGGAATTAAAAAAAAAAAAAACCCCACACAGACAAAACCAACAACTTGGGATGCGTCTTCCCCTTTCGCTCTTTCCAAGGGCACAGCGTGATCATCTGAGAAGCGGAACCGAAAGGGAGAAGCAAAGACATGTGAGTTGCTCACAAAGAAAATTTCATTCACAGTGCTGGACACGAAACAGATGGGTTTTTACCCAAAATAAATGTCTGGTTTGGTTGCCTTTGCAATGGAGGGGACGAGACTGTGGCTTAAATAAATGTTGCTTAATCACATCCACAATGGTTGGGTGTGATGGACCTACCTGCAGACAAAGGAGAACCAGCCCAAGAGTTGAGCGGGTCCCTGGGTGCTCATGGGAAGCAAACGGTCCATGCTCTGAGTTTTAATTCCTGGAAGATTTTGGTCCCTATGGGAGATACCTCATGTCCAGGTGTTATTTTGGCTCCCGAAGGTCCCCACTGCATCCACACAGCCGTTGGTGAGGGGATGGATATCCTGAGTCAACAGCATTGCATTTAATGGTGTTAACAAGCAAAAAGAGCAGCAAGGACTTAAAATTCTTGTTACAGAAAGACAGAGAGAAATTTTATGGTCTAAAAATTGCACATCCATCCAGCTGAGAGATTTGGGCTATGGTTTGGAAGTCCCAAGTAAATTCATCACATTCAAAATCATCACTCCCACATGGAGTACCATGTCCAGCTCTGGGGTCCCCAACAGCAGGAGGACACGGAGAGCTGTTGGAGCGAGGCCAGAGGAGGCCACGGAGATGTCCCAAGGGCTGGAGCCCCTCTGCCCTGGGGACAGGCTGGGGGAGTTGGGGGTGTTCAGCCTGGAGAAGGGAAGGGTCTGGGGAGATTTTAGAGGCCCTTCCAGTGCCTGGGGGGCTACAAGGAAGCTGGGGGGGTGGTGGTGTGCTTTTTCCAAGGGCAAGGAGTGACAGGACAAGGGGTAATGGGTTTAAATAGGAAGAGAGAGATTGAGATGGGACATCAGGAAGAAATTCTTCCCGCAGAGGGTGGGGAGGCCCTGGGACAGGTTGCCCTGAGAAGCTGTGGATGCCCCATTCCTGGAAGTGTCCAAGGCCAGGCTGGATGAGGCTTGGAGCAACCTGGTCTAGTGGAAGGTGTCCCTGCCCATGGCAGAGAGGTTGGAACTGGGTGATCTTTAAGGTCCCTTCCAACCCAAACCATTCCTTGATTCTATGGTAAAATCCCTTATCCCTTGCTACAGGAGCAGCAGAAATGAGCATGGAATTCCTGGGGAAACAACAAGAAGTTGCACTAACAAGTAGTTTTTAATGCAAAGAATTAAATTTGTGTTGCACAAGATTGCTGTGTTCCTGGTGACTCTCACCCAGTCAGGTAAGAAATATGCTCCTGCCTCCCTCGTGTTGCCTCAACCCATCCATATGACCCAACTGTTGTGTGGCCAGCAGGCAGGTGACAATCCAAGCTCCTCAGCAGCACATGGTGGCAAGTTGGGACACTTGTGTTTGGCCGTGGTGTATGGTGATGGACCATAATCATGGAGCCCCTTGAATTTACCCATACCTGATATGCTGGTTTTCAACCTTAAAATACCTATTTTCACCCTACAAATGCATCTGGGTGTGTGGTCCTGCTGCGATGGTGGTACCCCAAAAGCAGGCATGTCCATCAAGGTTTGTCCCTGACTGTAACTGGGGGACAATCGCTTCCCAGAGAAAACGCTCCAGCTGGAGAACAGGTACAACAGCCAAAGCAAACAAGCTGTTGAGGAAACAGCAGTAAGTAGAGGGAAGTTATTTTAAATCTTTCCCGGATGGGAAATACCAAAGGTACCTGCAGGTCTCATGTGCTTTGACCTCTTTATTCCTCCCTGCGGACACAGTCCGGAAAGCGGAGGAGCCTGGAGCTGGTGTGCCAAAGGGACACAGTGTGCTCCTCTGTGACTCCCTGGGTAGCTGGCAGTGTGGCCAGATCCTGCAGGTCCCCAGGGGGTTCTGATCCTACTTTTGGACACCCTTTTATTATCACCTGATGCCTGGACCCATCCCTGGGGCTACTGGCAGAGCCCAGTTCTCCCAGCCATGGCGATGGTGGAGGTCCATGCCAGGTTTCTCTTCTACTCCATACCATGGTCTCCCATCGTGGGGGATCTGGAAGATGGATTTTTAGGAAGAGGTGTGTTGGTGAGAAGACCGAGACGGCCATTGCTGTGCTAAGCCTCAGGAGCTTTGTCTCCCAGGGTGGGGGGAGACACAGAGGGGCGAAAACCCAAAAGGACTGGGTGATCTGCTGGCATGGGAAGGAGGTGAAAGAGCTGAAGGAGGAACTGTGGCCAACCTGGAGGCCTACCCACAAAGACCCACAGATGTGAGTCCCCAAATCTCCCTTCCCAACCTGCTTCACCAGCAGACAAAAACAATCCCCTGCACACAGGCCACTTCCCAAACACCCACCACTTTCCTTCTGCTGAAGTCGTGGATGAAACCAGAGCCTAAGACACTACCCACACCTGGATCCCACGTGCTCCGCAATGCTCCTTGAGGATTCCCGAGCAAAGAAAAGCGATGAGCGGAAGCGACCCTGAGTCCCTGAGGCATGTCAGGATGTGCCGGCAGAGGAAAGGAAGCTGGTGAATATGAAGGCTTTAATCATCTATGTGCTGGGGGAGGAGAGGTTCAGCCACCCCCTCCTCCCCTGCTGACGTCCACGGGGATCTAGGAGAGTGGAAAATGAGCTGAAACACACTTCTTCAGAAATGCTGAGGCATAGGAATGGCAAGTCAGCTCCCACTTGGAGCACAGCCAAGGCTTTTTGGTCTGCGTTCCCAAGAAAGCCAACATTTCCCGGCACTCCAGCAGATCCCTGGCAGAACGGGTACATTGGTCTTGTAGGCCGTTGCTGGGACCTCATCACCTCCAGAAGGAAATTGGGGCTGGATGGCCAGAAACGTGGGCCTGGGGCCCACCTTGCAAGTGGTTAGACCAGGTTCTCCAATGCAGAGGTCCAGCAGCGAGACATGTCGCCTTCTCTAGGGGTTTTCACCCCAGGGAGCTGCATCCGTTTCACTGCGGTGAACGTTGATTGCAGCAAGAGCATGAAGAGGACCATCAGAGTGGACCTCAAGAGATGTTCTCCACCGAACACCTTCTTTGCCAAAAATCTGGGGACTCAAAGGCAGGCGCTGGGGTAGCAGATGTCTGCGGGTGAGCCCAGGGTGACCATCTCCTCTGACCTGGCCAGAAAAGAGCAAGTTGCCATCAACTGTCACCTCCTCATGACCAAGCTCTACCAGGTCCACCACGCTGGCAGGCTGCTGTTGTCTGATTGTCTGTGTTGGCTGATGCGAGAAATTAACTTCATTTCCGTTATAAATAGCTTTTAGGAGTAATGAAATTTCTCATGCAAGACATCTCCGGTCTGGTGAGTCGTGGCACAGCCTGAGGCAGGAGGGACCCAGCCTGTGTCCCGCGTGTGACTGGGTTGGGGGAGAACCTGAAAGCCCTGTAGAACCCCTCCCCATAAGGACATCCAAGGTCTGGCAGTGGGGACATCCCTGCCCTGAGGCTTTCACAAAGCTTCAGCATTTGAAAAATGCTGTTTTTCGCCTCCAACAAGAGTTTTGCATGGGTTAGAGGAGGATGGTCTCAGCAGCCAGCTGCCTCCTTGCCTTCAACCATGGATGCTCCCCTCTTCATCCGCACCATCCTGACATCCCCCCTGTGACCTGCCGGCGACTGGAAACCTGGAACCCCGTGGGAAGGTGCAATTAGCCTGGGCGACAGCAGCAAAGGTCGCCTGCAATCAGCCAGTAACATGATTACTGGCAACATCCAGCTGGAGTAACAGAAACCAGGCGGCCAGAGAGTCTCGTGAGGCCAAATCCAGCCATCGTGCCAGGCCTTTTTGCCTGGGATTAATTCCATCGATGAGACTACAAGAGGAACCCAGGCTATTCCCTTTCCCCAATTATTTTTCCCAATGAGCTTCATCTGTCTTTTGCATGGATAAAAAGAAGTGTAAAAACTATGCCCTGCTTGAAATCTCTTTTTTAGCCTCACTGCTGCCTCCAAAACTGTGTCTCCCATCCCTGCCCTATTCCCAAAATGTTGTTTCTTTGGGGGGTTCCCATTTATTCCAGGTGCTGTAGGGCTGGGCTTGAGGCTACGGATCTGGCTGCAGGGCTCAGCAGAGGCAGTTGGGGCTGGCAGGCAGCCAGGAGCCGCTATTTTATTTTCTTTTTTTAACACTCCCTCCACTATTTACAGTGTCCTCACAGCAGGACAGCTGTGTTCACCTTGGGGACCTGCAAGGACACCCACCGTGCCGGGAGGGAGGACACCAGCTCTTTTACACCAGTTCGGACCTTGCCCCAAAGACAGAGACAGTGTTGGAGGTGGGATAAGTGCTCTCGCTAACGGCTCATCGGAGGAGTGAGTTGTGTCCGTTCTCAGTTGCATTCCCCGGATGCTTGCGGAAAGCCCTGGGCTCCCCATCGCAGGCTGCTGGGCTTGTTTGCACAAGGCATGTTTTCTGTTTTACTCCAGGGAAAGACACTTTTTCCCCCAGTTTCCGTCTCCCCGTGGCGGCCGAGGGAGTGGGGAATTTCACAAGGGCACCGAGCCATCGCCAACTCAACCCCACAAGCCCGGGCAGCCCCAGGATGAGGGTGATGGCTCCAGCCTGGCTGTGGTTGCAAATATTCACAGCTGCTCCTGCCAGAGCCCATCTCCCCCGTGGCTCTGCTGCCCGGCTTGGCCGCGGGCTTGCGCCAGGATCGATGAAAGCCCACGTTGTTCGCTGTAGTGCAGGCGCCGGCGGGATTCAGATGAGCCACAGCACCTCATTCTATGTCCCCATTCTGCACCAAACCCCTGCCCAAAACCTGTCGCCTCGTATTTGGGTGCCAGCTCCGGGGATGCATCGCTCAATGACGATGGTCCGTCATCTGGGCAATGCTGGCTGGTACCTCCTTCCCTCCCATCTCTAGCGAGACCCATCACAAGCCCATAAAAAGGAAGGAGTGAAATAATTTTGGAGGGCAAACTGGGTTTCCGCATAACCCCATCATCTCTGGGTTGTTTATGCATGGGCCCTTTCATACCTGACACATCCCCCCGCCCCCCCCCCCCCCCCCCCCCCCCCCCGGGTTCCTTTCCTTATTGCTCTTTAATAGCCCTGCTCAGGAAGCGCGGAGCTTGATGGCCTGGTTAATGAGTACTGAAGCCACCGACCCCTTCTGCTGAGACCCCAGCGCCGCGGGGAGACCCTGACCCCAACACCCAACTGCAGCAGCTCCCAGCCTCCAGCTGTGGCCATCCAGCTGTTGACTGGTGCACGAGCATCCCACCCTAGAACCCCCACTTTTGGGGCTGTTGGAAGCCCATCACCACCCCTTCAATCCAGGGGTTTGCCTATAATGCCAAGCCGAAGGTTTGCATGGCAATCCCCTCCAATCCAGCTGTTCCCCCCCTGCTGCACCCCAATCCAGCTGTGGCCCTTCTCTAGCCCCCACCGGGGCCGCCCGCAGGTGCCTGGGGCCGGAGCAGGGCGGAGTGGGGCGGCCGCGGGGCGGAGCGGGGCCGGCTGCGGGAGGCAGCACGGCAGCCCCGGGCTCTGAGCGCTGCTGCCGCCTCGCCGCATCCCGCTGCCGGTAAGTGCCGCGTAGGGAAGGGACGGGACGAACCGAACCGGGTCAGGATCGGAACCGGGCAGGATGGGGCAGGGCCGGGCAGCATGAGACGCGGGAGGATCAGACGGGACCGGGCAGAATCGGACCTGGGAGGGTCAGAGCGAACCCGGCAGGATCGGACCCAAAAGGGTGAGACCGGATCAGGCAGGATCGGAGCCGAGAGTGTCAGAGTGAACCGGGCAGGATTAGACCCGAGTCAGTCAAACGGAACCGGGCAGGTTGGGACCCAAAAGGGCGAGACCGGACCAGGACAGATGGGACCCAAGAGGGTCAGATGGAACGGGGCAGGATGGGGACAGACTGGGCAGGATCAGAACCAAGCAGACCAACTGGGCAGGATGGGACAGAGCATCGGCCCAAATTGGGCAGGATGGGGCCAATCTGGGCATTAGCGAGCCTGAGAGGGTCAAACTGAACTGGGCAGGATCAGATCCAAAAGGGGCAGGCAGGATGGGGCCAGACCGGGTGGGATTTGGCCCAAGCATGTCAGACAAAACCGGGTCAGGGTGAGACCCGAGGGTCAGACCCAGCCGGGGAAGATGGAACCTGAGTAGGGCAGACTAAATCGGGCTGGATGGGACCTGACAGGGTCAGACCAAACCAGGCAGTATCAGAACCAAGGGGGTCAGATCAGACTGGGCAGGATGGGACCCAAGAGAGACTGAACCAGGCAGGATTGGACCCGAGCAGATCAGATGGAACTGGGCAGGATGGGGCAAAACTGGAGAGGATGGAGTCAGTTCCAGCACTGTGTGAGATCTGGAGAGCACTGGAGTGTCCTGCTCGAGGGACCTGGTCTCCGCTGCCGGTGCCAGGAGCCGGGACTCTGCCTTTCGATACACGTCTATATATGTTTGTACATATATACATACAGAGGTATAAATGTATTGGTATATATGTGCATAAATGTGTGTGTAGAAGCATATATATGTTCATATACATATGGATAGAGTTACATATATACATGTGTGTGAGTCCATGTGCTGGAAGACATGTATAGGCGTATATAGATAGATATAGAAGATTTTATATATGTGTATGAATGGAGACATATTTATACATATATGCACAGAGAAATGTATATGTGTGTATACATGTGTGTAGAGCCAGATATATGTTTGTATATATACGTAGAGAGATATATTTATATATATACACATAGAGGTATATTATGTGGAGAGGTTTGTATACGCATGTGTATGTATGTTTATGTGTCTGTGGGTGAACATGTGGCTGTATATGTGCCCATATGTTTCTGCGTATACACGTATGGGTTTATACAAGCCCAGCCAGAGCCTCAGTACTGCCAGCTGAGATCAGGCCAACTCACTGCACCTTCTCTGTCCCCAGCATCTCCCATTTCCAGCAGGAAAATGCTGCCCGGCTTTCTTGGAGTATCCCTGAGATGTTGATTTATTTTAGAGATGGGGCACCAAAGCATGGGGAGGTAAAGGGAGTCACCCAAGGACAGAGTACCTCAGTGCCTGAGTACATCGCCAGAGGGTTGGTCCCTGAGCCCTGACCCCACAGATCCACATTAGGCACCCAAAAATGCCGCTCTGGCCCAATTTGGCCACCTCATTACACCTTCAGGCTTCAATAAATGGAGATTTCCCTTAAAACACCCAAGCCTTGGTCCCAAACCACCCTGGGGCAGGTGGAACATCTCCATGGGAGCAGCGAGGAGATGTTTAGGGACAGGGATGTTGTGGCTTTGGCCAAGCAACACGCGAGGCGGGAGCAGCCGTTCTTCATCCCCTTTGAAATCTGCTGAGCTGGAGCTTTCGCTTCCATCTCTGCCATCCCAGCCCTGCCATCAAGCCACCAAGATGTCCCACTGTCATGGTCTCCTCCCAGGCCAGGCCAAGCCAAGGAGGAAGGTTTCCAAGGGAGGAAGCCACCCTCCTTATCCTATTCAGGGGCAGCGGGAGCCGACATATCTTCCCACCATAGCACGCTTACAGAAACCCCCTTCAAATTAATATCAGGGTGTTAATTAAAGCTAATTTCACTGGAGAAAGGCTTGCACGAGATGGTTTGGAAGCAAAGGGATTGGAACGGGCCAAAACCTCGCTGGCACATGCCAGGGGAAGCTCGTGGCTGCTGGTCAGCAGATCCGGCGATTATTTTTAATCTCCCCATGTAGCCGCAGAGCAGCCCCACTTCTCTTTCTTCACCCCGTTCCTCCTTCTCTGATGCCTTAAACCCACAGGATAAAGGTGACCCCACCCTACAGAGCACCCCAACGCCACAGGCACCCCTTTTTCCCTCCCATAAGTCTCGGTTTGCAATGGGTTTCGCCTGGTGCCCATCACCGTGGTGGCAGGGCACCGGGATCGGAACTCCGTAACACAGGGGTGCCTGCTTCTAGGGGAGGCTGAGCGTGGAGGGCACCCACCCCATCACCCCGAGGGCTGGCAGGGGATTCCTGTGATGGGGTTTTTGGGTGAAAAAACGGACTTTTTGGGTAACGAGCCAGGCCAGGTCATGACCTGGATGTGCCACGGGCACCGCAGCAGGATGAGGCCGCGTGTCTTGATGTGGTTTCGTTGACTGGAAATAGCAGTGATTTATGGGCGATGGCAGGCCGTGATTGCAGGGTTACAAGCTGTTGCAGGCAGTGGGTACAATTGGGGTGGGGATTCTCCAGTGTCTAATAGAAAGGTTGTGCACGGCACATCCTGTAGATGGGTTTTTTCTGGGATCAGGAGGGATTTTTCCTCCTTTCCTCCAGCTTTCCTACCCCTCCCAGCCCAACAGGACTAGAGTTCAGTGCCCTGTTTTCTTCTTGCACAGCGGGGGGTTTTTTTTGCTCATTTGCCTTTTTGAGGGGGGTCCCTCATTTTTCAGCTGCTTGTCATAGTTTTGGCTCAGCAATGGCTGCAGATGCTATCTGCTACCGATGGTCTAGGTAGCTTTGGACATGTCCTTTAGCACCACCCCACAAACACCTCTCCAAGGGGTGTTTTGGGGAGAAAATCTGTTAAAATGGGGCATGAACCACACAGGTTCGCTTCAAACCCAGTGCCTGTGCCTCAGTTTCCCTCATGTGGTTTCAACAAGAGGGGACACTGCAATGGGAGCATCTTCCTCCTCTTCATGCCACCATGACAGATGACCTCCCTGTCCTCAGCATCTGCCTCAGATATCTGTCCTTGGAAGGAGCAAAAAATGGGGGAAAAGACCTAAAAACTGGGAGGAAAACTCAAAAGTGGGAGAAAAGACCTAAAAATTCATGGGTCTCGTGACATGGCTGGCCACATCCTGGCATTCCTGAGCCAGGTCTGGGATATGCCCCCTGTCCTGGCATCATGTGCCAGCTCTGGTTGTCCCTTGGTGTCTGGGTATGGCTCTTTTGGGGGTGTAATGTGGGTGCCTGGGGTGCATGTGGGCACACGTGTAGGGCGTGCACATGGCTGTGTGCACACATGTGTCCGTGTGTGTGCACAGGGTGTCTGCACGTGTGTGTAGGGGACAGAGGTATACACACGTGGCGTGGAGCTGTGATGGAGGTGCTGGGGTGGGCTGTGCTGTGCCATGGGGTGCCTACGCTGCCGTGCCATGCCATGCACACTGTGCCATGCCACGCAGCACAGTGCCCACCCTGCCACCCGGGTTTCTGTTCTCTATTGGGCCCTGGGGTACTGCATTTGGGTGGAAAGGGGAAGTGTTGCTCAAAGGGGTGAGCGCAGCACCCAGGGGCCTCAGATGTGTCTGGGTGCTGGGCAGAGCGGTGGGTTGCAGCACCCTGTGGCACCCCTCGGCACCCCCTGGAATCCCAGCAGGTAAGACATGCTCCAAGGTCCCCGGGACCCCTCTTGCCTCTTTCCAGTTTTCTTGTCCCCAGTGTCACAGCAGTGCTCCTGTGAGCATCCACGGGATGGCAGACCCTCCTGTGGGTGCCCAGGATGGGAGCTGGGATGGGTGCTGCCCAGGCATCAGGTCATGGAAGTTTGGGATGGCTCCCAGGGGATAGAGCAGTTCACAGCCTTGGGGCACTTACTGACTTGGAGGTGGCAGAAGTGGATGCTGGGACTGCCTGCAGCTGGGTGACGGTGGGTGCAATGGGGCACAGTGGGGCGAGGGGGAGTTCAGTGGGCTGTCTGGCGGGCTCAGTGGTGTGCAGGTGGGCTCATCGGGGTGCCAGGGGGACTCAACCAGGTGCAGCAGTGGCTCAATGGAGTACAGGGGTCTCAGCAGGATTCAGGGGGGCTCAGTGGGGTGCCAGGGGGGTAGGAGGGATATGTGGCAGTAGGAGGAGCAGGGAAAGACTAATCTACAAGCCCAGAGCACCCTCAAAAGTGGACGAGCCTTATGTGTGTTCCCAACACTCTCCCCAAGCCTGACCACATGGCTAGGCTGCGCTCCAGGGCTGGTAAACCCCCAAAAACTCAAATTGGGGCCACCACGGGGGTACGAGCTAAGAGGGCAGCCCCTGGACTCATGTGTGGCCCTGTGGTCCCCTCTGTCCCACATACCTGAATGGAGCTCGGCCACCCCTCCCCCTGCCTCAGTTTCCCCTCTGAGCTGGCATGGAGACACCTACCAACCCATTTCCAGGCAAGATCATCCCTGCCAGGCGTGGGGGCTGCTGGGGTGTGTGAGAGAAAGTGGGTGTTGGCCCAACGTCACCAGCTGGGGTTGCAGACAGGTCTGCAGTGATGGGGGAAGCGAGAGGAGGAAGAAGCGGATGTGCTCGCACCTCCGAGCTGCTGCTGTTGGGGGCCCCAGAGCTGGAGGCAGAACTGCAGGGGGGGTCTCCCCAGAGCGGAGCAGAGGGGCAGAATCCCCTCCCTCGCCCCCCTGCCCACGCTGCTCTGGATCCAGCCCAGGACATGGTTGGCTTTCTGGGCTGTCAGCGCACACGGCCGGCTCCTGGCCAGCTCCTCGCCCCCAGCACCCCCAAGTCCTTCTCCTCAGCACTGCTCTCCATCCCTTCATTCCCAGCTTGTGTGGACACCAGGAGTTGCCCTGACCCAGAAGGATGGGGCTATGGGGTTGAACAGACTGGTCAAGGTTCATCTTGCTAGGGTGAGTGTGACACCACGTGGCCAAGTCACCAACTGTCCCCTTTGTCACTTGCAGGCGCTACTGAGGAGCCACACCAGCAGAAAGGATATCGACAGGGAGGACCACCACCATGGCCAACTTGACGGATGTCATGGGGGCCAGGAGGAACTCATGCACCTTCCATGAGGAGTTCAAGCAGGTCCTGCTGCCCCTTGTCTACTCGGTGGTGTTCATGGTGGGGTTGCCCTTGAACGCTGTGGTCATCGGGCAAATCTGGGTGGCTCGTAAGGCGCTCAGCCGCACCATGATCTACATGCTGAACCTGGCTGTGGCTGACCTGCTCTACGTCTGCTCCCTCCCACTTCTCATCTATAACTACACCCAGAAGGATTATTGGCCTTTTGGGGACTTCACCTGCAAATTCGTCCGCTTCCAGTTCTACACCAACCTACACGGCAGCATCCTCTTCCTCACCTGCATCAGTGCCCAGCGGTACCTGGGCATTTGCCACCCCTTGGCCTCGTGGCACAAGAAGAAGGGGAAGAAGCTGACGTGGCTGGTGTGTGCCGCGGTGTGGTTCATAGTCATCGCCCAGTGCTTGCCCACCTTCATCTTTGCTTCCACTGGCACCCAAAGGAACCGCACCGTCTGCTACGACCTGAGCCCACCGGATCGCTCCGCTGCCTACTTCCCCTATGGCATCACCCTCACTGTCACCGGCTTCCTGCTGCCCTTCATGGCCATCCTCGCCTGCTACTGCAGCATGGCCCGGATCCTGTGCCAGAAGGATGAGCTGATGGGCTTGGCGGTGCATAAGAGGAAGGACAAAGCCGTGCGTATGATCATCATCGTGGTCATCGTCTTCTCCATCAGCTTTTTCCCCTTCCACCTCACCAAGACCATCTACCTGATTGTCCGTTCCTCACCTGACCTGCCCTGCCTGACTCTGCAGGCGTTTGCCATCGCCTACAAATGCACACGTCCCTTTGCCAGCATGAACAGTGTCCTTGATCCCATCCTCTTCTACTTCACCAAACGCAAGTTTTGTGAGAGCACCCGTTACCTCCTCGACAAGATGAGCTCCAAGTGGCGACACGACCATTGCGTTACCTACGGCTCCTAGGTGAGGATGAGGGCCACGTCGGTGTCACCGGGACCGAGCATGGAGCAATTTGGGCTTTAAGCTCCACGGAGCAGAGATGGCTGCAGCTGGGGATGTGTGGAGGACAGGAGGACGGCATCTCCCAAGCTTGCAGTACTTTCATCCCATCTCCAGCCTGCAGCACCACAGTATTAACCCCATGAAGGCACAGATTCAGTGTCCTCTTTCTGGCTTGGTCGCTCAGTTTGAGCAGCGTAGCGACATGTTTCCTTGGTGGCCAAGACACCAGTGCAATAAAAAGCACTGGTGAGACCATGGAGAACACAGTGGGACTATGGAGGACACGGTCCCTGGCTCAGGGTGAGCTTCTGGGGGGTCAATTTCTCCCCCTTCTTGTTTAAAGCTTCCCTAATGGACCATGTGAAGGTTGGAGAGGGTTTGGCTCAGTTCATACCTGTGTGGGGGTATATGGGGCCGTGTGTTTCTCCAGCTCGAGATCAGAGTCACAGACATTTTTAGGGATAATACTGGGACATCCCTATCCCCCAGTTCCCAGAAAGGGGCTGGACCAGTAAGAGACATGGGCCCACTGGTACCAAAATGGTGAGAGAGCATCCCTGGCCAGACTGGGAGCTGGGAAGGGGGACATAAGGGCAACTGGGACACCCATGCTGGATTTCCCACTCAAGTCACGACCACGGGCTGGGTTAGACACATGCCAGCTGCGGGTCACCTGCCTGGTGACCTTCAGCATCATCCAGGTCCCACTCCCAACTTAGCCCAGCACCCCAAATCTGGTCCATCCAGGCATGCTCAGCATCCTACTGTCACCTCCTAACCAGGATCCACTAAAATCAGAGTTGCAACACCCAGACACAATGCCAGAGGTCAGGAGATCCATGCCACCGAACTACTCAGTGTCCTCAGCCATGTCATTGCACTGTTGGCTTGGCCTCTCCACCACCCCCACAGTGGGTTGGAGCTTGAGCTTTGTTCCTGCAGCCTCTGGCGTGATGCTGCTTACTGCCAGCAAGGAGGAATTTGCTTACACGGCACGGGGTGGATGTACCACTAATCGCTCTGCGAGTCTTCTTTAACATACAGGATGTATAGAATAAACTTCGCTCCCTTTTCCAGATGGGTATGTACACATATATACACCCACGATATAGAAGTGCATATAATACAGCTACGTAGAGGAAGGTTTGGGGCCCAGACAGGCTACAAGGCACAGATATTCTCCACCCTGAATATACTATATGTACCTATACAGTGTATGTATGTATATATAGTATACATACGTATATATACATAGGGATAACTGCATTTCTCTCAAGTTATCTGTGCATAATAACCATGTCTAAGTTGATTTAAGCAGTTTTGCTCCAATGAGCATCCCTCCTGCAGCGGCCAAGCGTGCGGCTTCATCCCAACTCACTCCCTACAAGCGCGTGGTATCTTCCTCGAGTACCCGGCCACCCAAAAACATCGCCAGCATCCAGGGCTGGTTGTCTCAACATGGCTCCTTGCTGTAGCGAGGATGAAGAGGGTGCCTGGGGTGATCGTCAGCTCTTGGGTGATGCTGAAAGACCTCAGCATCACGGCGGGATGGAATGGAGAGGGATCCTGCGACGGCGTTAGCTCAAGCCGCCCAGTTTCGCAGGAGCAGTGGCCGTGTCCTAGTGGGGAGGACCACGCGTAGTGCCAAGGGGTTTGGGTTGGAGCACAGAAAGTGATGGAGGAGGCAGAACCAACCCTGGGGATTCCCTTGGCTGGAGATCATCCGTGCCAAAATCTCCTCTGATATATTTTTGGGGTCCTGCAATGGAAGGGCAAAATGCTGGGGGAGTGGTGTCCGGTGGGACAATCCCAGCTTGGTGTCCTCAACTCCTCCCAGACAAAAGGAGGGGTGACAGGGTGGGAAATGGCAGGCCACGCCATCCCGACCCAGGAGAGGGCGCAAAATATTCAGATTTGGAGAAGTTCAGTTTGGTCTGTGGGTGCCCACCCAGCTCCAGGGAGGCATGGAGGAGCGCTGCTCCGTCACACCACTCCACGCCGGGGGTAGCACCCATGGGACGAGGTGGCCGGCCAAAATTTAACCGCAATACAGCTTTGAGGGGGAAAAAAAATAAGCATGTCTCAAAAAGGCTGCAGGGACAGCGTGGGCTCAGGCAGTGACACACAGTGACACCCCACTGAGGTCCCTCATGGTGGAATTACGGATTTTGGGTGGTTTTAGGGGTTGGAGGCACGTGGAGGTCACTAATTTTTGCATTTTGGGTCTGACCATGTCCTGTCTGGCCTTGGGGTCCTGTCAGCACTTCCTTTGGTACCACCAGGCCCAGAAACCAGGGTGATGGGCACAGCAGGGTACCTTAGTGTGGGTGCTTCAAAATACTTCCATCGCTTGAGAGATGCTCAACATCACCAGCCTGAGGACCGCCTCCTACAGCACGGAGAGGCGATGAAACATGTGGGTCTTCCCAAAATCCCCTCCTGAACGCCAGATGACCGTGGGGACATCACGGAGAAGTTGTCCTTAGGGCCAGGAGACACCCAGCCCTGGGGGAACTAGGGGAGGAGGGTGGAGGGAGGAAAGGAAAAGCCAGGGAAGGAATACCTGCCAGGGCGGTGCATCCCACGGCATCGCTGGAGGCACTTTTTAGATCCTGAAAAATGCATTTACGGGGGAGGTGGTGTTGGATATTTTTTTAATCACCACCATTTTTATGCCCGTGGGATAGAGACAGCCATGAGCTTTATGTGGCCGGGACACCGCTCCAGCCCCATCCACGCCACCAAGGCCCCAGCTCACCTCTCAACCACCTTCATTTTTCCCAGCCCCAGTGATAAATCCGTTGTCTTGGGGGAAAGGGGGTTATGAGCTCCAAATAGCAAGCGCTGACAAGCGATGCCAGAAAACCACGAGCAAGTCTGTTTGCGGGGCGGCGCAGCTCTTGGCAAGTTGGGAACAAGGTGTTCTGCCTTGAGTTGCGAAGCAGGGGACGGAGAAATCCACAGTAAAGGGAAAGATGTCTTGCTGGCACCCAATTTTTTGCTTACTTAATCTGTTTTCTTCTGAAAAAAAAAAAAAAAAGGATGAAGGATGCGAGGCGGGGGGAGGATGGGGAGGGGGTGAAAGATGAGGGGAGGGGGATGTGGGGCCTGGGAGCGGAAGGGGAACTCTACGGCTGCCTTCTCCACACCAAAAAAAGAAGAAAAATAATGAATAAATGACATTAAAAAAGGCAAAATGTCCAACCATCCCCCTCCGTGGGAGGAAACCACGCCTCCGGGGAGGAAAGTTTATTTGAATGCAACAAATAAAAAAGCAGGGGGTGAGGGAGGAGGAAAAGCCCAAAAAAAAAAAAAAGGGGGAGAGAGAAAACAAAGCGGGAGGGATGAAGCCCGCTGGCAAGCCGGAGGAGGAGCGGGGCCGGGCGGTGCCTGCGGCGGGGCCGGGGCCGGGGCGCGGCGGCGGCGGGGCCGGGGGGCGGGCGGAGGCGGCGGCGGCGGCGGGGGGGGGCAGACAATGGCGGAGGGGGGCAGCGGTCGGGGGGTAGCGGCGGGTCGGTGGCTCCTGCCCGCCTCCTCCCCGCCTTCCTCCTCCTCCTCCTCCTCCTCCTTCTTCTTCTTCCCGGGTAGGAAAGTTTCAGCGTCGATCGCGGAGCAACAACCGGGCCGGGCTTTTGGCAGCCTGGCCCCTTCGGTACGGCAGCTTTCGCTTCGTTTTACCGAGCCGGAGCCAACGGGCCCGGTTCATGCCGGGGCTCAGCCACCGTCCCCGGCTCCACCGCCGCCACCGCCGCCGCCGTCGTCGCCGCCGGGCCCGGGGTTAAACGCGGAGCCGCCGCGTTGGCCCAGCGTCCCGGCGATGCGGAAACTCTTCGGGGAAAGCTGCCGGCAACCTACGGGGGGAACCGGGAGTGGGAACGGGAATGGGAGCGGGATGGGAAACGGGAGCGGGGCTGGAAGCGGGAGCGCTCGGGGAGCTCCCCCGCCGCCTCCACCCCGCAGCCGCGTCCCGCACCCGGCTCTCCGTTCTCCCCGCGGAGCTCCGCCGGAGCCCGGCCCGCATTCCTGGCATAACTCGACTCGACCGCAACCACCCTCCTCCTCCCCATCACCCCGCTCCAACGGGGAGGATGAAGCGGCAACATCCCGTTCCCCCCGCGCTTCGTCGGGCAGCGAAGGCGAAGGGCAAACCGGTGCCCAGCGTCCCCGCATCGCCCGGAAGAAGAAGAAAGAGAGCGGTGGTTGGGAGAGTCCGGCGGATGGCGGCGATGCCGAGGCCGAAGGCTGTGGGAGGGTGGTTCCCCGTCATCCCTTGCCGGTGGTGGCCCGTGTCTCCAAGGTGAACATCCTGCCCTTCGGCAGCCCCGGCGGGTCACGGAGCAGCAGTCGTTATTCCAGCACCGAGACGCTGAAGGAAGAGGAACAGTTTGGGATCTGTTGGCCCAACCAGGGGCGGACTCTCCAAGCAGGTTATGGTGTCTATCGGTCACCCAGTTTCGGGACTAGTGATGGCCTGGCATCCGTGGTCCGTGTCCGTCCCAAGCTGCCACAGGCCACAGCCAAGGTGAAACCGGACTTGGAGAGCCTGCAGCCGGGGCTGGAGGGGGAGCGGGCCAAGCACCGCAAGTCCTTGTCCAACCCCGACATCGCCACCGAGACCCTGACGCTCCTCAGCTTCCTCAAATCGGACCTCTCGGAGCTGAAGGTGAAGAAAAAAGGGGTGAGGATCGGCCTTGACGCGGGCTCTGACGGCTGCTCCGCCATTGCCAACCCCTCCCCGTGCAGCCGCGGTGCCGCTCAGCCCCCCAACCTCTGGGCGCCGGGTGAGCGGCCAACGCTCAAGGACCTGACGGCCACTTTGCGTCGTGCCAAGTCCTTCACCTGCTCTGAAAAATCGGGGGCGCGGCGGCTTTTCCTACAGAGCACCATGAAGCAGAGCTCCTCCGAGCTCCTCCTGGCCACCGCCGACAGCCAGCACCAGGTGGCTTCGGATGGGGGACAGCAGGGGGACGAGGATGCTCTCCCCATGGTCATCCAGGACCAATACATCCAGGAGGCAAGGCAGGTCTTTGAGAAGATCAGCAGGATGGGTTCCCAGCAGGACTACGGCATCACAGCCGAGCAGAAGGACAGCGGAAGTGTGGAGAGCGCTGAGTTGGTGGCACCGATGGGGACGACAGACACGACCCTTCGGGGACAGGCGGAGAGCATGCGGTGTTTGAAGGAAGCAGAGTCAGAGGAGAACCTCGTTCGCAGGAAATCCGTGGAGGAGCTTTCGGGTCACGAGTCTAGCGTGACAGATGAGGGCATCGTCACAGAGCCAGAGCCCGCCAGGATGCCTTTCCAAGACCTGCATGAAGCTGTGGATGCTTGGACAGTGCCCAATGCTGGGTCAGCAGCCAGTGACACTGAAACACCACTGACCGCTCACCCGGTAGTGGCAGCTGAAGACCTTCCAGCTGGCAAATCCGAGACACCGAGCACCCCAGGCAGCTTGCGTCGCCGCCGTAAGTTCCCCTCGGTGGGTGTCAATGGGATGGAGGGTGGTGGTGAGGGTGGCACTGAGCCATACCGCTCCCTGAGTGACCCCATGCCCCACCGGAGATGCTCGATGGCGGAGGAAGCAAAGAATTTCTCCGTTGACAGCAACCTCCTGGGCTCGCTGAGTGCCAAGGCGGGCATCCCCCAACCCACCGCCATGGCAGGCAGTGCAGGCAGCGCGGGCAGCGACCTGTCGCTCAGCAGTGATGGGCCGAGGGACTATAGCAGCCTCATCCGAACCATTGTCAGCCAGCCTGGTGCCATGGCTAAGCTCATCGATGAGAAGGGCAATGGCAAGACCATTAAGAAGAAGTCGTTGAGCGACCCCAGCCGCCGTGGTGAGCTCCCGGCCGGTGCCTTCGAAGGCCCCGGTGAGGCCATCAGCGAGCTGGAGCCCAGCATCCCCCCATCCAGCAGCGAGCCCATCCTCTCGGCACAACCAGCAGCGTCGGGCACCAGCCGCAGCTATGGCTTTGACCCCAAGTTGGCTGATGTGTTGTCCCCTCGCATCGCCCGGCGCAGCTCTAAGAAGCGCTCCAACCGCGCGGCTCACCAGGAAAACCAACCACCGCTGGCACCTGCCATCCTTGCCAAGAGCCGCCCAGCCACCAAGCACATCCGTCACACCAGTGAGCCCACCACTTTTGTCCCCATCACTGTCCCAGAGCCGCTTGTCCCCTCCAGCCATAACAGCCACCTCCCCACGCCGGCTGCCGGCCGCTCACCCAGCAAATCCTTCTCAGCCCTCCAACCCCCTTCGCTGGAGGATGTCACCAAGCGCTACATGCTGGCCCTCAACTCCGGTGACGCGTCCCCTGGTCCCGGGGATGGACCCCGCTCTCCATCCACCGCCCCACCACCCCGGCTCCCCCGGTGCCCACGACCGCCGGATGAACACAGCCCCAGGACCAAGCCGCAGGTGGTAAGTGCCCATCCATCCTTTGTTTCACGGGGTATGTGACCTCCCCAGAGCAGTGGTGGCTTTGGGGGTCCGTCATGTGTCCCTTGCTGGGGACAAATTCCCACCTGTGGATGCACTGCTGGGTGGCCAAGAGCCTTCACGGCCCTTTCTGGTGGTCCCAAGGGGATGAGTTTTTGCCAAAAAAGGCGATTTTTAGGTGGGAAGAAGTGGTTTCCAGGTTAAATAGGACTAAATTTTGGTGAAAAGTGGTTTTTTATATGTATTAAACACTATATTTATATATAGCATCTCCTGGCAATGCTATATTGGGTCCTGGTAAATCAGTGCGCTCTTGGCCAGCCCAAAATGCTGAACTAAAAATTACTTTTCCTTGGTGAGGAGGGCTTAAATGGTCCTTTTGCTTGGGGTTCCCTATATCGTATCCCTTATTGAGCAAATCGGCTTTTTCCTTGTGGAAAAATTGCCATCCCTCCACGTGGGACCATGGGCTTTGCTGTGCCGGCAGCGTGGGAAAAAGGGGGAAAACTATTTGAATATTTTGTCGATGGGTAAAGTTTTATCCCGTCCATGGGGGAATTAATGCTGCTTGGGGGATGCAAAGTGGTTTGCTCACCCCAAAGCGTGGCTGCGTGCTTTGGGGTCTTTCCCAGGGTGGGTTTTTGGCATCGCTGGCCCCTTGGCTGTTGTTTGAAGCTGGACTTGGGTTCCCATCTCTCCGGGTGTTTGTGCCGGGAAGCTCTTGGAAGCGCCACCTCCTCCTGCGGCACAGCAGTGCCGGCACCCACGGGGCTTTTAATAGCTCCGGGCGAAGCCCAGAAATACCCGTTCCCGCGGGGGATGAGCCGAGAGCTCGCAGGAACGGGGCTGGCAGGGCTCTCTCACCCCACTTTGATGCCGATTTAAGAGGACGGGCTGGACTGTTCCCTTCCAGCAGCCGCTGGCAGCCAAGCGTGAAGTCCCCAGGGCTGAGCCCAGCGGCGTAACCCTTGCTGGCCGGGGCAGAGCTGTGTGGAGCAGGGGTGGTTTTCTTTGCATGTACTCCAAATCCAGATCCCTGCAGCATTATCCCCCCAGGATATTCCCCTGGGGTCCAGCATCCCACAGACCATCCCCCCAAGATATTCCCTGGGGTCCAGTATCCCTGTAGCACCATCCCCCCAAGATATTCCCTGGGGTCCAGCATCCTTGTAGCATCATCTCCCCCAAGATATTCCCCTGGGGCCCAGCATCCCGCAGCACCATCCCCCCAGGATATTCTCTTGGGCTCCAGCATCCCTGCAACGTCACCTCCCCAAGGTATTCTCCTGGGTTTCAGCATACCCACAGCATTATCCCCCCAAGATACTCTCCTGGAAGGGCTCTGCCCCCCCTTTCTCTGGCTGTTGTCCCCTTTGCCAGACAACAGCCGTTGGTGGCCGAGAGCGGGAAGCTCTTGACTCCTGCATAAAACATCCTTGGAAACAATCTTGGGTGAATTTTGCAGCATTTTGGGCTGATGTGCTGGTTTAGAGTGAGGCGTTTGTCCTCTCCCATCTCGGGGTGAAAAGTGCTGTTGAAGTGTCAAGCGTTAATTAAGCAGGGTAACGAGGAACCTCGTGGGACTGCAGCTGGTGGCACCTTGGGAGGTCCCCGAGGCAAGGTGGTGCACCCGGTGCCATTTCTTTATGGAGAAACATATCATACTAAATTATTAATATGTTAAGTTTATATAATGCATGGTTTATCTTAATAATTTATGAAGAGATATTTCATATGTGGGAAGCTCCCTGGGGTGCTCAAGGGATGGTGCTCGCTCCGTGACAGCCTCGGTATCAGGGATGCTCTGCTGACCCTCACACCCGGATAGACCTCCCCCCAACCCCAATCACTTTGGGATCATTTCAGGTAGATTTTTACTAACTCCAGCACTGGGCTTTGGCAACTGGGAGCCCAGTTTGGCAAGTATCACCTCGGGGACATGGGTCACCCTGTGGGGCCGGACCCGGAGGATGCTGCTCCTCACCTTGCTTGAACCCGCCAGCCTCAGCGATGAGGGTGCGAATTTTCCCATTTAAGGGCAACGCCGCAGCCGTATCTTCAAATCTCTCTCCTGCCTTTGAATTTCTTTGTGCTGCAGCCATAACATAACTGAAACCAGGATTTTTTTATTTCTCTTTTTGATTTATTATATAGCAGAGCTGGGATGTTTTATTTCAGATGGCACCAGCCAGGACTGGCGGGGAAGGAGGGGGGGTGGAGGGGGACCAAGCCCTGCAAGAGAGTTGCTTTAATTATAGGAGAGAGCATCGAGGACCGGATATAACTTGGCACCGGGATGGCTGGCTGGGAGCAGAGATTTACGTGCTCCCTGACCGTTGGCAAAGAAATAAGCTTTATTTTTTATTTATCCTTCTCCCCCCGCCCCCAACTCAATGGAAAGGGCCGGCGTCACGATGTCAACCGTCTGCTTGGGGAAATGGTCATCGTTGCTTGGGGGTTCTGGGGGCGTTGGAGCATCTGCCTCATGTCATGGTGATGGTCCATCTGTCCTGGTGTCCATCTATAGCAGACAATGCTGGGAAGGGATTAATAATGGGGTTCAGCAAGGGTGTGGTGATGATCCCCCAATATATTATCTCCCAAGATATACCTTGCTCCCCCAAGGTAATCTGTTGGGGTCGGGTACCCCTGTAGCATCATCCCCCCAAGATATTCTGGGTTCCAGCATCCCTGCAGCATCATCCCCCCAAGATATTCTTCTAGGCTCCAGCATCACTCAGACATCATCCCCCGAGGATATTTCCTCGGCCCCCATGATTTGGGGGTGGCTTTGGCGGAGGTGAGCACTGCCGTGCCGGCTTTTTGCTGGGTTCGGCCACCTGGCGTGTCCCGGCTGGGAGAGGTAACGTGCTGTTCTTCCTCGGCGGCAGGACTGTTTGTCCTGGGTGCTTTCCAGCGATCCTCTGTGAGGCTGAAGCCAGACAAGCCGTCCTGGGTGCAGAAGAGCTCCTTCACCCTCTGTCTGATGCTGGGCACGAGGCATTTAATTCCCCAGGAGCCGTTAGCAGCACGTCCCGCTCCGGCGCAAGGCGCGGGGGCCGCAGGAAGAAAGGATGCTTTCAAGAAAGCAACAAAAACCAAAATCCAAAAAACCTCAAGACAGAGAAGTTTTTCTTCCTCCAGCACCCCATGAGCCACTGGAATGGGCAACACACACATGCACATGCGTGTGCAGCAGCCCAGCACCGAGCAAGGGTGCATGTAGGGGGCATTTGGGGTGCATTTGGAGCCTATTTGCTGCTCAGTGAAGGTATGAACGAGATGCCAGGCTGACAACCCCTTTCCTTTCCCCGTGGCCGAATCAGCACGGGATGGAAAATTAGGTATGTTCACTGCCATGCTCTGTTTGTTGACTTAACAGCAGTCGGATTAAACAGGAAAATATTGATTTAAATATAGCACCTCGCGGGAGCGGAGGAGTTGTGGGAACATGGCCCCCGGCACCCCAGCCACTGCCTTCCCCACCTGCTGCTCCCCGAGTGGGGCGGCTGCACCCCGATAAAGCTATCAGGGATGGAGGGGGATCCCCGGAGGGAAACATCGGGGTCACATTCCCAGGGATGCTACATAAAACACCCACACCCCTCCTGAGCATTCTCTCACTGAGCCCCAGTGTGGCTCATCCTCCAGACGCTCATCCTTGCTTTGGGGACAGCTCGAGAGCTGGATCCATGCACTGGTCTTACATTCCCTGACCAAAGTTTGCGTCTTTGGACTCATTTATCCCTCTCTTCCATTTATCCTTTCCATAAATCTCCATAGAAACCAGGTTTTGGGTCACACCTGGGAGTTTCCTCATTTTTTGGTGTTACTGGAAATCTATAATTAAAGCCGCTGCGGGGTGAGGGTGGGGACGGGTACGTGGCTTTCCTCTCCCAGTGTCTGCGCCAATGGTTTGCCCAGATTTTGCGCCCTTGGCTCCACTGTGCTTGGCAAAATGCTGGGGTGGGGGGAAACTGAGGCACACAAGCAGCCCCTGCTGCCTTTTGGAGGGAGGTTGGAGGTGGGATGGAGGGAGAAGTTGGTGATGCTACTTGTCAGCAGCACGGACCGATGCTGGGACCGCTAGCATGGGGCCAAGCAACACAGCCAGGGGGGTGAACCAGCCCAAATCCCCTTAAACCTGCCCATTTTTCACTCTACCCCAGTGCCAAAATCCCCGTAACTCTGCCCACTTTTGCCCCTTGCCTTCCCTGCTGCCGGGGTTTTGAACACCCTTGGGTGATGCAGAGAACGTCTGGTGTCACCCAGAACCACCCCCCTTGCTCCTTCTCCCCGGTGCCTGCTCCAGCTTTGATTAAAAGCTTCTAATTAATTTGGCAGCAAATTCCAACAGAGGGGATGGGCCAGCCGGGATACACATGCTTTGAGCCCCAACACTGCAGGATGGCACCCCATGGGTGGGGGGATGCCCTGTGATTGTGGCCATGGGGCAAGATCCATCCCCGGAGTGAGAGGGTTAGTGCTGAGCTGAGCTCAGTGCTTGGGGCTGGCCTTGGCCCGTGGCCGCCTGGCCCAAGGGCCGGGCTCTTGGCAGGGTGCCGGAGCTGCAGCAAGGGTGGGAGGCTGGGATGGGCTTGGCGTAAGCTCCGCTTCCAGCCTGCAGAGAGACCCATGGCCCTGCACAGGTGCTGGGGTGCACGTGCAGGGGAACACGGGGAGGTCCGTGGTGCAGGGGTGCACATGGAGGGGTGTATGGAGAGGTGCCTGGTGCAGGGTTGTAAGTGCAAGGGTGCTTGGAGAGGTCCTTGGTACTGGGTTGCATGTGCAGGAGGTCCCTGGTTGCAGAAGTGCACATGCAGGGGTGCACGGGGAGGTCCCTGGTGCTGGGGTGCCCATGGATGGGTGCACTGGAAGGTTATTGGTGCAAGAGTGGATGTGCAGGGGTGCACAGGGAGATCCATGGTGCTGCTGTCCATGTGCAGGGAAATCCCTGGTGCTGGTGTGCACGTGAATCCCTGCACTGGGAGGTCTGCAGTGCAGGGATTCTAGTGCAAGGGTGCACACAGAAGTCCTTGGTGCAAGGGTGCTCGTGCAAGGGTGCACAGGAAGGTACCTGGGTGCTGGTGTGCACATGCAGGGGTGCATCAGGGGGTCCCTAGTGCCAGGGTGCTGGTGTAAGGATGCACATGCAGGAGTCACAGGAAGATTCAGGGTGCTGCTGTCCATGTGCCTCCCTGTATAGGGAAATCCCTAGTACCGGTGTGCACATGCATCCGTACACAGGGATGTCGCTACTGATGGGGTGCACATACAGGGGTGCACAGGGAGGATCCTGATGCAGGGTTGGCTCATACAGGGGTGTATGCAGAGGTCCCTGGTATCGGGGTGCGTGTGCAGGAGTGTATGGAGAGGTTCCGGGTGCGGGGGTGCACAGGGATGCCCATGAAGTGGTGCGTGGGAAGGTCCCTGGTGCCGGGTGCTGGCACAAGGGTGCACGTGCAGGGGGACACAGGAGATCCGTGGTGCTGCTATCATGTGCATCACTGTCCTGGAAGGTCTGTACTGCTGGTGTGCACGTGTAGGGGTGCACAGGGAGATCCTGGGTGCTGGAGTGCACATGTAGGGGTCTAAAGGGACATCTCTGATGCTGGCATGCACATGCAGAGTTGCACGGGGAGATCCTGGCGCTGGTCTGCGTGCACAGGGAGATCCCTTGTGCTGGTGCAAGGGTGCATAAGGGTTCAAGGATGCATCAGGAGGTCAGTTGTGCCAGTTGGCGTGTGCAAGGGTGCGTAAGGAGATTCACGGTGCTGGTCTGCACACACACAAAGATGCATCTCTGGTGCTGTTTGCACGTGCAAGGGCAAACAGGGAGATCAGTAATTCCAGTGTGCACCTGCATCCCTGCACGGGGAGATTCCAGGTGCTGTGGTGCTCGTGTAGGGGTGCAGGGATAGATGTGGTGTGCTCTGCGTGCAGGGGTCCACGTGCACACACCCAGTGATGCACAGGGATGGTGCAGGGCTGCACCATCACCCTGTATGCATTGCAGGGGCCGCTCTGCATTTCTGGGCAGCCTGCCTGCACCCTGCCTGCATGTCTGCACAGGGCTTCATGCCTGGGCTTTTCCATGCAAGATCACACGCCTCCAGAGCTTCTGCTTGGAGGAGGTGGCCTCAATCTCCGATCTGCTCTTGCAGGGGAAGCAGCAGGTTAGCATCTCTGAGATGTGCATGTGCATCGTTGGCACCCTCCTGCCAAACTCAGATGGGGTGGAGGCTCAAAGTTTGCCAAGTCTTGTTGCTGCGGTGTTACTCCATCCTTGCAAGGGTTATAGGATTCAGAGCCTTTCCCTAGGATATTTTCAAAGTGGGAGATTTTCCGCGGATGCTGATCCCTATGTGATGGGAGGGAGCAGAGTAGTGATGTGCCGAGGTCTCCGCTTGCTGTGACTTTGTTGCTGAACTCCATCACCTGTATGGAGCAGGCAAGTCCTGATGGGTTCATAGAATCACACAATCTTTTAGACTGGAAAAGACCATTAGGATCATCGAATCCAACCATTAACCCAACACTGCCGTTCCTGCATCTTCGGAGCTGCAGCAGGAACTTATAAATTCAGGACAGAGAAAGTGGTGCTATCACACGAAGGGGAAATGCAGTGGGACAGCACTGGGGTTTGGTCTGTACAGTTTCTTCCCTTTTTCCCAGGATTTCCCCTTGGAAAATGGGAGAAGAGACTCCATGCTTTCCTTCCTTCCTTCCTTCCTTCCTTCCTTCCTTCCTTCCTTCCTTCCTTCCTTCCTTCCTGCCTTCCTGCCTTCCTGCCTTCCTGCCTTCCTGCCTTCCTTCCTTCCTTCCTGCCTTCCTTCCTGCCTTCCTTCCTTCCTGCCTTCCTTCCTGCCTTCCTTCCTGCCTTCCTTCCCTCCTTCCTTCCTTCCCTAGCCACCCATCTCCATCCATCCATCCATCCATCCATCCATCCATCCATCCATCCATCCATCCATCCATCCATCCATCCATCCATCCACCTCCAGCCACCCATTCATCAACCTTCTCCCATCTCCACCCATCCATCCGTCTCCATCTACCCGTCCAGCCATCTCCCTCCCCCTGTCTCCACCCCCCATCCAAACCCAAAGGTCCCACTAGCAACACAGGCATGATTTTCAGCGCAGACGTGGTCCAACTCCCAGGACATCTCCTCCTGGAGGTATCAACCCCAGCTTGCACGGACAGAACCTGCTAAACCAAATACATTGTGATTTCCATCATGGTGTTTCCAGGCCAGGATGTGTCCGGAGATGAAAATTCAGCCACTTCCACCCCCTCTCCCTCAGTGTGGCTCTTTTTAAAGCTCCGATGTTGGTCCCAGTGGGGCTGTTTCTCTGGGCTCCCTCGGTTTCCATGGAGAGGATGGGTGAGGAATTTCAAAGGGAATGGCTCCAGTAAATGAACTCTTCTCTAAAAATAGCGTGTTTGCTTTTGGGTCTTTGGGAACTGTGGCCGGGCCAATGGGAGGGAGAACGAAAATCAGCATCTGGGTAAAAATATTTCAGTAACTCGCTCTTTGTGCAAACTCCCGTCGGAGCTGTGGGGCTTCTGGGGGATGGGGAGGCTGATCCCAGTCTGCCCAGTCCCTGCCAGCACTGGTACCAGTGACATGGTTGCAGATGGGGGTTGTCCCCGTGTGTCTTATACAGGTTATTTTAAGTTGAATCCCTTTAATTTAAGGGGTAGAAGGGTTGATGGCAGGAACATGTTGGGCTTGTGAGACCCCCATGTCCTGCGATGTCCCAGAGCCCCTGGCCATGTTGCTTTCTGGGGAACCAGGGAATACCCTAATGGCCACCCCATGGAGGACATCCAAGACACTGACAAACCCCACTAGGACATCTCTGCATGGATGTGCTGGGGGTGTCCAGCACCAGGTCCCCTCTGGAGAAGCCTCCATTCCATCTGAGGGATGGCCACCACCATGTTTCCTCCGGAGAAGCCACCATCCCAATGTGGGGACAGCCACCATCAAGTCCTCCCTGGAGTCACTATCCCAGTGTGGGGACAACCACCACCAGGTCCCCTTTGGAGGAGCTACTGTGCTGACATGGGGATGGCCACCACCAGCTCATCTCCAAAGAAGTGACCACTGCAATGGGGAGATGGCTACCATCAGGTGCACTCCGGAGGAGCCACCATCCCGATGTGGGGACATCAGCATCCCCACATGGTTCCTGGGACTGGAGAAGGTTCCCTTGGCGGTGCTGTGGAGTTGCTATTTGTGACCGCCCGTTCCTGAGCCTGCCGGTACTCTCCAAAAAAAACAAGAAGGGAGTTGTTTGCATGGGAAGATTGGCATCTCCAAGCCCGGGATATGGTTTCCTGCTTTTTTTAGCTGGAGTAGCAGCAGACTCGTTGGTCTGCCCTGATTTGGCATCCTTCTTCTTGCCTTTTTTTTTTTTTGGAAGGGTTTCATCCTGACCCCTCGGCAGAAACGCCGTCGCTAGCAGTAGGGGATTGGGTTTGGTCCTTTTTTTTGTTTTCTGGTTGCCCAAACCCCCGGTGAGATGGGATGTAGATGGCTCAGAGCCTCAGTAAGCGGAGAGGGGACTCGTCCCTTGGTCGTGCGAACCCGGTGCAGGTCAGTAGATGCCAAAATGTCCTTTTTTCGCTCCCCCCCTCCCACTTCCCCGCGGGGTGCTGCTGTGACAATGACACGACAGGGAAGGCGTCACCTCTCGCCTCGCCGTGATGTGACGTGAGATGTAGGCGTTCCTGGTGAGGTCTGTTGTTCCCCCCCACCCACCCCCCCAGCTCCCTGCAGCCCCGGTTGCAGCTGTGCTGGGTGAGGAGACCCGCCGAGCGTGGGGTGCTGCAGGGCTGGGTGTCCATGAGGCACAGGTGACGTTGGGGATGGGGGCTGGCATGGGCACAGAGGGGGTCTTCTCCAGGTGGTTGCATCCAGGCTGCTGCCAAGGGAATAGATCTGGGGCAGGGGCACTGCACAGGCTGTTCAGGGCTCCTGGGTCCTGGGTGTCCATCAGCTCTTGGGTGCTTGTGGATTCGTGGGTACCTGTGGGCTCCTGGTACTCGTTGGCTTCTGGGTGCCCATCAACTCCCGGGTGCCCATCAGCTTCTGGGCACTTGTGGATTTCTGGGTGCCCATGGACTCTTGGTACCTGTTGGCTCCTTGGTGCCCATGTGCTCATCTTGTGGTTGATTGTGGATTTGTGGATGTCCATGGACTCCTGGTACCTGTTGGATCCTGGGAATCTATCAGTTCCTGCATCCCTGTGTGCTCTGGGTGCCCCTCGGTGTCCACAGATCCCAGGGTACCTGTTGGATGCTGGCTATCCAATCATTTCTTGGGTGCCCATGGACTCGGGATGCCCCTCACCTCCTGGGTGCCCTTTGGCCCTTGGGTACCCATCAGCTCCTGGGTGCCCTTTGGCTCTTGGGTGCCCATTGGCTCCTGGCCCCCATGTCATGATTTTCTGTGAAGAAAATTAAATCCATCCCAGTGAAAACCAGCAGATTCTATCGGCTCCTGGGTGCCAGTCACCTGCTGGTGCCCAAGGGCTGCTGGTGACCATGGGCTCCTGGTGCCCAGTGCCTCTTGGATGCCTTTTGGCTCTTGAATGACCATCAACTCCCAGTGCCCTTCAAATACTGGTGCCCATTAGCTCCTGTGTGCCTGCTGACTTTTGGGTGCCCATCAGTTCCTGGTGCCCATCAGCTCCTGGTGCCCACTGGCTCCTGGATGCCCATTAGCTCCTGTGTGCCTGCTGGCTTTTGGGTGCCCATCAACTCCTGATGCCCATCAGTTCCTGATGCCGACAGTTCCTGATGTCCATCAGCTCCTGATACCCATCAGTTCCTGATGCCCATCGACTCCTGGTGCCTGTCAGCTCCTGGGTGCCCTTTGGCTCTCAGATGCCCATCGGGTCCTGGCCCCCATCAACTCCTGGGTGCCAGTCACCTTCTGGTGCCCAATAGCTCCTCATGCCAGTTGGCTCCTGGGTGCCCATCAGCTCCAGGTCCCCAGTGTCTCCTGGTGCACATCACCCCCTGGGTGCCCAGGCTGGTGCCCTCCTGGTTACCCCAAATTTGCCAGTATCCCTCTTTGCCTGGACCCGTGCCACCAGGCACCCAGGGCACCTCCAACCCACATGTGCCAGGCTGGCCCCCAGCGAGGATGCCAAGGGGTGCCAGCATCAGACACCCTTATCCTCCCTGGTTTCCTCCACAAACCCCAGTAACTACCACTTTGGGGTGCTGCGGGATGCGGGGTGTGCCAGCAGCGGATGCTGCTGCTGGGGGACCCAGGGATGGTTACGAGTAGAGGGGTGGCATTACCCCTCACTCGGTGGGTGTGGGGCTGAGCGTGCCGGGAGACAGCGGAGAAGGAGGAGGGGAGAAGAGCACGGCTGACCTCAGCATCTGGAAAGCTGCGTTCTTGGGCCACGGCCTGCGTGCCGAAAACCGGAGGCAAAAAAAACCTTCCATATTTGGTGAAAGCTGCTTTAGGGCTCGGCAAAGGTTGGCTGCAAATGGGGGGCCGGCAAGCCCCCCGCTGCGGCCTTGACTGCGGCGACATGAGTTTTGCAAGGGCTCTGCAAATGTGCCGGGGATGGCTGGCTGAGGGAGGGGGGGTAAATTGGGGTTAGCATCGCTGATTGGGTGGGAGGGAGGGGGGGTACCCATGGGGTGCTGCTAGCTTGCTGCAGGCAGCAGAGGAGGGAGGATGCCTTGAGATGCGCCAGCAGGGCCCTGAGCCTCGTATTTTGGGGGTGGGAGGGAGGGAACCCCTCGCACGCCACCGCCAGCAATGCAAACCTTCTTTCAAGGGAAGATCCCATGGGAAAATGAATTTAGAGGATGAATTTTTGTTGCTTTGGGAAATGAGTCTCCCGCCATCTCCCCGCTCCCCATCCCACCAGCACCTCTCCTGGCACTGCCACTCACTGGGACGGCACCGGGATGCCCAGTATCCTTACACCCTGCCCTGAAAAAGTTGTTCCAACTCCTTTATTTTATTTATTCCTGGGTTTTTCTCACACTTAAAAAGCAGAATTACAGCCAGGCCATGTCCTCCCGGGATGAATCACCGCAGCCGGGAAGTCAAAGAGGGGAAAACAACCGAATTCTTGGTGCATCCGTTTGGGGCTGAGGCTGCCTTCCTCCTCCTCCTCTTCCTCCCTGTCCTGGAGGCAGTTGTGCTGCTGGGTTTCTCCATGGGAGCATCCCTGAACAAATCAAGGCTCTTCTGTGAGTTGGGAGCCTGGGAAAAACCACGACCGAGGGAAAAGCAAACATCTCCAGCCGCAGAGCTGCGAATAAACACGGGAGTATTATTAGTAACCGAAGCAGAGCTGAATCAGAGTTGCTGATTTATGCTCTTATTTCCTTTCAAGAAGTTACGCTTTGGGAAGCAGCTTGGACTTTTCTTACCCGTGGGAGAAGAGCGAACGGCTGGGCGGGGAGGGGCTGGAGCCCCGGACGTGATGCCATACGGCGTCAGCCTGGCTCGGGCACAGCCCCGCTTCTGCGGCACATGTGGAGGGTGGTTTCCCAAGGACACAGGGCCTGGTGGTCCCACGGATGGAGGGGTCTGATACCCAGGGATGGGATGGCTTGTATTCAGGGATGAGGAGACTGGTCCCAGAGTGGAGGTGGCTGGTATTCAGGGATGGTTGTGACTGGTACCCAGGGATAGGATAAGATGCCCTGGGAAGGAGGTGAATGGTAGCAGGATGGAGGTGGCTGGTGCCCAGGGATGGAGGTGGTTGATGTCAGGACTGTAGATGACTGGTACCCATGGATGGCATTGGGTGATACCAGGGATGGATGTAACTAGTACCCAGGGGTGGCAGCAACTGTACCAGGGGTGGATGTGGCTCATACCCAGAAATGGAGGTGGCTGGTGCCCAGGGATGGAGGTGGTTGGTACCAGGACCGTAGATGACTGGTACCCATGGATGGCATAGGGTGATACCAGGGATGGATGTAACTAGTACCCAAGGATGGCAGCGACTGTACCAGGGATAGATGTGGCTTATACCCAGAAATGGAGGTGACTGGTGCACGGGGATGGAGGTGGATGGTATCAGGGGTGGAGGCTATTGGTACCCAGGGATGGG
Source organism: Rhynochetos jubatus (assembly GCA_027574665.1). NCBI lineage: Eukaryota > Metazoa > Chordata > Aves > Eurypygiformes > Rhynochetidae > Rhynochetos > Rhynochetos jubatus. Next base: position 133,322,081 of record CM050649.1, read on the forward strand.
GTGACATGCCCTGGAAAGAAGGTGGCTAGTACCCAGAGACTGGGGAGACAGGTACCCAGGGATGGTGGTGGCTGGTACCAAGGATGTCATGACTGGTGCCCAGCGATGGAGGAGACTGGTACCCAGGGATGGAGGTGGCTGGTATTTAGAGGTGGCAGTGACTCATACCAGGGAAGTATGTGGCTCGTACTCAGTGGTGGCAGTGACTGGTACCCAGGGATGGTGATGGTTGCTACCTGGGATGTTGTGACTGGTGCCCAGCGATGGAGGTGACTGGTGCACAGGGACAGAGGTGGATGGTACCAGGGATGGAGGTGGTTGGTATCCAGGGATGTCGTAAGATACCCCTGGTACCCAGGGAACAGAGGGACTGTTATCATGGATGAGGAGGCTGGTACCCAGCAATGATAGTGGCTGGTGCCCAGAGATGGGGTGCGTATTGCCCAGAGATGGGGGTGATTGGTACCAGGGATGGGGTCACTGGTACACAGGGATAGAGTGACCTGCTCAGGGATGCGGTGACTGGTCCTCAGGGATTGGCAGGACCAGTACCAGGAATGGGATGGCTTGTACGAAGGATGGGGGGTTACTGGTGCCAGAGATGGAGGTGGTTGGTGCCCGAGGATGGCAGGGGCCGGTACCCAGCAAAGCAAGGTCTGACCCTTTCTGGTGGCTGCCATCCCTCCACCTGCGTGGCACAGAGCGGTGTGGAACATATGGCTGAGCATCATTTATCCCAAGGCGAAGGCAGGATGGGTTTGCCTTGAAAGCCCTACAAAACCCAATCAAACCTTCTGCTTAAAAACATCCTGAGTGGAGATAATATGATTGTTCCCAAATGATTTTCCTGCCAGAAAACGAACAATTGAGGAAATACAGGATTGTATATAAGAGCATCATCCTATTTCTGGATGATGGTGCCAGCCAGGGTCTTTACTGGCCCCTTGAGCAAGTTTTACGTGTCGGGATGATGCTGTTTGCTGTGGAGGTGTTTGCTCGTCATGTTGGGATGGATGGAGTGGGTCCAGTTTTGTTTCCAAGCCTTTTTTTTTTCTAGGATTTTGGTAGAAATAAAGCCAAAGATGCATTAATTAGGTTTAGGAGTTTGCCATGCGCTGCGGGCTCACTGGGGCAGGGGACTGTCCCCATGGGTCAGTGGCTCCCACTATGTCCCAGCTCCCTCTAGTGGGATCTGCCCTGGGAAGAAGCATCCAGGGAAAGAAAAGGTGCAGAAATCCCAGTTTCCCCCAGTTTCTTCCAAACTGGGAATGGAGGTCTCCAGGAGATGCTGAGATTCAGGCTGCTCCTAGCACAACCCTACTATGAGACCTTAGAGAATCCCCCCTTCCCAGCAGTGCAGCGCGTTGGGAGCCAGCAGCAGGGACAAGCCGTTACAGGGGGAAAAACAACTTGTATTTATTTATTTTTACAATTTTGGCACATTTTGGAGGGGTGGGAATAATTTTGCTAGAAGAGCTAGCTCCTTCTTCGGCAGCAGCAGGAAGGATGAGCTGGGAAGACCCTGAGCGGCAAATCCTGTACCTAAAGTGGTCCAAAATGCTCCAGTTTTTTTCTAAAGTTGTATTCTGTTGCCCCAAAACGAGGTTTCAGGGTCAAAATCCCCACTACAGCTTACCCAGGGTATGGCTGAGCCCTGGCACAACTCGTTACACCGCTGACCTCAGAGAAATGCTGCATGTTGTGGCTCTGGGAAGGGAATTTTGGAGTGAAATGGCATCTCGGGGGATACGGAGATCTCCCATCCCATGGGATGTGGTTTCAACACCCCAGCCTGGTGGTGACAGCACGTGTGACACCCACCCGCGCCTCCCTGGCTTCTGTGACCCAGTTCCCAGTCGAAGCGGGATTTGGGAGGGGGAAGTCCTCAAAGTGTCTGCAAGCAGCATCATTACATGCACTGAGGTGTGCACGGTCTCAGCCTGTGCTCAAAGGCCAGAGGTTGCTGTGATAGCCAGGATTCCTCATGGATGTACATCCCTGCTCTCCCTCTTCCCTAAAGGGAACCCCCTAAAGGGCTTTTTATCTTTAAAAAAGGAAGTTTTTAGGCTTTCCCTCCATCGCTGTCACTTTCTTTGCAGGAGGTGGAGGCAGAGCATGATTTGTTGGGTCCTGTTTAAAGTATTTTAAGATGTTTTAAAATCCCTGGGAATGCTCAAGCTCCTGCATCGCTACACTCAGGCGAGGAAAAGCAAAATGATGGATTTGCACCTGGATTTTTGTATTAAAAAATAAATTAAAGCAGCCTGGGAGAGGTCCCGTCCTCTGATGGGGGGCTGAGCAGGGTTGGGGGGGTTGTATTTCCAGTGCTGGAGGGAAAAACTGGATTTCTCTGAGCACCCCCATCCTGGATTTGGAGCGATACCCCCTCCAGATCCCCAGTGCCAGATTCGCTTCATCTCTGGGTTTTTGGAAACATCCTCGCGGTGCTGGGATAACCCTCTGGGATGGGGGACAAACCCCTTGGCTCCATCCCAAGGGATCGGGATGTTTTTTCTGGGAGGGTTTGGGGTTTGGTTTTTTTTAGGGGGGGGAGGAAACACCCAGGTTGCAAAAAAAACCAAACTGACAACAAAAAAAGGCCGGTCCGAAAGGAAATCTAAAGGTGTTTACAAAGAGCCGCGCAGCTAAAAATAACCAGCTCATATTTTAGACTGCCCTAAAAATAGGCAGCGCTGTTAGAGTGGCCAAACACTCCCAGGAATTTCCTGTGGGATGCGGGCCGCACGCAGGGGGGTCCCGGCTCGGCGGCCGGCAGGGACGGCCGGCATCGCTGCAGCTTTTTCTTTCCTGGGTGACAGCGAGATAACCTCCGTTGGGCCCCTCGATGCGCAGCGGGATGCAACCTGGCTTCTTCCCTGGTCTGGAAAGCCATGGTCTTAACCCTTCTCCATCCATCCTTCCTCCCTGATGACACCCAAAGAGGTTGGGTGGGTTTGAGAGAGGTTTTTAATCCCATCAGCAGAATGCTCAACCTTAATAGTAGACACTAGAGAGTCTACATGCACAGTCAAATGAAGGGATTGACTCAAGGGAGGTGTCTGGGGGGTGGGATGTGGGAAGGACCCTCTGAAGACGGAGAAATGGAGGGATCCCCCCACTCGCTCCCGGGAACAAGTAATCCCATGGGAGGGCTCGAGGGCGGTGCTGCAGGCGGAGCGGCCGGGTCACCGTCGCATCATCACGGCGTCACAGGGCTGGGATTGGCGTTTAAATGAGGCAGGGATTGCAAGAGGAATGGGCTTGGAATCGCAATCCAGATGGATCTGGGGTTGCAATGCAAGATGGACCCAGGTTTGCAACCCAGATGGATGTGGGATTGCAGGGGGAATGGGTCTGGGATTGCAATCCAGATGGATCCGGGTTTGCGATCCAAACGAGCCTGGGATTGAGACACACAGAGACCCGGGATTGCAAACCGAGTGGGTCTGGGATTGCAACACAGATAGGTCAGGGGTTACAGCCTGATTGGGTCCAGAACTGCAACCCAGATGAGCTCGGGATTGCAGTGCGGGTGGACCCGGGATTGCAATGCAGAAGAGCCTGGGATCGCAGTGCCGATGTGCCAGGGGTTGCAACCCAGGTGGATCTGGGATTGTGACTGAAATGAGCCCGGGATTACCATACAGATCAACCCAGAACTGCAAACCGAGCGGGTCTGGGTTTGCAACACAGATGGTTCGGGGGTTACAGCCCAATTGGGTCCAGAATTACAACCCAGGTGGGTGTGGGATTGCAGCCCTCATGGGTCTGGGATTGCAACAGGAATGGGTTTGGGATTGCAACCCAAATGAGCCCGGGTTTGCAACGCAGATGTGCCCAGGACTGCAACGCAGATGGATCTGGGATTGCAACTCAGAGGAGTTTGGGATTGCAATGCAGATGGGCCCGGGATGGCAGCCCTGATAGGTCTGGGATTACAACAGGAATGGGTCAGGGACTGCAATCCAAATGAGCCCAGGCTGCAGCCCTGATGGACCCAGGATTGCAGACTGAGTGGGTCTGGGTTTGCAATCCGGATGGACCCAGGTTTGCAGCCCTGATGGACCCAGGATTGCAACCCACATGGGCCCAGATTTGCAACCCCGACGGGTCTGGGATTGCAACCCAGATGGGTCTAGAACTGCAATGCAGATGGGCCTGGGGGCACAGCCCAAATGGGTCTGGGGTTGCAACCTTGATAGGCCCAGGACTGCAACCCAAATAAATCAGGGATTACAACAGAAATGGGTCTGGGATTAGATCCCAGAAAAGCCCAAGATTGCAATGCAGATGGGCCTGGGATTGCAGCTAAAATGAGTTTGAGATCACAGCCCAAACGGGTATGATTCTGCAACCCAGAATGTCCCAAGATTGCAACCCAGGTGGATCCAGGATTGGAACCCAGATGGGTCTGGTGCACCCAGAATTGCAAAGCAGATGGATTTGGGATGGCAACCTAAATGAGCCCAGTATTGGAACCCAGGTGGGGCTGGGATTGCAGCCCAGAAGAGAGGGGGATTGCAACCCTAACGGGCCTTGGATTGCCACTCACGTGTGTCTGGGATTGCAACACTGATGGGCCCACATGCAGTCCAAATGGGTCTGGGTTTGCAAACTAAATGGGTCTGGGACTAAAAGAGAAGTGGGTCAGGAATTGCAACCCAAACAAACAGGGATTACAAGAGAAATGGGTCTGGGATTGGATCCCAGAAGAGCTCAGGATTACAACCCAGACGGGATCAGGATTGAAACGCAAGTAGATCTGGGGTTGCAACCCAGATGGGTCTGGGATTGCAACCCAAATGGACCTAGGATTGCAACCCAAATGGATCTGGGATTGCAACCCAGCTAAATCCGGGGTTACACAGAAATGGCTCTGGGGCGACTGTGGTGCTGCAGGAGGAGTTGGAGGAGCCTTGCAAACAGCCTCATTACCCCTAATGCAATTAGATATAACGGGGGGCCGAGTAGGCACCCATCGTGCCCACACTGGGTGCTGTGGGTCCATCCCCTCTGATCCCCGTAAAGGGTTCTATTTAAGGCTGCTGCACCTCTCCTCTCATTATATGCACTGAGTTGGCCGTTCTCTGCCATGCGTCCTGAGGAGGGGGCTGGAGAGAGGCTGGGATGGGTGTTGCACCCATCCCGGCCCCCCCCAGCCCCCTCCTCAGGGTGGGATGCTCATCATCCTCATTACCAAGAGAAGATTTACTAGCTGCAAGTGGAGGATGCAGCCCTGCTGCATGCCGTTGCTGTGGAAACGGGGCGAGCGGCTAATTAGATTTAATTAACGAAGCAAGAGGGGAGTGTTACAAACTGATCCGGGCAGGGTGCATCACCCGGCAAGCAGGGATGTGGGTGCTGAGGTGATGATTTGGGGAGATGCGGGGTGGGGGGGCAGGCTTGTTCCATGCCACAATTTCCCTGTCTGCAAGGTCTGCAAAGAAGGGGGACACCCCCCCAAACAGTTGATGGGAGACCCCAAGGATGCTGAGCACCCCAACCCCACATCATTTATGCACCCCCTCCAAAATCACACACCCAAAGAAGCCATCCTCCCCACACACTCCCCTTCCCTGCTCCATACAGCATCCTCCTCGGGCAAAGCCTCTCCAACAGCATCCCCTCAGCAGGATCCGGCCCTGCCTGCATCCGCGCGCGTGTGTGGGCACGGCTCTGCCTCCATCTCCGATTGCTCTGCCCGTGCCTCGGTAGCACCCGGGGCCGGGGACCCGCGTGCCGCCACGGACGCAGGCGCACGCATCCTTCAGCCGCTCTGCGGGAGAGCTTTTTATATATATATATATATTTACACACAGAAGCCTATCGATATAAATAGCTCCTCTATTTAATTTCCCTCCTTGCTGCATCCCAGCGCAGTGTTCCGGCTATTTTAAAGGAACCTGGGGGGATATATATATCTATATATATATATATAATCTTTTTAATTCCTTGGGCCGCGTGGGACGGACCGACCCCTGGGACCCGCATGCTGCAGATGGTGAGGACTCTGGCGCAGTTCACCATCGCGCTGGAGGATATGCGAGACATCGGGGACGGCATCGATGCGGCCTTCGCCGCCTCCGGCCTCGGCGGAGCAGCCGAAGAGCTGCCGGAGAAGGGTTGCGGCAGCCGCGGTGGTACCGAGGTGATGTGAAAAGGGATGAGGAGGGGGCTGCTGGGGATGGCGAGGAGGGGGTATCTGGGGGGGGGGGGGGGGGATATATGGTGGGGGGGGTGCATGGATGCGTCATGTTTGGACACGTGTGCGCCCAATAGAACACGGCACCTGCGGGGGTCTGGACCGCGATTGCCGTGGCAACGGCACCTCCATCCTCATCCTCATCCCAACGCCCCCGGGGTTCTCCAGATTGTGGGGAAGGGGGGGATGCTCCCACATGGAGAGAGTGAGGGGGGGGCTGAAGCCATCGCTGCCACCCCTCCCCCCCTAAATCCTGATTTACACCACGGAGGCCTTGGCTGGTGGGGAAATACCCCAATTGCCATGGCGTCGGGGGGTGATCCCGAGGGTGCTGAGCATCTTGGGGGAGGCAGGATGAGGCCAGGGTGCGGCGAATCCCCAGGGAGAGCAGATGGAGCCCAAAACAACATCGTCCCTGTGGGGGAGAGGCTTTGCTGGGGTAAGGGGTGCAGTGGGGTGCATCCTGCCCCTACCCAGGCACCGTGTTACCCCCAGCTCCTGCTCATCCCAGCAGGAATTTCCTCCCACTGGGATAATACCGCAGCTATAATGGTGGAAAATTCCCTTTGCCTGCGCCTGGGCCTCATTCTGCATCTTCCCACGGCTGCAAAATCCCAGCCACCAGTGGGGCGTGTGGTGCTGAGCCTGTTCTGCTCACCAATCCAGCCCTTGGCTTCGGTTGCTGGGACAACTCCGGAGTGTGTCTGAAGCATCATATTGAGGCAGGGAACTACAGGCTGTGGGAGGGTTGGGGAAACTGAGGCAGGGCAGGGTGTCAGGTGCTCTGCACCCCTAAAGCCCATCCTTGGGGTGGGTACTCTTCAGCCCATAATTACCACAAATTAATGCAGTGGTGGGAGTGTTAATAAACTTCAGGCTCTAACGAAGAGGGGAGGTCTCAGCCAGCATCCCTAAGGACCCCGACATCAGTGTGTTTGGGGGTGTGGCAGATTTCCTGGGGGGCTTTGACCCGTCACCGTAACACTTGGCTCTAGACAGTTTCTTCCTTGCTTGGCTGAAAAGGCTGATATCAGCTTGATGGGTGAGTGGGGAAACTGAGGCACAGCTCTGTTCTCCAGCACCGAGCAGGATCTGGCCAGGATCCCGCTCCATTGCTCCTTGGGGACCACCGTGGAGATGGTGGCCTCCACCCATGGTGGGGATGGTTGGGATAAAGCTTCCTCCTGCGGCTGCAGAGCAGCTTCACAGGACACATGTCCCTGGTGGGAGTTGGGGGGTGACACAGCCCCACGTGGGACAGAGGCTTGTCCCACAGGGAGATTGGGGACACAGGGATTTGGTGGCTCTGGCAGCCCCCATGGAGGATCAGGGAAACCTGGTACTGGGGTGCTGTGGTGGCCAGTGGGACATCCCTGCACCCAGGGGTGTTGGGGTGTCCAAGCACCCAGGACCTTTGGAGGATCCTTTTCCTTGGAGCCTTTGAGGCATCCCTGCACCCACAGCTATTGAGCCTTAGGGGTGTCCAAGCCTCCAGGATCTTTGGGTGTCCCTGCATCCACAGTTTGGGGTGTCTGAACCCAGGGACTTTGGGGTGTCCAAGACCCAAAACCTTTGGAGTGCCTCACATCCAAGTTTGGGGTGTCTCTGCATCCAGGGACTTTGAGGTGTCCAAGCCCAGGGCCTGTGGCATGGCCCTGCACCCACAGCTTGGGGTGTCTGCACCGAGGACTTTTGGGCTCTCCAAGCACCCAGGACCTTTGGGGTGTCTCAGACCCACAGCTTGGGGTGTCTCTGCACCCAGGGCCTGGGGATGGTCTCCATGAGCAAGGACCTTTACATTCTCCGTACCGAACACCTCAGAGCATCTCCTTTCCTAGAGCCAGCGGAGGGTCTCTGCACCCAAAACATTTGGGGTGTCTCACATCCAGGGTGTCTCGAGAGTCTACGCATGCAAAACTTCCGAGGTATCCATGCACCCAGGGCACTTGGAACACCTCCACATGCAAAACTTTTGGGGTACCTCACACCCAGGGTCTCTGGAGCGTCTCTTTACCCAAAACTCTTGGGGTGTCTCACACCCCGAGTCTCTGGAACACATCCACACACAAAACTTTTGGGGTCTCTCTGCACCTCTGGAGCATGTCTGCACTCAAAACTTTTGGGGGTATCTCTGCCCCCAGGGGCTCTGGAGCATCTCTGCACCCAAAACTTTCAGGGTGTCTCCGTACCCCTGGCCCTTGCAGCATCTTGCACCCAAAACTTTTGGGGCGTCTCTGCACTCAGAGCCTTCAGTGCATCTCTGCACCCAAAATTTTTGGGGTGTCTCACACCCTGGGCTTTGGAGCATCTCACTCCCTGAGTGCTGCATGTGAGGGGGGTCTCCAAGCCCCACAACCAAGAAGACCCCGACCCATCTGCTTCCTGAGGCTGGCAGACCATCCCACACCACCACCTCCCCAGACCCCCCACCACCCCATGAATCCCCCTCCTGCGGGACCACAGCCCAGCGCCGGGGTGCCCGGGGTGCCGGGTGGGAGGCGAATTCCTACGGGACCGTTCCGAGCAGAGCCGACGGAGAGACGGAGGGCGCCGGGACCGACCCATGTAGGGCTGTGAGAGCCAGGGCGGGCTCCTGACGCGGCCGTGGAGGAAACCAGGCGTCTCTGTGCGCTCGGTGTCATGTACTTCCTAATCCTCCCGGATTCCTCCATCGGGGTGGAGAGGGAGTGGAGGGGAGCCGGACGCCAGCCGGGCTCCTCCGACGTTCAACCTTCCCAACGAAGCCCCAGCGCCGGCACTGCCACCCGCCACGTAACTCCCCTCCATCGTGTCACCCCAAAACTCAACTTGTCTGTTTTTCCACCCGGGCAGGACATGAGGAAACACGTCATCATGACGCTGCTGGACACGGAGCAGTCCTACGTGGAGTCCTTGCGCACCTTGATGCAGGTAACGTGGCACGGCTGGGGACGTGGCACCCCAAACCACGTCGCGGCCCTTTCTCGTCACCGTCCCGGGGACCCCAAGGCGGACCCCCAGCTGCGGGTGCTCTACCAGCACCGATGCGGCGTGGGTTGGGGATGGGTGTCAGTGGGGATGTTGGGGACAGTGGGACCGGAGGTGGGAGCAGCGTGGCAATAGCGTTGAGAACAGAGAGTGGGGGTCACCTCTGTCCCCCAGTCAAGCCTGTAATCTTCCTCTTAGATTGTCACCTGGCAGGTATTGTGTCCCCAAGCCCCTTCCCCTGCTTCTCCCCCTTCCTCATGTTGCACCCTATCTCCTGTGCCATTGATGACAGCAATCCCGTGATGGGGGACCCCTTACACCCCCCCCGTGCCCATCTCCCCCTGTTTTTTGCTTGGCGTCATCACAGACCAAGGGTTTTTCTCAGCCCTTTTTTTTTTCGGAGCTGGTTCCAACCCCTTGGAGCAGCCTGGCCGGAGGGTCCACCCCACGTTTCAGATGTTAATGAAGGTGTTTCAGATAGTCGGTGGTGGTCAACGCCCTGGAGACTTGCTCAGGCTGGCGTAGGCGTGGGTTGTCCAACCACATCGCTGTAGGTGGGAACAACAGAAAAATCAGAGCCCTGCTCTGCTCCGTACAGAGCAGTGCCTGCAGGACATCGGCTGGACACATCCACGGGGGCATGGGGCACCCAGCATATCCCATAAATCCCCTGTGAGGGTGCTCCCAGATGTGCTTTGCCATGTTGCTGCAGGAGGGAAGGACCCTTTGAGGTCGCTCCTGGTGCAGATGTTGGCTTGGAGAGGTGAGAGGACCCTGTGTCTGGGACGTATTTTGGGGGATGCCATATAGGGTTCAGGGTCGGGTGGTGTCCCTGTTGGTTTTGGCATGGATGGAGGCTGTCCCATGGGCTGTGCCCTCCTCTGAGGTGGGACAGGAGGCTGGCTGGAGGGGACAGCCATGCTGGGGGTCACTGGTTCCCCACTGAAGGGACTGGTTGGACACGGGTGGGAGCTACACTGTGTTAATGCCTGAGCTCTTGCCCACGGGACACGTCCTGGCACAGTGCAACCAGGGGGATGTGGCTTTCTGGGGGCAAGTCACAGGGTTCCAGGTGCCCCCAGCTCCCCATCTTAGCTGGGACAAGGGGCTTGGATCTGTGACATGGCCCTGTGGCACATAACATGGTGTCTACCAGGGACAAGGACCACTGTGGAGCGTCATCTTCCAGCCAAGCTAGATGACGCATGGGCCCTGACTGCTCTCCCTGTGTGCCGAGGCGGGGGCTGCCTGTGTGCTCTTCCTCCCCATCTGGTCCTTGTTCCCCCAGTTTCATGGGGGGATGGGATGGATGGCACAGCCCAGCCCAGATCCTGCTGGAGGTGCTGGCCACAGTAGGGCAGGTGAAATGGGGTAGGACCCTCAGGAAGGATTTGGCCCTTCTAACTCGCATTTCTATGAGATACCCACCATCAGCTTGAGGAACAGCATCCTTGGGGGATGACTCCTCCTTTGCCGGCTTGGATGGAGATGTCTGAAGCCACTTGAGGTGGGTCCTGTCCTCACCACTCAGCTCCGTGGTCCTCCCAACATCCTGAAGGACACGAGCACCCCATACCGATCAGGCTGAGGAGATGGCAAGGCTTGAGAAGACCTTCCTCATCTCCTGGATCCTTCCCAAATCCAGCTCTCCCGTTCCCGGAGGCACTGCTCCTCACTGCAGCTCTGCCCCACTGCGGGAGGAAAGGGGGTTTGAGGCAGTGCCACTCACCCAGCCTTGCAGAGGACCTGCTTTTCCTGCTGGCCCTGAGCATAGCTCATTGGTCATTGCCCAAGAGATGCTGCTGGATGAAGTAGTCCAGGGTTTGATCCAGTGGGGTCCAGCCCCTCCTGGTCCCAAACACCCTAAATCCTTCTGGGAACACACCGGCTTTTGGATCCCAGGGTTGTGCTGTCATGATTCTCCAGCTAGGTCAGGCTCTGTAGCACATGGAGGTGACCAAGGCTCATGACAGCAAAGATCTGGAGCCTTCCAAGGCTGTGAGACAGAGGATGCTGTGCTATGGGGGGTCCTTGTGCAGACCTGTCCCACTCCCTACACTGCCATGGGGATGCACTGGGTGGGATCGGACCCAGGGAGGCTGCGGTGCAAAACCTGCAGGAACCCGGCACTGTCTGGTCCGTCAGGTGGGTCCCACAAGCCAGTGTTCACTGAGGGAACTCCCTGCTGCAGGATGCCACCGATCCCCATATCTACCTGGGTTGAAAAATTCATACTAGGGGGGTGGGAAAAGAAATCTGTGTGATCTCCGATGCCTTTGCTTCCCCGCAGGGTTACATGAAGCCACTGAAGCAGCCGGAGAACTCGTTGCTGTGCGACCCATCGCTGGTGGACGAGATCTTCGACCAGATCCCCGAGCTGCTGGAGCACCACGAGCAGTTCCTGGAGCAGATCCACGACTGCGTGCAGAATTGGCACGAGAAGCAGAAAGTGGGCGACCTCCTCGTGCAGTCGGTAGGTCCTGGCGGGGTGGATTTCCCCTGGGAAACCCAGGCGTGCCCGCTGTCGGGCACGGCCCCAGCAGGAGACGTTTTGGAGCAGGAGGCAGGGGAGTGATTAAAGGACAGGCCAAACACGCCTGGGATGGAGAACAGGAGACGATCTCCAGGCCCGCGGTCTGCTTAGCGTAACGGCGGAGTGTTGCCGCGACCGGCTGGGTCTGCAGCTCCGTGTTTCTGCCTCGGGAGCAGAAATGTCAGGGCTGAGAAATCGAGGGAGGCGGGCGGCGGGTGAGCCCTCCCCGCACCAGCCCAAAGCCAGGATTAACCCTTGGGGCAGCTTCTTCCAGGCTCGCCTGGGATGTCCATTGCTGGACCTATCCCCTTTTCCCCCTCCCAGTTCTCCAAGGATGTGCTGGTGAACATCTACTCTGCCTACATCGATAACTTCCTCAACGCCAAGGATGCCGTCAGGATCGCCAAGGAAGCCCGGCCGGCGTTCATGAAGTTTCTGGAGGTGGGTCCTGGTTCCTCACCCTATAGATGCTGGCCAAGGTCCACAGCCACCTGCAAAGCTGCGGGAAGGGCAGGATGGGGTTAATGGGAGTAAACTGATAAGATATGGTTACATTGGGATTTTTTTACCTCCCACCTTCTTGGTTTTATTGCAAAGAGGCTAGGTTGGGATGAACCAGAGTCACCCCAGATGGTGTTAAAAGGAGTCACCCCATCCCCAAACGGGTGTTGCTCCTGGTGCTGTGCTGGTGGGACACTGGATGCCTGCTGTGTCCCACCTAACGGGGCCACCCTTGTTCCCCACCGGTGTTTTGCAGCAAAGCATGAGGGAGAACAAGGAGAAGCAGGCTCTGTCTGACCTGATGATCAAGCCAGTGCAGAGGATCCCGCGATATGAGCTGCTGGTGAAGGTGGGTGCAGGCAGGAGGGTGTCTGTGCCATGCCGGCAGCAGGTGAGACCGTGGCACGTCCTCACCTCCACGCAACGGGAGATTCTAGGGGTCTCATGTCTCTCCTGGCCCCTTTTCCCATCCCTTGACACAAAGTTGGTGTCCCTGTGCGTGGCTCTGCCCTCTTGGGGGTGGTCTCCCTGAGGACTGTCACCCCACTGTCCCTCACACCATGTCCCTATGGGGGTGTGGTCCCCTTCTGCTCTACCTTTCTGCCAGGAGGTTGGACTGCAGTGCTATTTTGGGACTGATTGCACTGCCACCCCCTCTGTGCCTCAGTTTCCCCATGCCAGGATCATTCTTCCTGGTGCTGGGGATGGTGGGGATGTGCTTTCACAGAATCCCAGACTGTTTTGGGTGGGAAGGGACCTTAAAGCCCACCCAGCCCCACCCTCTGCCATGGGAAGGGACACCCTCCACTAGACCAGGTTGCTCCAAGCCTCATCCAGCCTGGCCTTGGACACTTCCAGGGATGAATTTTGGGTGTCTACGATGTGTACCCTCAGGAGCTGGTGGCCTCTTTTGAGGTGTCAAAGACCAGGCTGGTGGTGTCCAAAGCTCAAGGCTTCACTTCCTCACCAAACCTTTCCTGCGTGGGGCTGGTTTCCATCCCCAGCAGCCAGAGCAGCGCAGTAGGGACTTTGGCTTGGGGGTGTCACGGCATCGCTGATGCCCGGGCTTTGCCCGTGGTGACGTCCCTGCTGTGTCCCTGCGGTAGGACCTGCTGAAGCACACGCCGGAGGACCACCCCGACCATCCCTTCCTCATCGATGCCCAGCGCAACATCAAGCAAGTGGCCGAGAGGATCAACAAGGGCATGAAGAGCGCGGAGGAGGTGGAGAGGAACGCCCGGATCGTGCAGGAGATCGAGTCGCACATCGAAGGGATGGAGGACGTACGTATGGGGGTCTTACACGGGGTTGGTTTTCCTTCTCCCCAAAACTCAACAACTTTTGCTCTGTCTTGGTCACACCAGGCACTTGTTTTCTCCTCCATGTCCTACTTTCCCCATCCTCACTTGGCCTTGGTGGGCTCCGGGGGGGTTTGGAAAGGGGTCGGGTGTGCCAGAGTTGAGCTGGTGGGGTGGACAAAGCCTGTGTGGGTCCCCCCTCAAGGCTCCCTGCTCACAAGCCTCCTTGTCCCAACAGCTCCAGGCCCCACTCCGCAGGTTCCTGCGCCAGGAGATGGTGGTGGAAGTGGTAAGAGGTTGTCCCTTGTCCCCAGCATGGCCGTGGCACCGTACACCAGACAGAGCAGTGGGAGGCTGCAACTGTGGGTTGTGGATTGGCTGTGTACGCATGGGAGGCCATGGATGGATGGATGGAAGGATGGATGGATGGATGGATGGATGGATGGATGGATGGATGGATGGATGGATGGATGGATGGACAGACAAGGGAAGGTTGGATGGAAGGATGGACAGATGGATGGATGGACAGACAAGGGAAGGTTGGATGGAAGGATGGACAGATGGTTGGAAGGATATACAGATGGAAGGATGGATGGAAGATGAATGGAAGAAAGAATGGATGAATGGAGGGATGGATGAATGGAGGGATGGATGGATGGATGGATGGATGGATGGATGGATGGATGGATGGATGGATGGATGGATGGATGGATGGATGGATGGAAGGGGACAATATAAAATTCCACAAGCATGTTGGGAAAGATAAGATTGGTTTGGGAGCAGGCAGAAGGCCAGAAGAGCCTATAGCAGTCCCAGATCAGGGGTGGATAGGGAGGCTGGAGGTGGAGACCTCAGGGGTCCTGGTGTTCCCATGGCCCTGGAACTTGGCTTCCCTGTAAGTGGGACCCTGTGGCTTTGCCTGCACAGCCATGGCACCCATGTCCCCTTCCACTCTTGTGAGGACCCATCTCACCCCGCAGCCTCCCTATGCCAAGACCGCGCATGGGGAAACAGAGGCAGGGACCTCTCCCAGCACTGGCAGCGGAGGGAGGGCTGGATGTTAACCCCTTGGTGTCTCCCACCATTCTGCAGAAGGCAGTAGGTGGGAAGAAGGACCGCTCCTTCTTCCTCTTCACGGACCTGCTGGTGTGCACCACATTGAAACGCAAGTCGGGCTCCCTCCGCCGCAGCTCCATGAGCCTGTGAGTACTGCCGGGCTTGGGGGAACCCATCGGGATTAACCCACACCATAAGGGTTGCCCCCCTGACTGGACTGGTTTTAGGGTGCTGGGGATGTGGGTGCAGCTCAGCCATCCCCCCCAAAACTCACAGGTACACGGCGGCCAGCGTGATCGACACCGCCAGCAAGTACAAACTGCTCTGGAAACTGCCGCTGGAGGACGTGGACATTGTCAAAGGTCCGTCACTGTCTGCTGGAGTCCCAGCCCACTCCAAAAGCCATCACTCACCCCTGGCTGGATGGGAGAAGGTTCCCCCTGAATGGCTCGAGGGAGGAAGGGGTTAATGCCA
Source organism: Rhynochetos jubatus (assembly GCA_027574665.1). Classification (NCBI taxonomy): domain Eukaryota; kingdom Metazoa; phylum Chordata; class Aves; order Eurypygiformes; family Rhynochetidae; genus Rhynochetos; species Rhynochetos jubatus. Next base: position 133,337,112 of record CM050649.1, read on the forward strand.
TACACATGTCCCCACACAGGTGCCTCGCAAGCCACCAACAGGGAGAGCATCCAGAAAAGCATCTGCCGTCTGGATGAAGACCTCAGCACATTGGGGCAAGTCAGCAAGCTGTCGGAGACCCTCAGCTTCCCCCACCAGGTATGGGGACGGTGGCCCTGGTGCTGTCCCCTGGCTGGACACATTCCCAGTGGGACCAACTGGGATGTCCTCAGTGGGAGGGGGAACTTGTGGAAAGGCTGGTGGCCATGAGTGTCCTCAAAGGGCCCAGATACCACCGACCCCTAAGCTACAATGGGGTTGGGGCAACCTCCAAAGGATGCTTGGGGATGGATAGGGACAGCATCACGTGGTGGCCCTGGTCCTGTCCCCTGGCCAGACACCTTCCCTGTAGGACCAACTGGCATGCCCTTGGCAGGAGGGAGAACCCATGGAAGGGCTGGTGGCCATGAATGTCCTCCAAGGGCCCAGATGCCACCAGCCCCAACACCACAACAGGGTTGGGGGAGCCTCTGAAGGATGCTTGGGGATGGACGAGGCCATCATCTGCACATGGCTAGTGGTGGCACGTCCCTGAGAGCTGAAGCGTTGTCCCCATTCCCAGGGCCTGGACGACGTGATCAAGGACCTGATGGCTGCCATCCACCGGGAGCTGGCAGAGAAGCAATCCCTGTCCTTCAGCATGGCCTTCCCCCCCAACAAGGTGGAGCTCAGCACCACCAAAGCCGACGGCACTGAGTCCTTCATCTTTGAGTTCCCCAACCCCGACGCCCGGCTCGGCTTTGAGCAAGCCTTTGAGGATGCCAAGAAGAAGCTGGGTAACAACAGGGACTGGGGAGGTGGATGCGGTGGTGGTCTCGGCTTTGGTAGACCCCTTTCCTCCACCACTTCTTCATCTTCCAATTTGATTTTTCCCAGCTTCCAGCAAAAACTGCCTGGACCCAGAGTTCCTCAAGGCCATCCCCATCATGAAGACACGGAGCGGGATGCAGGTACTTGGTGGTTGGGTTCAAGCATCCCACAGGTCCTCTCCATCCCGGTGGGCTTGCCGCCAGACGCTGAGAGCTCCTGCATCATTCTTGAATGACCCAACTCATCCCATCCTTTGCTCCCTTGCAGTTTTCTTGTGCTTCTCCCAGCCACGGCAGCCCGGAAAGTTCCCACGAGGTTTGGGTTTGCAACAGCGATGGTTACGTGGGGCAGGTTTGTTTGCTCAGCATCCGTAAGGAGCCCACGGTGGAGGCGTGCATCGCCGTCTGCTCCGCCAGGATCCTCTGCATCGCCTCCGTGCCAGGCCTCAAGCGGGCGTATAGGTAGGACATTCCCACCGGCACCGCGGAGCCGGCGGGCACGGGGCGATGCTGGAGCCGCTTCTTTCCCCCCTCCCCTCGTCGCGGCAGGGAGCGTGCCGAGCCGGTGGGCAGCCCCTCCTCGGAGGCGATGCCGGTGCAGCCGGAGGATGCGGGGCCGCAGCCGTGCCTGCACATCTCCATCTCGGGTTCGTCGCTGGAGCTCTCAGAGCCGGTTGATGGTGGCAACAGGGAGCTGGTGCCCTTCGATAGCGACGACACGGATGACGAGTCCTCGCCCAGTCCCTCGGGGACACTGCAGAGTCAAGCCAGCCACTCCACCATCTCCTCCAGCTTCGGCAGTGAGTCTCTGCTTAGCAAAAAAACACTTATTTGTCCGAAAATCACAGAATCGCAGACTGGTTTGGGTTGGAAGGGACCTTAAAGCCCACCCTGTGCCACCCCTTGCCATGGGCAGGGACATCTTCCACTAGACCAGGTTGCTCCAAGCCTCATCCAGCCTGGCCTTGGACACTGCCAGGGATGGGGCATCCACAGCTTCTCTGGGCAACGTGTCCCAGGACCTCCCCACCCTCTCTGGGAAGAATTCCTTCCTGATGTCCCATCTCAATCTCCTTCTTTCCCTTTAAACCTGTCACCCCTTGTCCTGTCACTACAGGCCCTACTAAAATGATGGGCAGCTCAATTGTCTTGGCCACTCCACCTTGTGTTCCTCAGGGAATTCCACAGCTGGAGGCTTTTGAGCCAAGGAAATCCCAGGAAAAGAGATGTTGGTGGGCATCAGCCCGGTCCCATGGTGCTGAGATGGGGCTGGTGGCTTTGGGTAAAACCTGGTGGGTTTCGGGCTCAGCATCCCTACATCCTGCCCAGGGCTTGACATCGCAAGGGCACCCATGCCCTCTCCCCATCACCTTGGTGGGTGTTGGGTGCTCCTGGTCTGACCCATTCCTTCCTCTTCCTCCACAGATGAAGAGATCCCAAGCTGCAAGGAGGCAACGGCAGAGACAACGAGCTCGGAAGAAGAGCAAGAACCCGGCTTCATGCCCATCACTGGTACCTACGGCCAAAACCGGCACGGTGAGAGCCCCACGGATGGGCGAGCCCTGCGCCGCTCCAGCCGCGGCTCCTTCACCCGGGGCAGCCTCGAGGATCTCCTCAGCCTTGACCCTGAAGCCCATCAGAGCTCCATGTGGTTGGGCACCGAAGACGGCTGGTACGTCCCCAGGATGGGGGAAACACAGGTGGGGTGTACCCCAATCCCAAGTGAGCCTCAAGCTTTGCTCTTCTCCTGCAGCATCCACGTGTACCAGTCCTCAGACAACATCCGTAACAGGAAGAACAGCATGAAGATGCAACATGCCGCTGCCGTCATGTGCATTTTGTAAGCGGGGAAGATTTTTGCCTCCGGGGTTGTCCACAGTGAGATGGTTTGGGGTGGCTGAGTGGAGCTCTGTGACTGGTTGTCCAAGGGTTTTTCTCCCCACAGGTACCTGGATAACCAGGTTTTCGTGTCGTTGGCCAATGGGGAGCTCGTTGCCTACCAGCGGGAGGCAGGTGAGGCCAGACTGGGGCCGTCAGAGGGTACTGGGGGGGTTAAACACAGCCCCAGAGTGGCGGCTGTTGGGTGGGCGCTTGTCCAGCCTCTTGGGGTGCTGGTGTCTTCCTGCCTCCACTGGAAGGGAATGGACATCTCTCAAGAGATGCTGAAGACCCCAAAACCAGAACCAGATGGAGATGTGCACACTGCTCCTTGTTGGCATCCCCTCAGGCATCACCTCATGTCCCCTCTAATGGAGGACCTGGAGATGGGCGTCTTCAGCCACTACATCCCATCGGCCGGGTCAAGATGGGGTTGTTTTGGGGATGCTTTAACTACTCACCTCAATCTCACCACCCTCACAGGCCGCTTCTGGGATCCCCAAAACTCCAAGTCCCTGTCCCTGGGCTCACCAGGGAGCCCCATCACCAAGATGGTGGCGGTGGCAGGGAAGCTTTGGTGCGGCTGCCAAAACCGGGTCATTGTCCTCAACACCACCACGTTGGCGCAAGAGGTACGGCGGGCGACGGCGGGAGGTTCGGTGGGACGGTGATGGGCATCGGTGGCGTCATCAGTGGCATTGCTGTGGCTCTGTCACCCACAGCACACGCTCCAGGTGGGACAGGACAGTGGGCGCAGCGTCACCTGCATGGTGAGCGCGGGAACCGGCGTGTGGGTCGCTTTGCAGAGCAGCGCCCAGGTCCGGCTTTACCACGCCACCACCTACGAGCAGTTGGCTGAAGCGGATATCACCCCCCCAGTACACAAGATGCTCGCCGGTAAGTCCCACGGGTGGCAGGTCCCCAGTGGGTGCCCATCGCTGTCTCCAGTGGGTTCCCATGCCCATCCCCTGCCTTGAAAATGCGATGCCCTGCAGCTTCCGGCGCTGGGAAATGTGATATCTCCTGCATCCCAACTCCCTTTGGGGAATGAGACCCGACTGGTCACACTCATGGGTGTCATCCTCGGGGTTAAACAGCTGCATAATCCCATGGGAAATCCCTGGGCAGAGGGATAATCCCATGCAGAAACAGGGCACCCCCTGGGCATCATCATAATCGCACAGGGTAATAGGGAATCCCCTGCATGGCTTCGTAATTCCACACAGGAATAGGGTATTCCCTGGGCAGCTTTATAATCCCATGTGGAAATAGGGCAGCTCCTGGGTGGTAACGTAATCCCATGCAGGAATAGGGCAGTTCCTTAGTATCTGCATAATCCCATGGGAAAATAAGGCAAACCCTGTGTGGCTTCATAATCCCACGCAGGAATTGGGCAGTCTCTGGGCAACTGCATAATCCCACAGGGCAATAGGACAGCCCTGGGTGGCTTCATAATCCCAGACAAAAACAGGGAAGCCCCTGGGTTGCTGTATAATCCCACAGGGAAAGAGGGAAACCCCATGGCATCTGCATAATCCCATGGGATAACAGGGAAATCTCTGAATGGCTTCATAATCCCATGTGGGAACAAGGCAGCCCCTGGGTAACTGCGTAATCCCATGGGGAAATCAGGCAGCCCAATCTGGCAGCACCCAAGGGTGGTTCATACCAGCCAGGAGGGTTGTGGGGTCCCTTTCCCATGTCCCACATCCCCTGGATACCCCCGGAAACAGAGACTGGTGGCATCAGTGGGGTTCAGAGCCCCACGGCAGGCAGGGAGGGACGCTGACGGCTGGGATGTCGACAGGCTCGGATGCCATCATCCGGCAGCACAAGGCAGCCTGCCTGCGGATCACGGCTCTCCTGGTGTGCAAGGACTTGCTGTGGATCGGGACCAGCGCCGGCGTGGTGCTGACCCTCGCCCTCTCGGCCAAGGCGGCCCCGGCGTTGGTGGGGCTCTCCCAGGGTCACACCGGCCACGTCCGCTTCCTCACCGCCATCGAGCTGCCCGACGGCTTCGACGTCCTCTTCCCATTGCCGAGGGAGACGGGTAGGTGGGATGACTTGGGGGGGGGGGGGGGGGGCAATCCTGGCCCGCTTTGGCAGAAGCTGATGTTTCTACGAGGCCGGGAATGCCATCCCACTGGTGGATGAATGGGAATAGCCTTGAAATGTTGTCACCAGAGTCCCCTGGTCCATCCTTGCCTTGTTAAAATCCAGGGAGAAAAATTAGGGTGGGGGGAAATTGGGTGCTCCTCCTCCTCCAGGGCTTGGGGTATGGCTCAGGTTATCCCAGATTTCCCTGGGAGACCCTAATTCCCATGGGGAAAAGCAAGTGGAAAGCTTGAGTGCTTGAGTCTCACCCGAACAGGCCCCAAAGTTGGGGTGGGATGGGGAGGAGGTAATTTGGGGCAGGGGGAGGTAGTAATGTGAATGGGAGGGGTTAATTTGGGTAGGAGGGCTATTTGGTGTGGGAGGGGCTAATTGGGGTGTGAGGGGCTTTTTGGGGCCAAGATGTGGCACCTGGGAAAGGGGTGGTGATGGTGGGATGATGCTGGTGGGATGATGCCAGGGGAATGCTGGTGGGATGATGTTGGTGGGATGATCCTGGTGGGTTGATGCTGGGATGATGCTGGTGGGATGATGCCAGGGGAATGCTGCCAGGGGAATGCTGGTGGGATGATGCTGGTGGGATGATGCTGGTGGGATGATGCTGGGATGATGTTGGTGGGATGATGCTGGGGGAATGGTGCTGGTGGGATGCTGGTGGGATGACGTTAGTGGGATGATGCTGGGGGAATGATGCTGGGATGATGTTGGTGGGATGATGCTGGGGGAATGATGCTGGTGGGATGCTGCTGGTGGGATGATCCTGGTGGGTTGATGCTGGGATGCTGCTGGTGGGATGCTGCTGGTGGGATGATCCTGGTGAGATGCTGCTGGGGGCACAGGGGAGCCCCACGGCTGATCTGACCTCTTGCTGGGATTCTGCTCTTGACAGGGGCTGAGAAGCTGAGCGAAGCGGAGAAGCGAGACCCATCGCGCCCCCGCGCCCCCGCCCTCACCCTCTCCAAACCCAAGATGCTGGTGATCAGTGGGGGGGACGGCTACGAGGATTTCCGCCTGACCAGCAGCAGCGAGACGGTGGGCCGGGATGACAGCACCAACCACCTCCTCCTCTGGAGAGCATGAACAGCTGCGCCCCCCCCCGGGGGCCATCCCGGCGAGAAAGGGGGGGTGCTGGCCCCCCTATATGCAGAGGAGGGTGGGGTGCTGACCCCCTCCCCTCCCCGCCACCCCCCCGCCCCAGCACCTCTCATCTCCAACCCGGCTGCTCTCTGTGTGCTCGGGGTTGGGGGGGATGAGCCCCGGTCCCCCCGCCGTCCCCCCGGCCACCGCACCGGACTTGGGGGGTGGGGGAACACACACACACACCCACCGCTTTTCGGGGCGTGGAGAAGATGGGGAGGGAGGATGCGTTCGCTTGGGAAGACACTAACGAAGGAGGAAGGCGTTAACGAGCATCCCTGGGGACCGGCCGGAGGATGCCGTACAGCCAGGAACCTGCCTTGCTCTCCGGTTTTGTGTGTGCCTGCTTTGGGGGGTGTGGGGGGGGTCACAGTGCTGTCACCCCTCCCCTCCTCCTTCCCTGGGACCCCCGGCCATGCCGTGGGACCACCCCAGGGACGATACGCCCGCGGTGTCCCCCCCGCCCTGGGCCTCCCGCTAACCCGCTCGCTCCATCGCCAGCACCCAGATCGCTCTGTTTGTTTGTTCGTTTGTTTTAAATATATATATATTATATATATATATAACCATCCTTATTTATTTGGGGAGGGGGTGTTCGGGGGGGTCAGGCGCATCGTCACGTCGCTGCCGGTCCCTCTGCTCCAGAGCTGTGGGATTAAAACCCTCCCGGTTCGTCGCCCCGAGGCAGAGCTGGACCCCGCTGATGGAGCTGGACCCCGCAGGGACGTTGGGGAGGGGCTGATGGAGGGGAGGAGGGGAAAATTAGGGGGGGTGCCCCCTCCGCAATTTCTGTGATTCCCGTGGGATTTCACAGCCTGGGGAGTGGGATGAAGCCACCGCCGGCGTTCGAAGCATCTTCTGGATGAGGGCGACCGTCTGTGCGTGCCCCTGCCTGGTGCCAGGGATATCCCCCCCCGGCTCCCAAATTGGGGTGACGCCGGTTGGGACCCTAAAAACGAGACTTTCCTGAACCGACACCCTCCCATTTGCCCTTTTCCCCCACTATTTTCCTTCTTCCAACCCAGGGTCCAGGTGAGGCCGGTGCTCACAGACCTGTTGTCCCCGTGGGAGAGGTGACAAACGTCCGTCTGTCCATCCTGGTGGGGGGAGGTGGGTGTTATAGTTGGGATAAGGGGGATATTTTGGGAAAGGGGAGGGGGATTTCGGAGCACCTGGGGGCTCTTTGTCATTAAAAGTCACCCGTGTCAGAACGAAGCCAGCGTGGTCTCGTCCTTCGCCTCAGGGGGACGGTGGGTTTGGGGGTCCAACCGGGGAGGGGGGCACCCCCCAACCGTTGGCCCCATGCAGTGAAGACCCCACCCCTTTCCACTCCTGGGGTGCGGTTATTCCCAGCCGGATAACCCCAGGGGGGTGGGGTGTCCCCCCCGGGGGTGTTGGAGGGGCGAACAGCTGGGGCAGGGGGACACGGTCCTGGGGACCCCCACCAAGCACCGGGGGGACACACAGAGCGACCACCAGCCCTGACGGCAGCGGGGGTGTCCCCAGGCTGGGACAATCGTCCCCTGGGGCAGGGCACGCGGCCCAGATGGGGTGCACTGTGGGGCAGGTAGGAAAGCGGGGTGCAGCACCCATGGGTGCCCCCTGGAGAGCCCCCCCTGCGAGAAAAACAATCCTGATTCTTTTAAACCCCTCCCGGAGAGCTTGTTTTTCCCTGTTTTCCCCCCAAAACCCCTCAGCACCCCCAACCCCCCCCCCGCTGCTCCCTCCGCGCCCGCCAGGTGGCGCTGCCCGCGGTGGGGCTGGGGTGGGGGGGCGCCTCGGAGCGCGCAGCGCTGACGCACAGGGGGCGGGGCGAAGTGCGGGGAGGGGGTGGAGCCTCGTCGCTTGACGTCAAGGAAAAGGGGCGGGGCCTACGGGAGTAGCGCGCCGGCGGGTTCATTCATAAGGAGAGGGCGCGCTCGGCGGGGCGGCCCCGCAGCGGGGGGGCAGGTAAGGGGTGCCCCCGGCTGGGTTACCCTCCCCTCTGCCTTGGGGGGCTCATTCCGAGCTGGGGGGGGCTCGCGTTACTTCCCCTTAAAGGGGGAACCCAGCTGGGGGGGGCTGGGTTTGGGGTTGCTGCAGGGTTGTGTAGTGGAGGGGGGGGGGGCTGGTGCTTTTTGGGGTGTTCGACCCCCCCTGCTTTGCAATAAAAAGGGCGAGGGGGGAGTATTGCCTTGATTTTGGTTGTGGGGGGGCTTCGCCTTGGTGCTGGGGGGGTTGGAGACCCCGGTGCTGGCTCTGGCTGCTGCAGAGCGAATGTAGGTTAAATAAAGGGGAGGGGGGAGGAGGGGGGGGAAGTAGGTTAAGGCCAACTCAGCAGCAGCTGCCGAGAAAAAAAAAAGAGCTGGAACTGTGTCGGGGTTGGGTGTTTGGGATGGGGTGGGGTTTTTTTTCTGCCGGAGCTGGAAAATCACAGGATTCCCAGCCAGATCCCTGCGTCAGCCGGGATGTCGCGGTGAGGGGCTGCACCCCGACATGGGGCTGGGGGGGGGTCGCCGCCTGAACCTCGCGTGACAGCGATGCCTCTGGGCTCCGTTGGCTTTAATACGGGATTTTTGTGATGGTTGGGATGTTCCCCCGGCGCTGAGCGGGGATGCGATAGCGCTGTTTCGCTCCGTCTGCTGGACAATCCCACTCTTGTCCCAGGCCGTTCCCCAAAGTTTTTCCGAACAGTTGCTCCTTCTTTTTCCCCGTTTTTCTGCAGGAGCCGTCGGTGGAAACCCTGTTCCCCCATGGGGAGGGGAAGCCCTCGCTGGAATCCCGGCGGGTAGCCTTGGGTTACGGGAGGGCTGGGAAGAAAAGGTTTGTGTGTTCCAATGGGATTTGGGGGGGTACCAAAACCAAGTCCTTGGTGTGTTTGCACCAATAGACCAGACAAATGGGGTACAGGGCTGGTGGAGGTCGGGGTGTCCCCAGACAGCAGCTGGCTCTGACACCAGTGGGGTTATTTTTTGGTTTCCTTTGGTTCTTGGGTGGGGGGCGATGTTGCTTTTAGTTTCACTCAGGACCTTTGGGGCTTCTTTCCACTGGGCTGGGGCATCTGGGCATCCCACCATCACCAGCTGTGGGTTTGTGCCTGCATCCCCTATCCCCAACTGGGATGTCCCTGAGCTGCCCCCAAAAACGGGTGCTGAGTCCTGGGGTGGCCGTGACTAGGCAAAGCTCCGGTCTGGCACCCCCTGGTCTCCTCATCCACTTGGCAAAGCCTGGTCATCTATGGGATGTCCTTAATCCTTGGGTTAAGCTTGGCCTTAGATCTGCTTTACCTGGAGCCAGCCCTGTTCCTGGTGGGTTTAAATCCACTTGTCTTGAAATGACGAGCTGGGATGCTCTGGCATCCCGGGATACGTGGGCTGTGCTGGCCCAGGGCATCACTTTGCCATGGCTCGTGGTTCCCTAGCCATGGTGGGACCTGCCCATCCCTTCCCAAAGCCATTGTGGCTCCTCCCCCAGCAGAGCAGCACCCCAAACCTCTCGGGGTGTCCCTGAGGTGCTGCTATTACAGGCTTAAGTCCCATTGTCCTGGGGGGACTTAAGAAGTGTCCCCATGGGATGCCATTGCCCTGGGACGATGTTTAGCGGGGAGGTGGCACGTGATGGGGCGATGGTGGCAGCTAGCTCATTCCCTCCCCCCAAAAATCATGGGGTCCCAGCTTGGAATGGATGGTGCTAGTGAAGACAGAGATTGGTGGCCTTTTGGTTTGGGGGTGCAGCTCCCCAGAAGTGGAGAAGGGCTGGCTGCCTTCATGCTGTCCCTTGCTGGGGGCTACTGGAGCACAGAGGATGCTCATTTTGGGCTGTGCCATCATGTCCCAACCCACATCCTATAATTGCCCAGCTCTGCCCTGCTCCCCCCACAGCATCTCCCCTCCCACACTTAATTAGCTGCATCTCAGACCAGTGATGCTGGCCACTAATTAGGAGAAACTCATCAGGCAAAGGTTGTAATGAAGCTCCATCGTGGCTCTCACGGGACCGTGACGACCGGGGAGATTTCCATGCGGGCAGCACAGGCTGGATCCGGGTTTGAGTTATTATTTATTTTTTCCTTCCTTTCCCCTGTGCTGGCAGCATTTATTTTAATTTTAACAACTAATTCCTGAGCCTGAAGAGAGGGGATGAGCCTGTGGGAAACACTTTTCGCTTGATTTTTTTAATTTAAATACACTTATTTTTTTTTTAGTGACTTCATTTCCTTGTGACAGATGCATAAGGATTTCCTCTGGAGCAGGAAAAAACCAAGTTATGTAATGGTGTTGAGCATCATCTGCTCCTTCCCCTGCTCCTTGCACGGTTGGTCCTGGCTCCGTGGCAGGGTTGGTCCCTTTCTGGTTCGGAATTGGGGTCTGCAAGGGAAGGGGGTGATGCCAGGCATCCCATAAAACCTCTGATAAACCTTTCTGGGGGAGACTGCTGCTGCAGGGGTGTTTTGGCAGATGCTTTGGAGCATCCTCAGGGGGGAAATAGGGCCCCCAAGTCGCTTCTCCACTGAGATTTTTCCCGAATCGTGACCCCAGTGCTCCCTCTCGGGCAGGTCTCCCCCGGAGATGAAGAGGAGTGGGATGCGCTGGTGGCTCGTCGCTGTCCTGGGGGTGAGTATGGCCTCGTCCATCCCATCCCTCTGCATCTCTGCTTTTGGCTCCCCCAGGGCTCAAACCCACCTCAGCACCACCACCCCAGGGCACCCCAAAATATTTCTCACACAGAAACTTGCAGCAGCTCAGCCCCAGGGAGATGATTAATTTGGGTCAAGGGTGGGCTTTATCCCCAAAAAGTCTTCCTCCTCCTCTCCTTTGTCAAAGATTCTTCTAGGGCAGGGCAGGGGCAGGGCAGGGAATGTGGCTTCTCCCTCACTGCTGCCCCCGGGGCCACCGTGTTGTGCCATGTCCCACATCCAGGAGATGCTCTGGGGTCCTGTGTGTACCCCAGGGACCAGGGCTGCTTCCTTGGGGGGGCTTGACCTGAGAGAGGCTTGCGATGGGTTTGGATCGGCTGTGGTGCGGGCAATGGGATGGCACCGTCGTGGCAGTTTGGCGTCTGCCGTGGGGCATGCGGTGAGTTGGCATCCATCGTGACCGGTGGTGAGTTTGCTTCTGCCCCGCTGCAGGCCAGGGGTTGGATCTGTCGTGTCACTGGTGGTGGGTCTGCATCCGTCATGGATGGATGCACATGGGTTGGGGCAATCCCAGCACAAGGACAGGCTGGGCGGAGAATGGATCAGGAACAGCCCTGAGGAGAAGGGTTTGGGGGTGCTGGGGGCGAGGAGCTGGCCAGGAGCCGGCCGTGTGTGCTGGACCCCAGAAACCAACTGGATCCTGGGCTGGATCCAGAGCAGTGTGGCCAGGGGGGCGAGGGAGGGGATTCTGCCCCTCTGCTCCGCTCTGGGCAGACCCCCCCTGCACTTCTGCCTCCAGCTCTGGGGCCCCCAACAGCAGGAGGACACGGAGCTGTTGGAGCGAGGCCAGAGGAGGCCCCGGAGATACCCCGAGGGCTGGAGCCCCTCTGCCCTGGGGACAGGGTGGGGGAGTTGGGGGGTTCAGCCTGGAGAAGGGAAGGCTGTGGGGAGACCTCAGAGCCCCTTCCAGTGCCTGGGGGGGTACAAGAAAGCTGGGGGGGGGCCTTTTCCAAGAGCAGGGAGTGACAGGACAAGGGGTGATGGGTTTAAATTGAAAATGGGGAGATTTAGAATGGATATCAGGAGGGAATTCTTCCCAGAGAGGGTGGGGAGGCCCTGGGACAGGTTTCCCAGAGAAGCTGTGGATGCCCCATCCCTGGGAGTGTCCAAGGCCAGGCTGGATGAGGCTTGGAGCAACCTGGTCTATGGAGGGTGTCCCTGCCTGTGGCAGCGGGGTTGGAACTGGATGGTCTTTAAGGTCCCTTCCAACCCAAACCATGCTGTCGTGCATGCAATGAGTTTGCATCCATCACGTGACGGGTTTGCATCTGCCGTGGTGCATGTGACAGTCTTGCATCCATCACGTCGCTTGTGACCGGTTCACACCGTACCGGAGCCGCGTTGCCGCCGGCACAGGCTTTGGAGCAGCGGGAGAGCCGGAGCAGCTGGCGCTCAGCACCGCTGGTTGCTTCTCCCACAGGTGCTGAGTGGACCCAGCGGGGGGGCCGGGAGCTGTGGTCCCCGGGAGCACGGGACACCGGGATGCCCACCCGGAGAGGAGCCCGTTGGGGTAAGCCGTGTGCACCCTTGGCACATCCACCCCGGAGGAAGGAGCAGGATGCGGCCATCGCTCACCTCCCTTTCCCTCCACGCAGACGTGCGACTCGGCGCAGGGCCCGGTGGGATTGTGCCGAGCTTGTCCCCCTGGCACCTTCTCGCCGGGGGACGTATCCTGCTCCGCTCACACCCGCTGCCGGGCTGGGAACAGGATCCTGGTGGCACCTGGGACGGCGGTGACCGACAGCCGCTGCGGAGGTTGCCTGCCCGGGTGAGCCCTGCCTGGGGGGTGCTGCAGACCCCCGGCCCTGATGCCCCCCGTGGGCTGTGTCCTGACCCTGCCCTCCCACCCCACAGGTTTTACAGCCCTGAAGGGGAGAGGGAGCCCCAGGGCCGGTGCCTGCCCTGCGCCGCTGCTCCCCGCAGCACCCCAGGGTGCCCAGGTGGGTGCTCGGGTGCCCGTTGGGCTGACGTTTGCCCCGGGCACGCCGCAGGATGTGTCCCCCTTGAGCTGAGGTGTGACATCCTGCCAGGATGTGGCAGCAGAAAACATCTCCACTCGTCACACCAGTGACTTCTGCTTCCCTGGGGGCCAACCCTGCAGCGGAGCTCCTGGGAAAACGGGATTTAATCCCAACAAAACCCCTCGCCAAGGCTGATCCGGTGTCTCCCCCACCCAGGTCGGCGTCGAGCCCGTAGCCCCCAAACATCGGGTCAGTTTGCAGGGAGCAACGGGACACGGGTGACCCTGATGGGTGAGGAAGAGGAGGAGGAGGCAGCGGCCGCGCAGGCGGCCGTGCTGACCATCGTCCCGGTCTTCTGCGCCATGGGGTTGCTGGGCATCCTGGTCTGCAACCTGCTGAAGAAGAAGGGTTACCACTGCACCACCAGCAAGGACCCCCAGCCCAGCGGCACTGGTGAGCCCCGGTTGTGCCGTGAGCACCTTTCGGTGATCCCAGGGCATCCCCCGTCACTGAGTCCCGCCTCCCCAATTTTCTGCCTCCAGGTCCCAGCACCATCTACCAGCTGGAAGATGCCAACGAAGACACCATCGGGGTGCTGGTGCGGTTGATCACTGAGAAGAAAGGTCAGGGGGGGTCCTTGGGGGGGTGACACAGGCCAGACCCCTGTGACCACCCCCCCACGGTCTCCCCAAACCCATAGAAAACGTGGCGGCGCTGGAGGAGCTGCTGAAGGAACATCACAACCAACAGCCGATGCCACTGGGCTGCAGCCCCCCAAATAAGTAAGACCCCCTCCCCAAGGCTGCATTGAGGAGACCCCCGTGGTGGGACCAACCCCCTGCTGATGGCATCTCCCCTCCCTTTTCCCAGGCTGCACCTCCTGCCTCAGTTTCCCTTCTCCTGCCAGCACCAGCAGCACCTCCACACGGTGCAGGGTCCGGCCCCGTGCGCCCGTTGCAGCCACAAGAAGTGGCCCGAGGTGCCATCGCTCGGGGCCACCAAGGTCCCCAAAGCCAGTGGTCGCCCCGGTGAGGTGACCATCCTCTCTGTTGGCAGGTAAGAGGGAAACCCTTTTCTGGAGTGCCCCCCCCACCCCCTCCAGGGTGGGGACAGGCTGATGTGATACCCCCCAACAGGTTTCGGGTATCCCGGATCCCTGAGATGAGGAGCGAGGTGGGGGGTGAACCCCCCCGTGATCCCCTCCCCACCGGGAGTGGGATGCAGCCCCCGTGGTTGAAAAGCACCGATGGCCCCCCAGAGGTGAGGGGGTGTGGAGGGAGGGTGCTGGGGAGCCCCCTGGGGGGATCCTTCCTAGGGAAAAATGGGGTTTCAGAAGGCTGGAGGATAGAGCGTTAACTCTGAAGCCTAATGAGGGCACCTGGTGATCTGTGAGTATGACGCAGCCGATCACCCCCAAACCTCTTCCAGAGCTGGAAGGGTTAAAAATTACTTAAAAATTTGACCTCAGTGGGGTTCAGTGAGTTCACCCCCCCACCCTGTGTTTAAGGTGCTATATGGCGTTGCACAGTGGGTGCTGGTGGGGGTGCAGGAGTGGGTGCTGGTGCAACGGGGTGCTGCAGAGGCACGGTGCTGGTGGCCCCGGGGTGTCCTGCAGCAGCCGGCGCTTGAATATACCCCCACCCCCTAAGTATCTGCACCCTCACGCACAGCTACACCTATATACACCCCTACAGCACATATGCGACTACCCATACACCCCTGTACAACATATTTGCATACATTTACATGTATAGTCCTACACCCACATACGCACAAAAGGCTCTATATGTGCCTTTCTATATGTGCAGGCACCTATACACACCCCCTATAGCCATGCATGAACTGGGGCACACGGAGGGGGCAGCGAGGCCGGGCAGACGGGGCCCTAGGGTGCTGCAGGCTCCTGGCACAGGGTGACACGGCCGGGGAGGGGGTGTGGAGTGACTCATGGGCAGCTGCACAGGCACACGTGCCCTCACACACGCACACACACCCCCCCCAGCAGCAGGCGCTGCTGCACGTGGCTGGCGTGAGCGCCTGTGCGTGGCAACATATAGGAACACGCTTGTGCCTACATGTGGGTGTGCACACACGTGTAGATGTGCATACACGCACCCATTCATCCCCTGCTGCACCTGAACACACAATTCTGCACAAACACGTGCACAAACATACATGCACACGCGCATGTGTGCAGTCCTGCACACGTGTGTGTGCATGTGTCACCTGTGCCCACCACTGCACGTGCAAACATATGCATGGATGAACGTGTGCACATGCAAACCGAGCTCTGCACACACACGTGTGCACATGCACATATGTACACGCGTGTATGCAGTCACACACGCGTGTATGCAGTCACACACGCGTGTATGCAGTCACACACGCGTGTATGCAGTCACACACGCATGCAAACACACCCACGCTTGCACATGGAGCTCTGTAGGTGTGCACACATGCACACACACACATAGATACACACTTGATGCCTGTTTGGACACTGGCACACACACACGTACCGAGGAACATGCACACACATGATGCATGTATGTACATACCCACACTTGCATATGGAGCTTGGCATGTGTGCATGCATGTGGGTGTGCATGCATGTGGGTGTGCACACGTAGATATGCACGTGTGCGCACACCCATACACAGCCAAACGTGCATGAACACACATGGAGCCCACCCCTGCACACATACACGTTTGCTGTCATGCAAGCCCACCCATGCTTGCACACGGAGCTCTGTAAGTGTGTGCACACACACGTGCACCCCAAGCCCTCCCCGGCGCCCCACCACTGCCCTGCTGACACCCCCCACACGCAGAGCACCCATGGGTGCCCGCCAGCCCAGATCACGGCGACACGGGGTGACTGAGCCCTGGCAGCTGCCTGCACTGCCTTCACCTCTGCCTGGCTGAGCCCACCCAGCTCGTGACAGTGATGGACACTGCTCACTGCAGCCCCCCAGCCACCGTGTCCCCTCCAGCTCCCACCACCCTGGGATGTCCCCAGCCATTTGGTGACACTTTGACCCTGCTGAGTCTGTGGCCAAATCCTGCGGGGCCTCAGTGTCCTTATGGGGGGGTGCCTGGACCAGCTGCTGCAGTGGGGAACGCCTAGGGGTGTGGGGACAACCTGGGTGGCTTCCCGCAGCCAGAGAAGTCCCTGGGTGGTGACAGCCACCATGGATGCTGGGGAGTGATGCTGTGTGGCCCCAGCCTCACCCAGAGATGTGGTCCAACCCTTGTCCTCCACAGCTGGCACCTGACCTGGGGGCTGCCACAGGGGGACGGTGACACCCACAAAGACCCCCCCATGGCGGGGACAGAGGCCGTTGGGGACCACGTGAAAGCCACTTGGTGCCACGAAACGTGGGAGGTAGCAGCTTGGCTTCTGCTCTTGCCACCCAGGCATCCATCGGCAGCATGGTACATCCAACGTCTTGCCCAGCTGGTGAGAAGGTCGGGTCCCTGAAGTTGGGTGGTGGCCACGGTGTGGTGGCCTGATGGAGAGCATCTCCAGGAGCCACGATGCTGGTGGTAGCCATGGTGGCCTGATGGAGAGCATCTCCGTGAGCCATGACATTGGTGGTGGTAGCCACGACGTGGTGGCCTGATGGAGTGCATCTCCGGGAGTCATGACAAGCGTAGCACAGCTCCATTGGCGTCACCATGCAATAGAGGATGTCCCATGGCGAAGATGCCACTTGACGGTCACCTTCTGGGTCTGTTGAACTGAAGCGTCTCCAGGAACGTCGTGAGCTCTTCATTTCCCTCTGTCACCAGGTGCCAGTGCTCAACATCACAGGCTATGATGGTCCCCGGATCATGGGACAACTCCCACCTTGCCAACAACCCAACCAGGGCATGGATTGCCTTGGCCAAGGCTGGTCTCCTGCATCCTCCTCTCCCCAAAGTCTCAATCAGCCCAGGAGAACGTGGTGGTGATGCTCTGCTCACCATACAGGTCACACACTCCACTTCCCACAGGAGCTTTCCTATAGGATCACGTTGGCTTGGCCAAGTCAAAGTTAGGGGGAGAACCCACCCAAGGTTGGGTTGGAGACCCTCAAGCTCCACCACCAACCTAGAACCGGGTTTAAGGCCGGTCCCGTTCACTTCTCCACGACATCACCGCGCCGAAAAACCAACCACCAAACCCTCTCGGGCTCTTTTATTTATTGTGGTTTTTTTGGAAACATTTTAATAGTTATCGAATGTTCTACATCTTACAGTAAATATCGTACAGTTACAAACTCTTGGCTGAAATCTGTCAGGGAGATCACGACCTGATCTTCAGAACCAAAACCAGAACAGAAAACGAATGGGAAAGAAAAAAAAAAAACAACAAACAACCCCAAATTTACACTTCAGATGGACAAACCGAGGCTGTGGGGCTTTCCGGGGTGTCCGTTCAAGGCCATGTTCCCTACACACCTTTGAGACTTAGACTTGGAAGACATGGTTACTCTTCGTTTTGATTGTTTTTTCTTGGGTTTTGGGGTTTATTTTGTATTTATTTTTGCTTAAGAGATCCAATAATATTTAAAAACGAGCTGGTCTGGCGGTTGAAATGAATTAAAAAATGAATTACACAGAAAGAAGGGGAGGAGCCTGGTGTGGGTTTGCTCCGTGTTATGGGAATGGGAGGGTTTGGGTGCGATCCTGCACCCCGCTGTCTCGCCTCCCCTTCCTCGCCGTGTTTCCCGATGGCTGCCGACCCTGCAGATCTCTCCCCACCCAGCGCCCTGACCCTGAACCCCCTTCGCCCCGGGTAGAGCCCAACTCCCCCAGCTCCATCCCTCGCAGGAAGATGTTACGATGCTACAGGTGACCACGTTACAGCAGGATTTTTCCCTATGAACAGCAAGACCGAGCGCTTCCAACTGGGAATTGCTGCCGTTAAACCACCTATTTTGCTATTCCTGCTTTGCAAACATCACCACAACAGGTTATTTTACCCAATTACTGGTGAATCTGTAAGTGCCATGGTGCCACACGCTGGAAAAATGCCTTTTCCAAGCACTCCTCCCTCCCAAACTCCGTAAGAGGCTTGCTTTTCCTATGGGAATGCTAGCACAAGGCAGAGAAAATATCTGGAGCCTGATCCTGCCAGCAGCCTGATGGGCAGAGGGTCACCGAATTTTGGGGACGGTAGATGGAAGGCCTGAAAATATTGACAAATTAAAAAAACAAACCAACCCAAAACCCTCTAGATTTATGGGTATCCACTGGCTCTTATTGCTATTGTTGGCTGGTTGGGTTTTCCTATCAAAAATAAACCCCCAAATGTGGTTTTTTTCCTCCCTCTAGGAAAGCAAGACCCGCCTTCACGCTCTCCAGCATGCCCGCTGGGATGTGGGAAGGGAGAGAGGGGATGGCAGAGATGGGGGAGGTGGGGGCGTCTCTCCAAGAAGGACCATATTCAGTGGGATATCGGCTGGGGGAAAACCTGATACCCTCAAATATCCCTTATTATTAAAAAAAAAAAAAAGCCTTTAAATAACACTTCACGGTAATTACATCTTGAAACTGCAAAAAGCTGAAGTGGGTTATGATTATTCATAAAACACGGGAGCAAATCCTCACCCGGAGGGGTCAGCCGCGTGGAGGTGTGATGGGTACAGGCTCCGAGGGGCTCGCTCGCCTTGGGGGCCACCTACTAATATGCCTTTTTCCCCCCTCAAATCTTGCATTACAGCCCGTGTTTTAAAGCAGAGATAACGGTAGGGATGGGTTAATGGTTGTAACAGCGGTTTGAGAATTATTTTCCTTCCTCTTTAGCTGGAATTTTAATCTCCGAGACACTTTGCAGCCCGCTACAGATGGTTTAACCCCTCCTGCTCTTCCCCGCTAACACCCTGTGTGATCCTTCACGGTGAGAAACCCTTTCCCTTCACCAACGTAGGCGAAGTTTTGCTGGAGTGAAATATTTGAGAAGCTCGTGGCCGCCATCAGTGTCCCCTCAAGGGAGCCCCCACCGGGCTGTGACCTCCTCAAGACCTTCACTTAAGCCATGACTTGGCCAAGGAAAGGGCTTGGGATCATGGGCTTTCCTCCCATCCTTCCACCTAGCTGAAAACTCATGTCCCTCCATGGGGAAAGGGACGGGGCTGCAGGTCACTGCTGGCATGAGTTGGGGGGTCATCAAGCCCCACATCCCCACGCGATAGCCTGGAGCAGCTCCCCACCACCACAACCCCAGGGATCCACCTTGGGAAGGAGCTACCCAAGCCTGGAGCCATGTGGTGGCCTCAGAGCCACATGACAGCCCTGAAGCCACACAGTGGTCCAAGCCTAAACCCAACACCAGTTGCCAAATATGCTCAGCACAGCCTCTCGCCCAAGAGACGGCGAATATTTCACCTCTTCACAGCTTGGTTAATGAGCATTCCTGCCTGGGCATAACGGGACGAGGAGCATCAGATCTGCTATTGATCCAAGAGGAGTTAAAACTAAACCGCCCCACGTCAGACTAGCGGTAA
Source organism: Rhynochetos jubatus (assembly GCA_027574665.1). Taxonomy (NCBI): domain Eukaryota; kingdom Metazoa; phylum Chordata; class Aves; order Eurypygiformes; family Rhynochetidae; genus Rhynochetos; species Rhynochetos jubatus. Next base: position 133,356,214 of record CM050649.1, read on the forward strand.
CACCGGATGACCCTCCGTGCTCAGCTCCTGCAGCTTTCTAGCTCACCTTTAGTGTTTTCTTTCCATTCAGGAGAAGGCCTAGACCAAATTTTAGCAGTCATTCCTAAAGTAGTGAAGGGTGCCTAAGCCAGTGGTGGGACGGTGTCCGCTGGGAAAGGTCCTCTGCGGAGCCCGGGCTGTGATAACAAAGCTCGTTAGACCCTGGAAGTCATAGTGCCGTTACGCTGGCTAGAGCTTACTCTGTCCTACGGGTTTCAACACTGATAGACAACTCCTAACACGTAACATGAAGTCAACGGTGAGAGCAAAAAAGGGTATTTGAGTGGTCTTCAGTTCCTGTGATCTATCTGGGTGGTTTTTTGGCCCAGGTTTAACTGTAGCATGCTACAAACAGTGAAGGACTGTAATGTAATACTGTTATTTCCAACAGTCCCATTGCTCTTTACGCCAAGCTGAATGGGACAACCCTCTGATTATTCACTCTTTTTTTTCTCCTCTTTCCCTTTTATATGACCCCAAAGTGCCACCCAAAGTACTACACAGGTGAAATCCACCTTCCCCACCCCACAGCACTGGTGTCTTCACCCACTTTGTTCCACATGAAGTTGGGAAGGTCAATCAGAGCTTTGCTAGATTTCCTTTAAAACGAGCAGAACCACCCAAATGACCCCCCAGTACAGAATCGCCGGTGCCAACATCTGACCTGACAACCCACCTGGGATCAACTAGCAGTAGGGAAAGTCCTCTTGGGTCCCTCAGCTTGTTTCTCTCCATTTGGACCATCGTCATGAGAAGGACCTCCAATAGGTCCTCCCAACGGCAGCAGAAGCCAAGCTGGGAGACACCGCCAAGATCTCACCCAGGTGCCAACAACTGGTCACCTGCTCTTCTGATAGACCCTCCGGTCTGATCACCATGTCCTGGTCAAGGTGACCCTCTAGCATCAGTCTCTGCTGCCCTCACCTCCATCTGGAGATGTGATCCAAAGCACAGCAACCAGCAGAGACATCTGGGCACTGACTCAGCACCACACGCGGGTCAGAAACCCACGCCAGGCAGTGCCGAGAGGGATTCCCATCCACATCTCCTAACCTGACCTCTTTAAAGGCTCTGGATTTGGTCCGTTGTGACAACCTCGGAGCCCAAGAGACGTGAGAGTTGCAAACACGTCGCCGGGTGATTGTAACTCTTTTGGCACGCTTGAGAGAAAAATCAAAACCCAACGCTGTTTTTGTCTTAGGAAAAAAAAAAAAAAGAAGAAAAGCCTTGTTTCTACGCTGGGCTTAGCGATAAATATTTAAAAATAAACTGGCCGCAAGCACTGTCTGCAAGTAGGAACTCTGTGCTGCCCTCGAGACAACTTATTGCTCTACTTGGACACCCCGAGGTGGGATGGCACCGGCCATAGTTGGCTTCACAACCTCATAGCCTTGGGTAAGCCAAAACCCCCAGAAATTACCCCGTTGCCCACAGTCTCTGTATGTGCGGTCCATGTCAACTGTGGATCACCTTCCTTGCTCTCGCCTTTTCTCAGGTGCCTTTCCGTGAGGAAGGCGACACGTTTATTGCTATTGCTTCCTCTTCCCCCCAACTTCTCCCCCACTCGCCAAGCAGAACAGCTGGACATGATCCCTCTCTCCAGCTTTTGCCAGGATTTGTGCTTGGATGAACATTTCTCCTGGAAGTCTCCAAGTCCAGCTGTAACCCAAAGAATGAGGAGGGCTCCTTGACTGCCATGGAAGCATCGCAGTTTGATCTCAGCCCTGCCAGCAACATGGGTACAAGGTGAAGCCACCCATCTTCCCCCTTGCCCTGCCTCAAAGCCTCTTCTCCATCAACCAGCCACCCTCTTTCCCCACACCACCAGGCTCTGGAGAAGCTCTTCAGACCAACCCCTGGACATTGTGATGCTCTTCAGACCAACCCGTGGACCTGGAGAAGCTCTTCAGACCAACCCGTGGACCTGGAGAAGCTCTTCAGACCAACCCCTGGACATTGTGATGCTCTTCAGACCAACCCGTGGACCTGGAAAAGTTCCTCAGACCAACCCTTGGACCTGGAGAAGCTCCTCAGACCAACCCCTGGACATTGTGATGCTCTTCAGACCAACCCGTGGACCTGGAGAAGCTCTTCAGACCAACCTTTGGACCTGGAAAAGTTCCTCAGACCAACCCTTGGACCTGGAGAAGCTCCTCAGACCAACCCCTGGACATTGTGACGCTCTTCAGACCAACCCTTGGACCTGGAGAAGCTCTTCAGACCAACCCTTGGACCTGGAGAAGCTACTCAGACCAACCCTTGGCCATCTTTCTTCCTTCATCAGCTGCCCAGCACACCTCTGCCTGAATCAGTAGCCATGCAAGGAAGGAACCTCTCCCTCACGCAGCCTCGGGATGTGGCCAGGGAGCATCTCCTTTTCCCAAGAGGTGCAAGATACTACCAGGGCCCACGTCTCTCCGCTACTCTCTTCCCATCACGCAAACATCCGTTTGCCCAGTTGGAAAAAGCAGACCAAAGACCCGATGGTGACCAGTCCTCCTACTTCCTAAGACAAGTGTGTTACGTTACTAATTATATTTATATTCTCTTACTCCTACAAAAGAAGGGATGAGTTCAGAATTTCACTGCAGATAATGCATTTATAATCTATCACGACAGCTATCTGGAAGACACCAATTTTCTTGTAATACGTTATGGAAGATTAAATAATTTATATTATTCAACTAAAAATACCCAAACCAAATTGGAATAAGCCTGCCTACCAGCGCTGTGCTTTTCACATAGTACCCTGAACATCAAACCACTCTTACTAGCCAAAGAAACTCTAGGCTCTCATCAACGACGACGACAACGGAAAAATAACGAAAAGAACCCAAACGAACAAGAAGTGGGGGATCTTTGCACCACTCGGCTGGGCAACGCTGGAAAAGTGAATATTCTGAGCTTTCAAACGCTAGGACCAAAGAGAGAACTTGACTATTGCTCAGTGTCAGTATGTGTGTTGCACAATTTATGTGGGTTGGGGAGGAGGAAGGGGGGAGAAGGGGAGAAAAAAAAAAAAAGAGGCTGAAGATTAGAAAAAGCAGCTTTTACAAAAACCACTAAAGAATGCATAAAGTGACCTTTGCACTTTTTTTTTTTTTCTTTTTTTCTTTTGTTCTTGCAAACAGACGAGGTGCTGCGGTACAGCGGCCACAGCCCCGATGTAAGACTTGTGTAGTTGCATACAATGTTTGACTCCGGATCTGGAAAAGAGAGCAGACAGGTGAAAAACGAGGAGTTAGAAGCAACCGGTGCCGGCTCAGACAAGACCCTTCTCTGCTCTACAGCACGTACAGCCGACGCGTCCGGCATTGAACCATCCCTCGCGCCGCTCTGCTGGCCGTTCCCGCGGCACACGGAGCTGAGAAGGCAGCAACATGCCGGTGGTATCCAACGCACGGGATTAAAAATATGCAGGTGGGATGCTCTCTGCTAATTGCACAACAATTTGTCATGGGCAGGATTAGCCCAGCGTAATGTCTGCAGCAAGGAGAGGTTTCAGCTAAGCCCCTGGGCTGGATGGGATCTGCGTTCCCTCTCCGTGCAGCATCGTGTGTTCCCATCAGCTGCGCTGCCCGTTAATTGGGCATGATGGACCAAGTGCTCCGGCAACGCTCGGAGGGCTGGGATTTCTGGGATCTTGAGCACAACAGGAGCTGCAGCTGGTTGCAGCCTGCTGTACGCAACCCCAGAGCTAATGGACAAAACAGTCTCCCAGCAGCTTTAGCAGGGACAAACACCATTTTCCAGTGATCTAAGAGGTGGGGGGGGGGGAATTTTTCCAAGGGCAGGGAGTGACAGGACAAGGGGTGATGGGTTTAAACGGAAAGAGGGAGATGGAGATGGGACATGGGGAAGAAATTCTTCCCACAGAGGGTGGGGAGGCCCTGGGACAGGTTGCCCAGAGAAGCTGTGGATGCCCCATCCCTGGGAGTGTCCAAGGCCAGGCTGGATGAGGCTTGGAGCAACCTGGTCTAGTGGAAGGTGTCCCTGCCCACGGCAGGGGGGTTGGAACTGGGAGGTCTTTAAGGTCTCTTCCCACCCAAACCGCTCAGTGATTCTATAAAGGAGTGTGATAAGGTTTTAAAACCTTAAAGCATGAAAATTTCCACCCTCACGGCGCCTGACTGGCTTGGTGCCACTGAGGTCACTGCTAAAGCCCTGCATGTACCGAGCAGCAAGAGGTAAGGCTGAGGTACGCCGTGCTTGGGTAGCACCCTCCGTAGCCCCACGACAGTGGAGGCAACTATCCAGGCCGGGAAGCAGTGCTAAATGGCTCTTCTGGAGTCCCATTATCGCCTGGACAAAGGCATTCAGCAGCTTTGTAGGAAGGAGAGAAGCGATGGCAGTGCTCGGTGGCTAATTAATCGTCAAGGGCAGAGCAAGACCCAGAAAGGCAGCACTTACATGGATTGGCCAGTGGGTTTACCAGTGTGGAGGTACGTAGCTGTAGGTGGGCGTTCCTTGAGCCCTGTACGTTGGCACGGAAACTGGATGTGCTCCGATGGCGGTGTGTTGTGGGGTGGTCAACAAGGTTCCTGTAACGGCACAGAGTGATACTTAGCAAGGAGGAGAGCTCCATCAGGGGAGCAGTACCCCGAGGGTACGGTGCTGCAGACCGCATCCGAGGGGCAGGCACAGCACCAGCTGCCTTTTTGAATTCTTCAATTCACCCAAATATTATTCTGCCCGTGAGACCTGAATCAAAGGCATTTGACTCATGCGGTTGGTATCAGCCAGCACCATGCTCAGAATAAACCCACTGGAAGCTCCAGCATATTTTCCATGCTACTTTGGGCCCTTAACTCATCTTTTTCCAATTTTCCTTGTCCCTAAAGACAGAGTTAGGCACTAACCTGCTGACATCTTCCACCTCCTTAAGGCACCGGGCTAAATTGCAACAGCAGATCGCTGTGGCGATCTGAAACATCTAAGGACCAAACTGAGAGTTGGTGAGAGTTGCAAAAGGAGATGAGAAAAAAACCCCAAACATCCCAGGGAAAATTAAGATGAGCTTTGTCACTCATGTCCCAAGGGCAGAGGAGTTCTTTCGCTTCATTTAAACCCACAGAACCCTGGGATGCAGCAGAAGGAGCGATTCTTTTAGTGTGCACTGATATGCAGAGGGATTTTAGGTGAGAATTTGCATGGTGCCCTCAGCAGACTGAGGAAGGGGAATACAGCCACCAGCTACTCTGTTCTGGGGGTAACTGGGTGCTCGAAACAACTTCTCAGTTCCTGGGTATCTCCCTACAAATGCTACTAATGATATTTAAGTCATTCCCTGTGCATTAATTACATCTATCCACTTAGTGTAAGCGACAGTAAATCTCTCAAAGTGGTTCTTGTCATACCCAGGCTGCAATATCTCCGCTCGCACCAGGGATTGCATCCCATGACAAAGTGCTGTTTCACAGCGAATGCAGATGCAAAAGGATGAATGATGCATTTCTTGGCATAATTCAATATAGAAATCCTAAGAATTGCTAATGAGAGAAATACAGGCTTTGGAAAAAATAAAATCGGCCCATATCCTTACTTAATGTGCTATCAATTAATTGCAGTTTGAAGCAATCCTGCACAGAAAATGCAGAGGATGTGGGATACATAAACCAAGGTTAATGTTCATTTCATCAATTGAAAGCAAGGCCATATTTATCCTAAAAAAGGGACTTGAGTATAGAAATACAACAGTATTTGACGACAAACCTTGTTATTCCTTTACTGGTGGAAAGGACAGGAAAGAATAACATATTTAAGGATGTAAGAGTGCATCCCTTTAGAGTAAGCCAAACAAAAGGTCTCTGCTAACCTAAAAACTCAAGTTAGATCAGTATCTGGAGCAAATTAACAGATTTTTGCCTGCAAAGGAGTTGTAACCAGCAAGCAAAACTAGCAGACAAAGCTGCAATTAGCTGTGTGCAAGGTGCTTCTGCAGTCACCTGCCACATACACCCTGTGAGGCTGCGGGCAGCACGTCAGATGCACGTGGAGTTTTTTATCCAGGACAAGTCCCTTGCACAGCTTGGTTGGATACGTCTCACCTGAGAGATGAAACTATGGCTCAGAACATGGAAAGATTTTCCTTCTTACCTGCTGACATTGCCATGGTGGTCCCAGCGACCATCCCCATGGCCACACCGTTGGTCCTGGGCGCAGCGACCGGGGCCGGGTAGATGGCCGATGGGATGCTGTTGGGCTGAACCACGGTGGTGTGATGGATAACGTGAGGCTGTGCCGCGTACACTGGCTGGGTATAATAAGCTCCCTGTTTGAGGAGGGAAAACAAACACCATTATCTTTCTCAATTGATTGAAAGCACAAGCCAAAGCAGTGACTTGATGCCCAGTATTTTATTTAGTGGCAATCACCAGCTCTGTGTGTCAGCCCAGGGACATAGACCGTGCTGTCAGCACGGAGTTACATCAGCTGCAACTGCAGATCCTGCCATGGAGAGAGCAGTGGTGCTCCCGGGGCCAGTCCTGCCGGCTGCGGCATCACAGCCCCACATGTTCCCCCAGAACCAGATGGGATATAGGAGGTTCCCAGCATACTCTGCCCGGCACTGGTGAGGCAACACCTCAAATCCTGGGGTCAGTTTGGACCCCTCACTCCAAGAAAGACACGGAGGTGCTGGAGCGTGTGTGGAGAAGGGAACGGAGCTGGGGAAGGGGCTGGAGCACAAGTGCTGGGGGGAGCGGCTGAGGGAGCTGGGGGGGTTCAGCCTGGAGCAGAGGAGGCTCAGGGCAGACCTTATCGCTCCCTACAGCTCCCTGACAGGAGGGGGCAGAGAGCGGGGATCGGTCTCTTCTCGCAAGGGACAAGTGATGGGAGAAGGGAAACAGCCTCAAGTTGCGCCAGAGGAGGTTTAGATTGGATATTGGGAAATTCCTTCCCAGAAAGGGCTGTCAGGATGGGAAGGGGCTGCCCAGGGAGGGGGGAGTCCCCATCCCAGGAGGGGTTTCAGAGCCGTGTGGCCGAGGTGCTCAGGGCCATGGGTCAGTGGTGGGATGAGCAGTGTGGGGTTACCGGTTGGACTGGGTGGGCTTAAAGGTCTTTTCCAACCTAAAAGACTCTATGATTCTACAAAACCCAGCCCATATCCCAAGGCCGGATCTGCTTCGCTGTGGCAGTCCTTCAACTAGGGACTTGAGGCCCTCAGCTCCTTCAGACATGCTGCAGAAGCAATATTAAGGTGTCACCCGTAGCTGCTGGTACAAACAGCTGCCATGGGACATCATTCAAGTGCTACCAAAGGGCTGGTCCTTCCCATGAGCAAGCTCCGGTGCCTGGAGACCTGTACAAGCAAGGATGAAGCTGAACCTGTGGACGTGTGGGATGGTCGCGGGGATGGATGAAGGCTACGGGACTGAGAGGCGGATCAGCATCGTGGGTCAGAGTCAGCTGGTCAGGGACAAAGTGTGCTCCCTTTGTTTGGTGGGATGAAATAAGTTCTTCACGGAGAGGGTGGGGAGGGCCTGGGACAGGTTGACCAGAGAAGCTGTGGATGCCCCATCCCTGGGAGTGTCCAAGGCCAGGCTGGATGAGGCTTGGAGCAACCTGGTCTAGTGGAAGGTGTCCCTGCCCATGGCAGGGGGCTTGGAACTAGATGATCTTTAAGGTCCCTTCCCACCCAAACCATCCTGTGATTCTATGAAATGGGGTCTGGACCCAAAATACTTTGGCTGCCAGTGTAGAAAATGAACAAGAGATGGAAGAAAAGGAGAAGCCATGACTGGTGATCCCAAGGTGCTTGATTGGGATCGTGAAGTCTGTCATTCTCTTGGGTTTCTGACAGGAAAGAGTGGGGATCTGAAATCCAGGCTGCTGAGACGTGTGGGGTTTTGAAACAAGGGCGGAAGGATGGGTGGGAATAAAAGAAAGGAGCCAACAGAAAAAGCTTCACATCCAAAATAATGAAGTACCTGAAGCATGAGGGGTACAAGGGGCAGAACTGTCGTCCCTGGGACAGGCAGGGACCACCGCTACATGCAAACCAGGGATGGTTGGAAGGATTAGAGGGTTTAAAACAACAAAGGGAGATTTGATTGTGCGTTAGTGAAAGCCATTAGAGAACCTCTGAAGGTATGGATTAACGGGAGAAGGAGATGCAGGCTAACTATTAAATTACTCCTTTCTTTCAGGAGCTACAAAGGTTGATAGGATAAACTGCAGATGCTGAAAGGCATTTCCTTGGGAAGGATGTCCTTCAACAAATTAGGCCCATGGAGAAAAGGTGACTGAGAAATCAGCTGAGGAGAAGGACCATTGCCCAGGGAGTGAGTGCTGCAAGCACAACATGCTGAAAGGATCTACCAAAGCATCTCCTTCTCGATGTTGATTCCTTCCAGGCTGTCAAAACTCTCATTTGCTGGTCTCTGAGAAGCAGAGATGAGGAAACAGATGATGCTCTGAGGGCTGGAGCCCCTCTGCCCTGGGGACAAGCTGGGAGAGTTGGGGGGGTTCAGCCTGGGGAAGAGAAGGCTGCGGGGAGACCTCAGAGCCCCTTCCAGTGACTGGGGGGGCTACAAGAAAGCTGGGGGAGCTTTTCCAAGGGCAGGGAATGACAGGACAAGGGGTAACGTGTTTAAATGGAAAGAGGGAGATTGAGATGGGACATCAGGAAGGAATTCTTCCTGCAGAGGGTGGGGAGGCGCTGGGACAGGTTGCCCAGAGAAGCTGTGGATGCCCCATCCCTGGGAGTGTCCAAGGCCAGGCTGGATGAGGCTTGGAGCAACCTGGTCCAGTGGAGGGTGTCCCTGCCCATGGTGGGGGGGTTGGAACTAGATGGTCTTTAAGGTCCCTTCCAACCCAAACCATTCTATAATTCTATGAAACAGCACCTGCAAGCACTGCTCCACCTCAGCCTTGCTTGGTGGCATTGCTAGAAGATGCCAACTTCCCACTGCAGCCAGGATCAGAGAGGAACCAGCAGGCAGGGATGGGTTTGGTCCCCACCGGTTTATGCAATGCTCAGTTAATGGAAGGAGAGGTGACAGCGGATAAAATTGGCAAGAGGAGATGCTCCAGTCTCAGCAAAGCACGGAGAAACCACTCCATGAGGTTGTAGCTGCTGGAGAGTTGGTTATTTGAGATTAAAGAGGAGGGAGAAAGCCAGGGAAGCTGTAGGGCCAGATTGCACTGTGAAGCTTGTGAAGTGGGAAGGGACATCAGGGCGATTTTCGGAGGACATCTGCCCTAAATTGCATCCCTGTGGAGGATCTTGGCCCTAGCACATAGCTGGAGGCAGTTGGCAATGCAGGAGCAGAGAAAATGGTACTGGCAATCTATCCAGGTGCTCAGGGAGGACCCCTCCACAGGGACATGAATCTGGGTCGTGCCTGACGTAGCTTGTGCCGGTGAAGGTGACACAAGGGCTTTTTCTATGGGAGGTGGCAGGAGGGAGATGCAAGTCGACTGAGATGCCAAGGGCCACCAGCAAGTGGACACTGTGGTGACCCAGACTCACTGTGGTCCTGAGGAAGAGCAGCGTTGAGAGCTGGGGACTGGGGAGAGGTGGGTGCAGGGACCATCCCGGAGCCAGCAAGCCCTGGCAGGCAGGCGTGAGATTGTGAGGCACAGAGCCTGATTGCCAACCTGGCTGAGCCACAGGGGTGCCAGTGTGTTGACTCGGCTGCACACCACTGACCACACAAGACCATGTCTGATCCAGAGGATCCAACGGAGGAGTCAGGAGAGAGACCCCAGCATCCCAGAGACCCACCAAGCCCCTCCATCCCACCAGGACATGGGTGCTCAGCCCTGACAGCGGTGGCTGGCAAGGCACCTACCTGGGTGTACAGGTTCTGCTGTGGATAGGCACTTCTGATGGGGTACATAGCGGTTTGGTACGGGTTCGGAGATGGCGAGTAGGGAGGAGGTGCGTTGTTACTCTGGGTCGGTGGGACCTTGTAGGGAGTCCCCGCAGTGTACCCTGGCAAGGACAAGAGCAAACCAAGTCAGGGTGAGGATTTACAGCCGCAGAGGTGGTCCACCCAGCACATGAGCAACCTGACCCACCATTCATGATGTGCCGGCTGCTCGCTGGGCATCACTCAGCACAGAGGAGACGTACTGAGATGCACCTGCATCTCCTGACATCCCATGAAACCCACCAAGCTGAGACCTCCAAGTCCAGCACGGCTAGGCGATCACAGCAGCCGGGGTTGCATCCTCCATCCAGCCCGGCAGTGGCTCTTCCCACGCTGCCTACACCAAGCCACGGAGCTGATGAGTATTCCCAATGGTGAAAGCATGACTTGGTGGGACTCAACCAGCACTTAAATCAACTCACAGGAGTATCCCCACCCCGACTTACCCATCTCTATACATCTACTTGATGAGAATAACATTTTGCCTTCTCTCCTCACCAGATTTTTGACCTTTCACCTTTTTTTGCTCAGGGTGTGATGGGCAAACCCACAGTTTAATTGCTGGAGGATCTAATTTCATGGCACAGTATTGCTGTCCCCTGCCTGTGTCCCCAAACAATGACCAGAAAAGCAGCAAAACCTTCATATTAAGGTGAAAATGATGGATGCATTAAAGTATTTCATCAAGGTGGATAGTGCCAAGCAGTTTCCTCTCCTGCAAGGGAAGTCTGTGACCATCAGCTCACCTTGTGGGTGGGAGAGGCAACCCCAAGTGGTGCTCAAGCACCGTTATTCCTATCCTGCTCCCCACAGGCTGTTTGTATTAGCGCCAAAAGCAGCAAATCTGCTTTACTGCCACTAAGAAAAGCCATTTGCTCTGCTGGGTAAACAGGCAAGGCAGGCTGGTGGCAAGCTGGGAGAAGCAGTAGGGGCTCGGGAAGGCAGTGGTTAGCCAAGGAACATCCCGGCTATATTTGTGATCCTGAACTGGCAAATATTTGTGGCAATATTTGTGATCCTGATATGGCAGGTCGCAATTTTTGTCTTTTTTCTATTAGCATGTAAGGAAAAGAAAATGGACTTTAGCATACCCCGGCATCCCATCAGGCCATTCAGCTGGAGCACCCAAGTCCTACATTTACGCTTTATCAAAGGTCTGAAGAAACCTTAACTTATATTGCAGCATTTAGGGGATGCTGAGTATATGGGGAACAAATGATAATGAAGGATCTTTTCCAAAACATGAAGGTTTGTCCCAAAAAAATAACCTAAAGGATAACGTAGTATCAGCTGACCTGCTGGCTGTAGGTGTCACTTTGGGGTTTTGTTACTATTTGCAATAAATTCGGATGTGGCTGGTGGTTATAAAATTCTATTTCCCTTCCAGGAAGACTCAGCAGTACCAGCTCAAGATCCTCTAATGCAAGTCTGATCACACTTGTCTTTCTTTTTAAGGCTTTCCCTGGAGTGAGGACATCCCCTGATGACCTCCGCCCTTCTTCTGCTTCCTTTCAAGGGACCTGTTGGCTTCTGATGAATATAGGGTCGACCCTCATACCCTTCACCAATTTTGCTCTCCAAAACGAAGGGCTGGCTTTAAACAGGTCCATTATAACACTGCATCATCCAGTTTTTGTTACCCGGCAACAAAGTACCGTAAGACCCCGTGACAAAAATACAGCATCCTTCCTCAAGGACCAGGGATCCTGCACCAAGGATGCATAGCACCTGAATTCCCAACTTCTAGAGGCATTTCCAAGGAAGGCTCCATGAGGTTGACACTGCAACACTATTACTCAAGGGCTAAATTGGGGGGAAATCCTCAAGAATACCTAAAGTTGTGTTTTAAGGGTTTTTTTTAGGGTAGCTTAAGAGCTGAGCTGCTGCCACGGGATGCCCCGGACTCCACCGAGCGAGCTGTGAAGGCATCAAGGTGTTGGTCACAGGTTAAAAAAAGTGGGAATGGTAAAAAATATGCTCACACAGGCAAAGAGAAGCACGTGGGGTGGGATGAGTGGCAAGAAATGGCAGCCAGCTCACACAGGAGAGCTGGGAGAAATCATCCTTAGAGCAAACGAGCCTCAAAGGCTGTAGGATGGAGAGAAGTCAAGGCTCAGCCCAGCGATAAGATGTCTAAACATTCAAATATAATGAACTAATTTACTCAACCAGTGTTCAGGGCAGCAATTAATGAAGGCCAAGATTTCGAGTCTGCTAATATCCCGTATTAGTCGCCCAGCGCTGAAACAGCGTGAAGATAACAAGGAGCTTTCTAGGAACTCCCAAACAGCATCTGACTGCCTCCTGATTACTGCAGATTGGAAAAAAACTCTGCTAATTAAAGAGCGGAATAGCTGTGACCCTTTTTCTGACTCACATTAGCAGGAGAGCAACTATCTTTAAATAAGAGATGGAAGCAGCGAGAGGAAATGCACGTTCAGAACGGCCGTATTCACCAGCCATGGGGACTCCTCCATCACAATGTCCTCCAGGAACCCAACAACGTCACCTACAGACCATCCAACCTCCTCTTTTTCAACCTTAAGGGTTTGGGTTTTTTTCTATTCTGAATTAATTTTTTTCAAAAGCCTTGGAAGCTGCCAGTCCTTGGCATCACGCTTCATTTCTGATGGGTGTCTGGAGGTGTGGACCAGCTCAACGCTGTGTGGTTTCACCGCCTTGAATGCCAATACTTGCTGCGGTTTCCCGATTGCTGAATCACAGACGATTTAGCTACGATATTAAAAAAGGTATTAAACATAATAGTCCAGGCAGATGTAATCTTCCGTGTTTATAAACTGGGAAAAAATAGAACAATTTGTAGGTAAAACCGAAGCATAATCAAGTTTTAATGACACAAGATGATTGATGTTCCTCTCCGAAAAGCATGTCTGACAGTTAATTTTAAAGCCTAATTATGACTATCTAACACCTTATTAGGATTAGGAGGTTGGAACAGCTCGTGCTCCTGTCGCTTCACGGTTCAGCAGCAGACTGGGATTTTAGAAGCAACAGCGAGCCTTTAAGCTCCAGCTCCTGTTAAAATTGCTGATTAAATCCCTCGTGCCACTCTAGAAGTCTCAACTTTATTGATCCTGCAACACAGAAGATCCCTGAATTGCACAGAACATTTTTCTCTATTAGCCCTAAGGCTGGCAAGGGGTGGTGGTGGGGAAAGCTTTGTGCTGAATTTTGTGTCGACTCCCTGTGTTTCCACACAAAGAGTTCACAACAAGCATGAGTGCTTAGATGGATAAGGAATTGGATGGATGGCCATTTCCAAAGAGCTGCAGTCAAAAACTCAATGACCAAGTTGAAACCAGTAATGACAGGTGTCCCTCAAGGGTCAGTATGGGGACTGATACTGTTTAATACCTCCATCAGTGAAGTACATGGTGGGATTGAGTGTACCCTTGGCAGGTTTGCAGATGACACCAAGCTGTGTGGTGCGGTCAACACGCTGGAGGGAAGGGATGCCATCCAGAGGGACCTGGACAGGCTGGAGGAGTGGGCACTGGTGAACTTCATGAGGTTCAACCAGGCCAAGGGCAAGGTCCTGCACATGGGTCAGGGCAATCCCAGCACAAGGACAGGATGGGCGGAGAATGGATTGGGAACAGCCCTGAGGAGAAGGACTTGGGGGTGCTGGGGGTGAGAAGCTGGCCATGAGCCGGCCATGTGCGCTGGAGCCCAGAAACCAACCGGATCCTGGGCTGGATCAGGAGAAGTGTGGCCAACAGGGCAAGGGAGGAGATTATCCCCCTCTGCTCTGCTCTCGTGAGACCCCACCTGGAGTGCTGTGTCCAGCTGTGGAGCCCTCAGAGTAAGAAGGATATAGACAGGTTGGAATGAGTCCAGAGGAGGCCACGGAGATGCTCCGAGGGCTGGAGCCCCTCTGCTACGACGAAAGGCTGAGAGAATTGAGCTTGTTCCTCTGAAGGCTCCGGGGACACCTTATAGTACCTTCCAGTACCTGAAGTGGCCGACAAGGAAGCGGGGGGGGGGAATGACTTTTTACAAGGGCCTGTAGCGTCAGGACAAGGGGTAACGGGTTTAAATTGAAAACGGGGAGATTTAGATTAGATATCAGGAAGAAATTCTTCCCATAGAGGGTGGGGAGCACTGGGACAGGCTGCCCAGAGAAGCTGTGGGTGCCCCATCCCTGGGAGTGTCCAAGGCCAGGCTGGATGAGGCTTGGAGCAACATGGTCTAGTGGAAGGTGTCCCTGCCCATGGCAGGGGGGATGGAACTAGATGATCTTTAAGGTCACTTCCAACCCAAACCACTCTGAGATTCTATGATTCTATGGCTGGTTCTGAGTGTCTGGCCCTGCTTCTGCCACTGCCCTTCAGCTTGGCTCATCCTCCTCCTCCAGCATTTTTCTGTCTGCCTTCCCTACACCCAGGGAGCTGGAGGAACAGCTTTGGAGCAGTGAGCATGGGGACATCACAGGGGACAGCATCATGGAAGTCCTGCCTGGGACGTTGTCACTGCCACCACTATTCTCACCAGGAAGACAAAAAATCAAATAGGAAGCTCTGGGGCAGAAATAACCATAAAATAGTAACCATGCTCACTAGTGTGCTCAAAGCTTTGTGTCTATGACCACCCTGACCTCAACTGCAGCATCTAAGCAACGAAACGAAACAGCACAGGAAAAATTAAGCTGTGAAACACCATCATTAAAGGACAAAAAAGCCAAAAGGCAAAGGCATGTTCTCACACTGTAGGCAAGGCCAGGATGAAGGCACCTGGGCAGCCCCTACCCAGTCTTGAAGTTCATCCATGCCTTGCCATGGTCTTTCACTGCACGTTCACAGCCCCGTGGAGCCCTCAGCACCTTTTCTGTCTTACCGGTGCAGGTGTGGGGAGATACTGAGCAGCTATTGCTTATTTATTCATATTTATCCCTGTTCAGTGTGCAGCTCCAGTCTGTACTGGTGGGAAGTTTTCACCCTGGGAACAGAAGGACTCATCCCCCAGGCTTCTCCTTGGCCATCCTCCATCCACATCTGACACCTTCCCGTCGCTCATGAGCAAGTTTTCACCCATCTCCTGCCAACGGACACCCGGGAAAGGCTGTTCTCTCAGGAACAAAACCTGGGCTAGGTGAGATGGAGCCAAGAACCAATTTGGGATGCCCAACCTGAAATGCTTCTGACTTTTTCAGAGCCTGCGCTTGAGATGCCATCTCCCCGCAGAGCTCTGGCGAAGCCAACCGCAGCTACAAGCCTGAAGCATCTCTGCAAATCAAACCTCAAGGCTTTATCTATTCAATTTAATTTCCAAATTAAATATGCCCAAGCCAGTTCTCTGGGAACGAGGCCAGCCTGCATGGGTCTGGCCAGTGGCTGCAGTATTAATCTCCTTTATCACCCACACTGGGTGGTCACAGCCAAATTTTGCCCCTAAACCCTTTCCTACCCCAGTACTTGCTCTTTTCCTCTCTGATTTTGAGGGAGGAAGCTCACCTGCAGCAGAATGGAGGTGCAAAGGGGAGGAGAAAGCCCATCCAGGCATGGGTTGAACTCCAAGAGCATTTTCACAAATATCTATGTTTCTACTAATTACAAGCTGAGATTTTCCAAACACAACACAGTCAAATATGGTCTGGCATGAGATTAGGTGTGCAAAGCTCATGCACCGTGTCAGGTGTACAGCCCCTACCCCAAAGAATGGTAGGGATGACCCTTTTCAAAAAGAAAGGTTCCCGAAGGCTTTTAATAGGATTATTTTTAATAATTGTTTAATAATAAAAAAGAAACAATATTTCTTCCTCTCATCTAATTCTGAAAATTATTTGATTTAACATAAAAAATGGAGCCTGAAGCAGACAGACGGTGAGGAATGGTTCAACCCACCTGTGTGCATGGGCGCAGCGGTCCCAGCCTTGCGAACATAGACCGTGGAGAGTCACAGAATCACAGAATGGTTTGGGTGGGAAGGGACCTTAAAGATCATCTTAGTTCCAACCCCCTGCCATGGGCAGGGACACCTTCCATAGCCCAGGTTGCTCAAAGCCTCATCCAGCCTGGCCTTGGACACTCCCAGGGATGGGGCATCTACAGCTTCTCTGGGCAACCTGTCCCAGTGCCCCCCACCCTCTGCAGGAAGAATTCCTTCCTGATGTCCCATCTCAATCTTCCTCTTTCCATTTAAACCCGTTGCCCCTTGTCCTGTCACTCCCTGCCCTAGTATAAAGTTCCCCCCCAGCTTCCTTGTGGGCCCCTTCGGGTACTGGAAGGCTGCTAAGTCACTTTAAGATATCTTATATTTTCTCTCCAAATACAGCTGGGAGTTTCTCCAGGTCCCAGGGGTGATTGGAAGGTTAATTCTGCATTTTGAACCTAGACGTGGTCTCACCTCATGCTTGCATCACGCACCACGCTAGCCATGCCCTGGCTTTAGCAGGCAACATGAGGGCGAGAGCAGGCAAGAGCAGCGGGGCAGGGGCCAGAGGACAACCCGCATACCAGGGGAAGCACTGGGAGTCTTATCAGGGAGCTTATCACCATTCCTGGAGGCACTGTTTTGCCTCTTAGGGGATGAGATTACAGGGCTTGGCCTGGAAAAGCCTGTTTGACTTCCATGGGTGAGCAGTAACTCCTCTCCCTGCCTCTGCTCAGACAGTTTGAGTTTTAAAAGGTGGGAATTCCACTCGGATTCCTTGAAAATCATGCTTTTCATAGGACCATGGAATCATTTACTTTGGAAAAGGCCTTTAAGCCCACCCAGTCCAACCGGTAACCCCACACTGCTCATCCTACCACTGACCCATGGCCCTGAGCACCTCGGCCACACGGCTCTGAAACCCCTCCCGGGATGGGGACTCCCCCCTCCCTGGGCAGCCCCTTCCCATCCTGACAGCCCTTTCCGGGAAGGAATTTCCCAATATCCCACCTAAACCTCCCCTGGCACAACTTGAGGCTGTTTCCTCTTGTCCCATCACTTGTCCCTTGGGAGAAGAGACCAACCCCCACCTCTCAGCACCTTCCCCTCAGGAATTCTCTCTCTTAAGGGAATAGGAAATTATCTCCCTTTTTGCTTTTTCTACACGTACCCTTCTGCTCAACCGCAGAGCATCACCACTGCAGGTATAAACCTGCCAACAACCTCAGGGTGCTTCTGGGGACTAAAAGCTCAGCCTTCACCCTTCTCCACTTGTCTTCCTCCTCTGAAGGAGCGCTAGGGAGGGTTGGTGCTCTCTTCCATGCTCCTTCATGGTTTTAACACACACAAACAGAATGGAGCAGGGATGCTATCTCGTTTTTGGAAGGAATAACCCAACAGCTCTGTAAAATTTCATCCCAGAAGGGAACTGGAGCAGCACAATGGTTCCACCAGGCAGCAGAAGATGATGGATCTGCTACATGGTGACAGCGAGCACCCCAGGACCTGCAGCACTCTCACCTGGGTCAGCGCTCAGCACCCCGGGAAGGGCACATGGACACCTGCACGGACATGAATGATCCCATCCGATGCAAACAGGCTGATCTCAAATAACCCCATCCCCAAATAAGCCCCCAGAGGGGAGGCAAATGGGCACAAAACAACCAAGTAAAACCCCAGAAGAAAAGGTTTATTTACTGAATGCTGCAGAAGAAGCCTGATAAGTTCTGTTCTCGGTCCCGGTGTCCACCGGGAGATGGAAGGTGCCCTCCGTGGCACAGGAGGAGGAGGTCTGTGGCCAGGCTTGCTTCATCAGAAGTGTAGCTTGAGTGGAGACAGAGAAGAGGTGTCACACAGAGCAATGAAGATACAACTTCCCACATACATGTCACATTTGAAGCACTTTGCTGCCCTCTTCCTTTCCCCTTCCCATCTTGTAGGGACAACTGTGCGTAAGAATTTCACCCCATGGTTCCTCTCACCCCACCTGCTCCCCATGGAGGGATGGTTTGCACAGTGCATTGCAGGAAACCAGTAACCTACCCCAAGAAGCTCTACACCTGGGGGACGTGGCCAGCAGAGCCACCATCCCTCCCCAGATACCACTGGTCACTTCTGTTCATAGGGACCAGTAACGGCTGTCCTTGGCCTTCTGTTTTCCAGCTGGAAAACTGTCTGAGCTTGGTGTACAAGGCATTTTATGCACAGTAAAACCCTGTGAGCTGCTTGCATGGCAGGTACCGCCACTGGACAACATACTGGTCACTGTGACCATCCCATCACTGCGTTGGGGGGCCCTTAGATACTGTGGAAAGGGCAGTCAGCAGAAGCAGGGGGGCTTGGGCAGGTCGTCCTGTAACCCAGTTTTAAGAAGCCAAGTAAGATAATCCAGAAGAATCTCAAGAGCCAAATCTTGTGGGATTTGAGAAGGGACTGAAATAATTCAGTCATTTTGTGGGGCTTAAATTTTCTGAAGGAGGAAAAGGTCTTACACAAACTGCCATAATACACCTCCGTATGACGAACCAACACTGGCTCTAGCTTTATCCTATATCCAAACACCTTGCCAAAGGTTGTCTAAGAAGCCGTTACACCCAAGGCTTTCTGGAGCACATCTATGGAGAAGGTGGATCACCAACCCAACACCACCACCCCCCCACAACCAGGCTCCTTCCCAAACTTGGTGCCTCCAGGAAAGGTATTTTTCTGTTTTTTTTTTTCTTTTTTTTTTTCACTGAAACTATGGATCTATCCTAACATTTTGCTCCAGATTAATCTTAAACAGTGGCCCCACCATCCTCGGTTTAAGCCCCGCCACCTCCCAACGGAGCGCGTACAGCTTTTGAAAGCTTCAGCCAGTTCTTGCAGCTCGCTGCTTGCCGGCTGAACGAGCTGCACTGGTTGCCATTATAAAAGAAATAAGCTCCAGGTTTTCCACGTATGTATTTCTCATACCCAGCTACTAAAGAAAGAAAACCAAGCAAGGGTTGATCGATCCTCAGCAAGCTGCTTAGTGATTAGACCTCGCTGTGAAGTCGTGGAGGGTAAAGGAGGTAAAATGATGCAGCGGCTGGAATCAAAGAAAAACATACCAATTTATGGCTTCTTTAAAGGTATTTTTTTGTGAATGCAGAAGGTAGACTGCTGACACACTCTCTCTACACCAAATTACTGAATTCTCCAAGATTTCTGGAACGTTGGAGGTCAGGTAATGTCCCCATTGTCCCCTCCTCCCTGTATGGTGGTGTTAGGGACAGGCAGGATTTCCCCAGAGATGCAGTAAAGGGCTTTTGGGGCAGATCTGCCAACTCAAGAGACCTCTGGGGCAAAAAATATGGCAAGAGAGGAACAACAGAAACATGATTTTCTAGGCAGGGAACTGTTTTGGACAGTAGAACATGCTGGAGGGAAGGGATGGCATCCAGAGGGACCTGGACAGGCTGGAGAGGTGGGACCGTGCCAACCACATGGAGTTCAGCCAGGCCAAGGGCAGGGTCCTGCACAGGGGTCGGGGCAATCCCAGCACAAGGACAGGCTGGGTGGAGAATGGATTGGGAACAACCCTGAGGAGAAGGACTTGGGGGTGCTGGGGGGCAAGAAGATGGACATGAGCCGTCTGTGTGCGCTGGCAGCCCAGAAAGCCAACCAGATCCTGGGCTGGATTCAGAGCAGTGTGGCCAGCAGGGCGAGGGAGGGGATTCTGTCCCTCTGCTCTGCTCTGGGGAGACCCCCCCTTCCAGTTCTGCCTCCAGCTCTGGGGCCCCCAACAGCAGGAGGACACGGAGCTGTTGGAGCGAGGCCAGAGGAGGCCCCGGAGATGCTCCGAGGGCTGGAGCCCCTCTGCCCTGGGGACAGGCTGGGGGAGTTGGGGGGTTCAGCCTGGAGAAGGGAAGGCTGCGGGGAGACCTCAGAGCCCCTTCCAGTGCCTGGGGGGCTACAAGAAAGCTGGGGGGGCTTTTTGCAAGGGCCTGTAGTGACAGGACAAGGGGTAATGGGTTTAAATGGAAAGAGGGAGATTGAGATGGGACATCAGGAAGGAATTCTTCCTGCAGAGGGTGGGGAGGCCCTGGGACAGGTTGCCCAGAGAAGCTGTGGATGCCCCATCCCTGGGAGTGTCCAAGGCCAGGCTGGATGAGGCTTGGAGCAACCTGGTCTAGTGGAAGGTGTCCCTGCCCATGGCAGGGTGATGGGAACTAGATGGACTTTAAGGTTCCTTCCCACCCAAACTGTTCTGTGATTCTATGAACCAGCCAAGCTCAGACAAAACAGTCTGGGGCAGAAAGAACTCTTTGGGAGGGACACCGCAGCTCACAGGAGGAGGAGGAGGGTTCCTTATCCTCCCAGGGAAATTACACATGAAGACATTTTAAAGCTGCACATCATAACTCCTTCTCCCAAGCAATTTCCTACCCCCGAGGGGCTCAGCGCTAAGCCCCACAGAAAAGTCTTCATGACTTAGTCAGAGCTTGTGAACCTTTCTGCAGCCCAAAGGCAAGAGCAATGATGTTTCAACCCCTTCAACACCTCCATGTCCGCTCAGACTCCTAATTAATCACCTCTGAAGATGCAACTGTAAATCTGGAGTGCCACAGGGCTGGAAGTTGGGAACGAACGATTGAGGAGGCCAAGGAGGAATTGGGTGTCACAGCTCATGCCAGCTGCAACGTGGGTCCTCATGAATGGATACCGCTGCCCAGAGAGTGGAGAAGCACTGCTGCCGGGCTGTTGGTCCACCAAAAACTCATGAGACAGCTCTCCTAGTGTGGACAGAAATACATGGAGGACGCTTTTCTGGATAGCATGGCAATCATCAGTGGTACGGAGATGTTTATGGGTCTGGCTGGATGGTGCTCCACTGCTGGAGATGTGGAAAAGTGCTCCTTCCTCCTCACCTCCTTCAAGAGAAAACCAGGAGGTTTGTGGGAAGTGAGAGATTCAGAGAGCAATTTCTCCTCCACTCGAGCACTGATCATGTTCTGCTCTGAGCCTGTGCCCTCCTCCCAAAGGTTTGTGAGTTATTAAGGATTTCCAGACTGCCTTGCTTTATTTGCCACGGTACACTGCACTCCTGAACACCTCACTGGAGAGCAAACTCCCAGCACCGAGACAGAAACACTCCTTCACTTAGGATTTCATTCAAAATCAGATTAATTTTTGCCTCTGGATTACACAAAGGTTTTAATCTCCAAGACTGATGAGACACTTTATTTAGATGTGATACGAATCCTTCCACTGTGGTTTCTCCTCTCCACATCAGACCTACTGAAAAATCAAAGTAATTTGGGTCTGAGGTGGCTGGGAGCTTGCCATAGCTATGCGTGTTCTGTACACTAAATCACGGATCCTTGGAGAATCCATCACTTAAAACTACACGAAAGGTGAACCAAGGAGGCTTTTAGGAACATTAATATCTCCTGGTCCTTTGCAAGCGCTACAGTTCACAGAGGCTACAAGCCAGCCATGACTATCTAAGAACCATTTAAGGTCTATCTCCTACCAGTGTCTTCTGGATTTGGCTTAGCCTCTCGCCTAGGCTGTTCAATGAATAATTAAGAGCTTTTATTCGTTATCTGTTGGATCCCTGGAAAATCTAGCGGTGGGAACCGTGCATGCAGTTGGGTCTCTGCAGCGCTGGGGCTGCTCTGTCACCCTGCGAGACCTCTAACCAAGGTGGTAACATTCTGGACATATTTTAAGTGGAAAAAAGAAGAATATGAGCCAGATGAGCTTGAAGAAAATTCTGTGAATCAACTGGGGTACAGAATCGCCACGCAAGGATGAAGCAGATGATACAGTGTATATGGTACAGGTATTTCTTGCTTCCCTGTGCCAACATTCTTTGTGATGGATATGGCCTTGAGCCTCGGACAAAGTTTGAAATAAGCTTAATTCCCCAGACAGTCCCATTGCTGTGTGCTCGAGTGCCTCAAAACGGTGGGAGCATTTGTTCTTAGAAAGCTTTGCAAGGCTCTGCAGGATATTCACCCCGCCAGATCCCACGATACCCACCTTAGGGGACCCATTGATATCCCTAAATAGTTGGTGGGCGCCTACAGCGGACGGTTCAGAGCACTTACGGGGGGAAAGAAGATGCCTACGCTTTCCCTCTGCCTTTAAGGGCACTGAAGTAATGGATGCAAAGTGTTATTCTCCCCTGCATTATTAATAAACGCAGTTAAAGCCTAAGCCAACCTCCATGAGAAAAGCGTGTGCCCTACTTTCAGGAAAATAAAAAGGCATGCTTTAATGAAGGAAGTTATAACAAAACAACCATCTCAGGAAGAAAGAATGCCTGGGAGGGAACATGCACCAGCCTTAATGAAGACATAATTTTTTTCTTTTTTTAAATTAACGTGCCTCGTGTCTGCAGTAGAGTGATTTTAGACACTCGTTTTTACATACTTGAAAGGATTATTTTTTTTTAATAGCACTGTCCTAAATAACCAGGCTTATTGCAAGCATCAGGGTTTGCAATGCCGGTGTTTCGCAGTGATCTTGTAGCCCGACTTGTGTCTCTCCCTGTAACAAATATGGAAAAACACAACAGGAAAATCGCACAAGGCAGAAACTTGTGTTGTTTCAATGATTTGGGATGGAAAGAAATTCATTCCTTTGCTTGACGTGGAGCTCCTTCGGCTGAGCTTTGCACACAGTGCAGTGGCTGGCTGCAATCTACGTCTTGGGAAGGGTTGGTTTGACATAAACTGGTGAAGAATTTGTCATCCTTCTGGTGCTCAAACATTGACCAGATTCCGAGCAGAGAGAGAGAGAGAAATCCAGTTCCAGTTACCATTTTCCCTTCCTCACCGCTGCTGGATCTGCATGGACCACAGAGACTCGAGACTTCTCCAAGGTCTTCTCCATGTCTCCTTACGCTTCTCTGATTGATTACAAAGTTTGGGGCACTAAAGCATTTAATTTTCCATGTGGGTCCCAGGATTTTGGGAGCCATGAAGTCAAGATAAGAGCACGAGCATCGCTGAATTCCAGAGTGGCGTCAGGAACTGTAGTGTTTGGAAGACATCACCAAGGAAGGTGGATGGCACAGAAGTAGCAGGTATTTGAAACCTAGACTTTGAAAACTAACCAGAACTGATGCACTGCACTTGGGGTGAACCACACCAAAGGCAGGAGCAGAAGGCAGTCTTCATCTTCGCTCTGTGGCAGATCTCTTGCTAAGATTTGGCACGGAAGCCAAGCAAAAACTCATGAGGTGTGGGGCAAGAGACACTTAACCAGAGAGCCACTCTGGGGAACACCTTTAGGGTGGACCAGAGAGGGTGATCAAGCTTGTACACAACAGTTTCTTTCAAGACCGACAGCTCGCATTCAGTTACATCCCACAAATACAGGAGTCACAAGCAAAGGATGCTCTTCCCACCCTTTTCAACCTCTATTCCAAGTAGTATTAAGGGGTGCATTTGCCTGGTTAACTTACATAAGGAGAATAAGACATCCAAGAGGATGAAACTTTGGCTTGTGACTGCTTTTTTAGTGATCCTGAAGGATTCTGAAGCCCAGAGGAGAAGGACCTGGGGGTACTGGGGGATGAGAAGCTGGCCATGAGCTGGCCGTGTGCGCTGGCAGCCCAGAAAGCCAACCAGATCCTGGGCTGGATCCAGAGCAGTGTGGCCAGCAGGGCGAGGAGGGGATTCTCCCTC
Organism: Rhynochetos jubatus; assembly: GCA_027574665.1. Classification (NCBI taxonomy): domain Eukaryota; kingdom Metazoa; phylum Chordata; class Aves; order Eurypygiformes; family Rhynochetidae; genus Rhynochetos; species Rhynochetos jubatus. The sequence goes on from CM050649.1 coordinate 133,379,678, forward strand.
TCTGCTCTGCTCTGGGGAGACCCCCCCTGGAGTGCTGTGTCCAGCTGTGGAGCCCTCAGCTTAAGAAGGATATCGACCAGTTGGAGCGAGTCCAGAGGAGGCCACAAAGGTGCTCTGAGGGCTGGAGCCCCTCTCCTATGAAGACAGGCTGAGAGAGTTGGGCTTGTTCAGCCTGGAGAAGGGAAGGCTCCGGGGAGACCTTATTGCAGCCTTCCAGTACCTGAAGGGGGCTACAAGGAAGCTGGGGGGGACTTTTTCCAAGGGCAGGGAGTGACAGGACAAGGGGTAAAAGATTTAAACTGAAAGCAGGGAGATTTAGATTCGATATCAGGAAGGAATTCTTCCTGGAGAGGGTGGGGAGGCCCTGGGACAGGTTGCCCAGAGAAGCTGTGGATGCCCCATCCCTGGGAGTGTCCAAGGCCAGGCTGGATGAGGCTTGGAGCAACCTGGTCCAGTGGAGAGTGTCCCTGCCCATGGCAGGGGACTTGGAACTGGATGGTCTTTAAGGTCCCTTCCAACCCAAACCATTCCATGATTCTATGATTTCTGCCAGCAGGTACCACCCCCCTCCCGGCACAGGAGGTCTGAAATGGAAGAACCTTGTTGCTGGATGGGATGCGTTTGAGAGCAGCAATTTTGCTGGGAACACACAGCATCGCTTTCTGCATCGAGGCAGCTAAAGGCTCAGCATCTAAACCTGCTTAAAAATACATTTAGAGTTAGTCTGCTGTTTCTGAATCAAAGATTTTAAATATAAAGCTGATGCCCTCTGATGCCAAGCGTGTTTGATGGACGGCATGAACCCCAGCAGCATGTTGTTCTCCGCGGCGGGGTTATTTCCAGCCTCCTGTATGACAGTAGCTGATTCAATTTGAGTAAGCGCTCTCTGTACCGATACAGACGACTGGTTTCAAATCAGCCACTGAACCACAGGATTACTTTAACTCAATTCTATTTAACGCAGTGGAGGATGCTGCCCGCTCTGTCGTGTGTACCCACCGCCGGAATATTTTATGGAGGTTATTTTGCATTAGAAGTCTTTCAAAAATTCTTAATTTTTCTCCTTTAAGTCTGTTATCCATAGAAAAGTGACCACTGACAGTGGGTGTAACACTGGGAGGTCCTGAGCAGCGGAGCCGGTGTGCTTTCCGGAGTTAATGTGGCCTCTTGCCTGCAGCAGAATCGGGATCTTAAATGATTTAATTCAATAAAAACGGGCAGGGAGTTGCAAGTAGCTTGAAAAACCTCTAAATTTAAGAAAGGTCTGAGCCAGGCTTGCTTCTGCAGCATTTGCTCTGCCTCTACAGGTAACGGCGACAGACGCTGTCCTCACTCACAGCATCACACAGGCTTTTTTTCTCCCCTAACCGGCATTTGTGCATCCCCGGCTCCTGAGCCGCTGGCCTGAGCACAGCAGAATCCCCGAAAGCATCCTTCCTCCCGGCTGCACACGAACGAGCTGAGGGCTCTGAACCATGCCTCCTACGAGATAAATCTCCAAATAGCAGAGGGGGAGAAAAAAACCCTGCTGTGGTATTAAATGGCATTGATTTCCAGAGCTGCGTGATTGTTTACAGGGAGGATGGAGGCTTCTGCACAAGAGTTGGGTTGAGGAGCACCAATTTGAATCATCCTCAGCGTTTCCTCGCTAATTTGGTGCTTAGCTATGTGGTGTTACGCGCTGGAAGATTTTTGTTCTCCGTGCAAAACGACCTGTCAGCTTTCCGGACATTAGGAGAATTTTAATACGGGAATTATTAAAAGGATTTTTTTTCAGAATCATAAACAGAGAGATGAAATTGAAACGTCGAGACGGCTGCGAAGGCTTTCTTGCTGGAGCGTTAAGCTGCCTAACGAAAAGATCTGGCGAGGGGGGACCAAAAAAATGATCAGAGGATGGTTTTTTATAGAGAGCAAGTCGGTAAAGATTAGGATTGTACTTCAGAAGGGAGAGTCAGGGCGGGGAACAAAAGGCTGGCTGGCACAAAGAAGATTGACCGGGGCTCTCGTTTCCCCTCTCACACCATGCAGATGTAAAGCAACAGACAATTATTTGCATTGCTTTAAAAAAACATAATAAATCAGTAACTCAAGCCTTAATTAATCTGCAGAACTGCTTGCTGCAAAGTATTGCAGTGATAAAACACAGCGAGAATCAAAGCTCGGGGGAGGTTAAGCGTCTTTAATGAACGAGAGGACACCCGCTGCCACAGCCACCAGGAAAAAGGTAGGGAAAAATCAAAGTCTTTGTGGTTCTGTGCTTATAAAAGTCGCTGACTGACAAGGTTTGGGGCAGATTATTCCATACCGAACAATCACGAGAAAACTTTTAAAGGCTGATCTGGCTGTTTTCAGGGAGGAGAGACCCGGGCGGATGGACAACCCGGGCAGATGGACAACCCGGCCCTCGCCGAGCGTGGTGGCTCCTTTCTGCCAGGTGGACGTCACAGGCTGTAGACATCACTGCTGGAATGATGGGGCTCAAGAAGGGGTACCCAAGGGCTTGCTGCTGCCCACCTGTGCCAACCCCAATTTCCAGGGTTTTCCCTGTGTTTCCTTGTTCTCTCTTGTTCTTTTTGACTGTTTCTTTGTTGTCTGGATTGGGACATCACCTCTTTTTCATTTTTGCTGTGAGTACAAGGAACTTCTTTGTTCAAGAGAAGGAGGTTTGTCCTCCAGCCTACTCCAGGACCTTGCCCAGAGAAGCTGTGGATGCCCCATCCCTGGGAGTGTCCAAGGCCAGGCTGGATGAGGCTTGGAGCAACCTGGTCTAGTGGAAGGTGTCCCTGCCCGTGGCAGGGGGTGGCACTGGGGGGGCTTTAAGGTCCCTTCCAACACAAACCATCCTGTGATTTTACGCTTTTACACACCGTGCAGGTCCCATTTCTCAATCTATTCTTACTATCCTAACCTATGCCAAGAAGGAATAGGTTATCTGGGGGGACTAAGGAAGCTGGGGGGGACTTTTTACAAGGGCCTGTAGTGATAGGACAAAGGGTAATGGGTTTAAATTGAAAGTGGGGAGATTGAGATGGGACATCAGGAAGGAATTCTTCCTGCAGAGGGTGGGGAGCACTGGGACAGGTTGCCCAGAGAAGTTGTGGATGCCCCATCCCTGGGAGTGTCCAAGGCCAGGCTGGATGAGGCTTGGAGCAACCTGGTCTAGTGGAAGGTGTCCCTGCCCATGGCAGGGGGTGGGACTTCATGATCTTTAAGGTCCCTTCCAACCCAAACCATCCTGTGATTCAGGACTCATTTGGGAGGGGATTAACCATCAGCCAAGACCAGAAGAACCTCTTGATGTCCCAAGAGGCTAGCATCTAGATCCCATCCCTAGTTGATGTGCAAGGGACTTCCCAACACGATGGCATGAACACGCAGCCATCAGCTACTAAAATGTGTGCTGAGGAGGTAAAACCCTGTGTAGAAACATGGTTGAGGGAATTATAGGGAAAATATGCTTGGTTTCCATAGGGTATCCATGATTCTATGAAGAAAGCAATCCCATAAAACACCATCCTAGAGGCCTCTTTCTCTGAGGGTAACTTGACAATGTGTCAGAGTTACTTGAGACAGCATCTACAACCCTCACCTTGGGTTCCTGTTCCTTATGAGCATGAAGGACATCCCAGGCAGGATTCATCTCGAGCTCTCCTGCTAGGAAAAGACAGGCACCCATGGGGAGTCTGTCCCCAAAGACGGGCTAAATGTCTCTCTGGGGAGGTCTCTTTCTCTCCACTGAATACTGAGGGACTGGGCTGGAAGGGTTAGAGACCTAAAGTCTATACAGCTAAAGGGAACCAAATCTTCCCTAAATGTGGCAATTGCTCCAGCTGTTTAAAATACTTGAAAATTTCCTAGTGGGTGTTTTTTCCTCTTATTTTTAATTTGGGAAATAAAACTTAGAGCTGAAATAAAATCCTTCCAGGGGAATGTGTGGATTTCATCAAGATTTTGCAAAGAAAAGTATTTTGTTTGGATGGCAACGCAGGATTTCTGGGGGTTGTTTCAATTTGTTTTCTAATAGGAACTCCAGCCTCCCAAGGATGGTTTCTGAGATGTACAAGAAGCAATATAGACCCCTCAAAAAATTCTTCACCCTGCAGTGATTTGGTGCTCCCCCTCACTTGGGTGTCCCCTTGGTCATCTCCTAAATCAGTGGTGGAGCTGCTGCCTGCAAGAGGCGTGGGCAGTGGGTGGGGACAAGAGACATTTTATAGGGTCCAGACCAATATGCAGAAACACTGGAGTATTTACACCCCTGGCTGAGCAGGGCGGACGTTGCCAGCCTCTGGCAGGACAAGCTACTAATAAATTTGCGGGTTTTCTTATGCTATGGAGCTCTTTTCACTTTACTTGTTCGGTGTTATGATCCTTCAGGGGAATTTGAGGGTGGCCAGCACACATCTAGGGGAACAAAACTTGTTTCATATTACACGTTAACATTTCCAGTGGGAAGAAACACAGCTAAAGGCCCTACCAGAAGCATATAAAACTGAATAAAACACAACAGATCCCTTACAGAGTCATCCGCAGTAACGGCTTTATTTAATAACCCTGCAAAATAACCAGATTGAAACTGTGATGTGGAGAAGACAGCACCAAAAGTTTTTGGCAAAGAAACCCTCATTCCTGCTTCATCGGCCTTGGAAAAGCTCCTGAGCCTGGGGATTCACTGATTTTATGACAACCAGGAGACAGAAAACTTGGCAAATCAGAGGAGAAAGGGTTTAGCAAGACTGCCACAAAGTGTGTCTTTGTGTTCGTTACGCAAACATCTATTTCACTCCGATGACTACTGAACACTTCGCTGAAAAGACGGCTTTATTCAGAAGTTTTAAAATCCTGCAGCTCTTTTGAGGCGAAGCACTCAGAATAAACATCTCGGCCAACCAAAAAGCCACGGAGTCAAAAGGAAAGGCGAGATAGTATTTTTCATCTCCAATGTGTGCTTGGAAATGGGTGAGAAAGAGATTTCTTTTCAGGCCTTTTTCATAAAAACCATGAAAAAAGGCTCAGTCCTGATTTCAGAAATGCTTTTCTAATCACCGTTCAGGCACTCCCAATTCTCGCATTTGACCTGTGTGACTGCGTCCCTTAAAGAAAACACCCTGCCAACACACCACAGCCTAAAAAACCCACCGCTAATAAAGGATGTTCTAAGCACAGACTGGTTTGGGTGGGAAGGGAACTTAAAGCCCACCCAGTGCCAGTCCCTGCCATGGGTAGGGACACCTTCCACTAGACCAGGTTGCTCCAAGGCTCATCCAGCCTGGCCTTGGACACTTCCAGGGATGGGGCACCCACAGCTCCTCTGGACAACAAGACCTCAAGATGGCTATTAAATAGGAGAATTCCTTTTCTTACACCACCTTTCACTTAATTCACACTGGATAACAGTTACATTTTGAAACTGCTACTTAGCCCTTGGGTTTCTACCATCCTTCATCATGCCAAGAGGCTTCCGTCCCCCATGTAATTTGACTGGAAGCAGAGAACTTAACCACGCTTTAAACACTCAAGGTTGCTTGGTCCTTCCAAGGGGCTGGTTTCACTAAAGTACTTAAATATAGGTTTGACTTCAGTTAAATTATTTCCTGAGTGTGAGCCTAAGAGAAGTCTTCAACTCTAAAAAGAAACAGACTTGGATAAAGGTTTCCAAGTTTGGGCTCAAAAACGTAAAAACCGAAGTGATTGATTTAGCAGAACAACTCAAATATTCCTCATTAAGCACAGAAGCTCATTAGCCTGTGCTGTGGTGAAGACAGCTCCTTGTGGAGAGTTGGGAATTACTCCATGACTCCTGCTTTGGAGTAACTTCTCTGCTGACTTAAAAACAGTGGAAGGTCCACTTCTTATTCCATTCTGTTCTAATGGATATGGATCTTCTACTGCTGGCAGCCCTCGGCTATAAGCAATTCCCCCATCTCCCCACCTCATGGAGATGACGTGTTCAACCTTGAAGTGATGGATGGGGCATGAGGGGGTCTGTGTTCATGCCTCCCACATGCTTTGATGGCTTTCTCCTCTCCAGCTCCCTCCAGGCAGGTGGGAAGGTTGCGGACACGGGTGCATCCTCCTCCATCCAGACCCTTCTTTAAGAGTTGGACTTGATAATCTTAAAAGTCTTTTCCAACGTAAAAGATCCAACGATTCTCTGCATCCACACAGCAGCGAAACCAGAACCATGGGCTGGGTGTGTGTTTGGTCAAGGGACAACAGTGGAAAACAGAAGGGAGGTGCGGAGAAATGGTGCTCAGCAGCAGGCAGGAGAAGGAGCTTGGCCACCTAGTCATGGGCTTTTATCAAAAATACCCCACCTGGCTAATGTAGAAATTCAATGAGAAACAGCTTTGTGGGTGATGAGGGGAGAGGAGCAGCAGGGACGAGGGGGACGCTCGCTTGGACAGGTAAGAGGTGAAGAGGACAGGCATGGCTGGCTGAGCTGAAAGAGCAGTAAGGCTCTGGACACCCAGAATGAATGGAGGGGGGTTGTTTCTGTAAACAAAGACAAGTAGCCTGTGCTGGATGCGAGCGAGAGGGAGGCAAAGACGGGGATGACACGGTTAAAGCAGCTGAGTGGGAGAATTATTTTTGGACCAGCTCTCTGAAAGGATGGAGGAGAATTTGCCAAGGTTGGAGACGACAGAGGAGGCCCCCAGGGTAGGGGCTGATCTACAGATGATGAATGCGTTACCCAAAGCCTGGCTGGTAGGATGGTTCTGGGGAACTGCAGTGAGGATGCAGAAGAGCATGGGGCTGGCGTGAAAAATGAAGACCTTGTACCTCCAAGTAAGTTTTCCCAGAGATAGATGGGGGGAGTAGTGGAGAAGGGAATAAAGGACAGATCCTGGCTGAGCTTTCATGGAGAGCTGGAAGAGGCAGATGACAAATACGTCCCAATGAACACACGTCAGAAGAGGTAGAAACAACTGGCCAAACTGGGAAAGCCAAGGGGAAACAAGATTTTATGGAGAAGAGTGCAGCTGGTGCTGTCAAGGACACCCAGCATACCAAGGCTAAGGCAGAAGAGTTCCTGGGTTTGGCCAAGAAGAGCATGCCACGTCTTTGGAAGAGCCATTTTGGGGTGGTGGGAAGGACAGGAGCTGGACAGAAGACACTAGGACAGTCTCAGAGTCCTTCAGTGCCACAGGAAAGAGGAGGACAGTAAAGGCAGGGCATGGGAGATGCAGCCATCAAACAGGACATGGTTGGTGATGCTTCTGCATCTATGACATGGAAGGAGGAGAGGACAAGCAGGAGATGATAGCATGCGATATTCAGCCGTTCAGATGGATAAAAGCCATCAGTGCGCAGGTATCAGCGATGAGGATTGCAAAATTCCTGGGATTAGCATTAAGAAATAATTCATGGCTCAAAAGTACTTTGCAATGTAGAGAAATATTCCCAGTGGCAGCGTTAGGAAGGGAAGAGCTTAACGCAGGCCCCTTCCCTGGAAAGTATTTGCTGACAAGCACAGGGAAACCGCTGGGATTTGTACACCAAGCAGTAAAAGGTAAATCCTCCTGCACGTTTCAACATGCCTGATCTCGTCTCCACACACTCATTTTTTTACCTGGGGCATAGCCGGGGCTGCTGGTTGGATACATGTTTGGGTTGTAGGCCGGGGCAGCGGTGGGATAGCCCGTCGGATAACCTGCAATGAGAAGAAAAAAAAAAAGAGAAATTACGCTTAGAATCATAAATCACAGACTGGTTTGGGTTGGAAGGGACCTTAAAGATCATCCAGTCCCATCCCCCTCCAATCGCTTCTGTCAACGGGGAGCGAGAAGAGGAGATCACCCCCGGACAGCAATAAACAACCTGCGTGTGCCAAGAGGCCATCGGCAGAGCTGAGAGGTAAAGCACAGAGGTATCCTCAGGTGGCCAGGGTGTGGGAAGGACAATGAATGTGCTCTACAGACTTCCACGTGACATCATCAATATTTCATCTTTATTCCTCTAGAAAACGAGGACGATAGACGATAACCGGAACACAGAACGCAGGAATGTTAAGTGTGCTCTGAAGAAAACTACTGAGAAAACACACGCACTGAATGCAGAATTCAGCTACGAAAAACCACCAGCACAGCGATACTTGAAAGGCTTTCCTTGGCTGCTCGCAGCCGTCGTAGCTTGATCATCGTAGTGCTCTAACAGCAGAGCTCAGCACCCAGCCCGAGTCCTCGGTGCTCAGCACTTCCATTACCCAGAGCTTCTTGGTAAAGGGAAGGTAGAGACGTTGCATGAAAAAATGCCAGCTTTTATATTTACTCATGGCTGCACAACTGGGAGGAGGGACCCGATTACCTGCCAGGCCACCTGGAAGGAACACGCACGGCAGCTCGTACCCTTTGAAGCTGCACGAGGTTTTAATGGGCACTTTAGAAAAGGTTGCAGAGCATCTTCAATTTTCATTACCTTCACTCTGATCGGTCACAGGGAGTTCAGGGCAAATCACAGAATCACAGAATGGTTTGGGTTGGAAGGGACCTTAAAGATCATCTAGTTCCAACCCCCTGCCATGGGCAGGGACACTTTCCACTAGACCAGGTTGCTCCAAGCCTCATCCGGCCTGGCCTTGGACACTCCCAGGGATGGGGCATCCACAGCTTCTCTGGGCAACCTGTCCCAGTGCTCCCCACCCTCTGCGGGAAGAATTCCTTCCTGATATCTAATCTAAATCTCCCTGCTTTCAGTTTAAACCCATTACCCCTTGTCCTGTTGCTATAGGTCCTTGTAAAAAGCCTCCCCCAGCTTCCTTGTAGGCCCCTTCAGGTACTGGAAGGTGCTGTAAGGTCTCCCCGGAGCCTTCCCTTCTCCAGGCTGAACAAGCCCAATTCTCTCAGCCTTTCTTCACAGCAGAGGGGCTCCAGCCCTCGGAGCATCTCCGTGGCCTCCTCTGGACTCACTCCAACCAGTCTATATCCTCCCTCTGCTGAGGGCTCCACAGCTGGACACAGCACTACAGGTGGGGTCTCACAAGAGCAGAGTAGAAGGGGAGAATCCCCTCCCTTGTCCTGCTGGCCACACTTTTCCTGATACAGCCCAGGATACAGCGCTGCTCATCTAAGCAGTCAGCTACATGGAGGCTTGGCAATCACCGCGCGCTGCAGACCCGAGTCCCTACGTGCACCCACACACACTGCAGATGTCTTGCACCAAACTCTTAGTTCATTAGAAGATCTTGTCTTCCAATAAGACCACAGACGACAACCTCCACACCTCAGTTCGCTCTATTTTGCTTTTGTTTACTGCCCTACCTCCATTTCTTGGAAATCTTCCCGACGGAAAATGGTAACACTCGACTAACTCCATCCTTTCTTACGTGCTCTTGCGTAAATCCCTCCGACAGACCAAACAGGACATGTTAATCTCCCTTTGCTGGCGGCGAGCGTGGCTTTGCTGTGCTTCACCGCCGCGGCCGCTGCCCCAGTTTATTTGTGCAGCTCGTTGGCCATCGTCCCAGAGCAGAGCCGACCCAATGGCAAACAAAATGACCCTCGGAGAGTCTTTCCACGCCAAGTTCCACTGACGCTGTCTACCGGTTGCCAGCAAAGGCTGGAAAGAGGTAATTAACAGTCGATTCACACTCCATCTTTTCTTTTTTTATTATTTCTTTATTAAATAAAAGTGAACGTGGGTCTTTCCTCCCCCTTTGTGAGCAGCAAGACAAACACACCGCAATCTCTCCCTCCCATGCCCCAGAGCTCACTGCTCTTTGACTACACGCGGGTTTCTAAAACCTGGCACCCGGCACGCAGCCGACTACTGCGGCAAAATTTTGAGGTTCATTTGAATAAATCTAATTCAACAATCATGACCACTGTACTGGAATAAATGACTGTATGTTCTACCCTCTCATTTTCATCAGTGATATATTTGGCTTCTAAATCAGGTTAATTAAAAATTGCTGTAGTTAATGTTGTATAAGCAGCAGTTTAACAGGGTGGTGGTTTTTTTTTTTTTTAAGCTACATAAAACTATGTTGTCATCATACTCAGGAATATATACAGCCTTTTAGCAATCAAGAAGCTCCTCGGAAAGTTATTTGCAGATCCAGTGATTGCAAGCACAACATTAATGATGAAGATCCTAAATCAGAAATATCCCTGCCTACTCTCTGCTTCATTAAGAAGACAATCATTTCTTTTCCAGTACATTCATCACTTCAGGGTCCTCCTGTTGCCTGCTCGAGCTCAATGATCCCACTCTGCCCCCTGACCAATCTGTCTGGGGGTGTTAAACTAACTCCAGTTAGTTTTCCCTATAATTCCCTCAACCATGTTTCTACACAGGGTTTTACCTCCTCAGCACACATTGTAGTAGCTGATGGCTGCGTGTTCATACCATCGTGTTGGGAAGTCCCTTGCACATCAACTAGGGATGGGATCTAGATGCTAGCCTCTTGGGACATCAAGAGGTCCTTCTGGTCTTGGCTGATGGTTAATCCCCCCCAAAATGAGTCCTGAATCACAGGATAGTTTGGGCTGGAAGGGACCTTAAAGATTATCCAGTTCCAACCCCCCTGCCATGGGCAGGGACACCTTCCACTAGACCAGGTTGCTCCAAGCCTCAACCAGCCTGGCCTTGGACACTTCCAGGGATGGGGCACCCACAGCTTCTCTGGGAACCTGTCCCAGTGCTCCCCACGCTCTGCGGGAAGAATTCCTTCCTGATGTCCCATCTCAATCTCTCCACTTTCAATTTAAACCCGTTACCCTTTGTCCTATCACTACACGTCCTTGTAAAAAGTACACACACACACACGCCCCCCCAGCTTTCTTGTAGGCCCCCTCCCCATGAACTGCTGCAGCAGTCCTTAATAACAGTCCTTAACTAACTGTCCTTAAATCAACAACCATGACAAACATAGTTCTGTGGAGCTACATGCAGCATATGTTTCAACTGTGCCTTCTGGGATACCACCAGCACTCACACACTATCAAATTAAGCCAAAAACCCTTCTCTTTTACTCAGACTAAAATTTTTTCCTTTAGGTTTATACATAAAAAGCAAGCCTGGAATAAATCAAATCACTTTCAGAGCACAGGAAAACTGTGACTTTGGCTACGCTTTTCCATGCAGCCAAGTATTGAAAGACTTCACCGCTATTTTAGGCAGACAACGGTATATTTAGGTCTTCTTTGTCTTTTTGAGGGTTTAAATTCTGCTGGGTAGGACCGCATCTTGCTTACTGTGATAGCTTTTGTTGTTCTGACAGAAAGCCATGGCCATTTGCAGGATAATTTCATTTCAGATAAATACTGTTTCTATCGAGGAAGCTTTAATAGCTTCGGATGTGAAAAGATGCAGCCAGCCCTGCTCTACCCTATCTTCCACTCCGATCACATAAACTTTGATAAGTGCTGACCTCCAGCAAGAAAACTTGTCCTTTCTATTTTAAGGGGAAACGGAGATGGGAAAGGTGCAGGAAAATTAATGTGGTTTGTTCCTTTTTTGGACATACTGAAAGATGAGAAAGTAGCAGAATCTGGGGCAATTTGTGCCAGGGGAAACGTGCTTGAAAATTCCCAGCACTCAAAAACCACTGGGTTTAAAAATACATGAGATATTTTTATACCTTATTGGGTTTTGAGCCATGGGATTTATTGGCTCTTCTTCATCCCCCATATGACCACAAACAAGCTTCCTCAGGAAAGCGAAAGCTGCGATGCCCATGATGGTCCCCACGTCTTACATCCCCTGCGGTATAAGACAAGGCCCGGATCCCACGACCAGGGATGAGCTCAGGAGAGGTGTCAGCGTCTAGCATCCTGCTCCGATTTTCCCCCTGGATACCCTTAAGAGACCTCCTGTTACCCCCTGTTCCTCCTGCTGACCCCTCCTCCGTCCTGCCACGTCTCTTGCATCTTCACCTTGAATCAAAACTAACAGCAAGTGGGCCAAACCCACTTGGTTTATGAATCTTCGCGGGTTTCCTGCTGGAGACATGAAAATATCAGGGACAGGAAGAAAATATCCTTTATTTTCTACTTGTATGGGACCCTGTCTCTGCTGAGGCTTGGGGCCTTATTACAGCCGTGATGCAGAAGGGAAGAAAATGAGATGAAAACATATTGAACAAAATTTATTAGATTCCTCACAGAAGAAATCAGAAGTTGTTTTCTTGCTTTATTTTAATTTAATATCATCTCCGCAATCCATAGGAGTAGGAAAGCCAGTGCTCATTTCATGTTCTCCCCACGGAAAACGCACAGCACTCCAGCTCCGAGAAGGACTAACTGCACTGCTTTAAAAATTACGACGCAGTAACTGGCTGTGCAAAGCGAAGAGCACACGGGGCTGCATCAAATAGGTATTTTAAAGCCGCCTTTAATTTTTCATGTATTTCTAAGTGTTTCTATACCGTTATTTCCAGCTCTGCTCACCCCTCTTCTCTCTGGTGCGATGCTGCTTTTGATGAACGGCTTTTAGGCCAGGAGTCCCAGCTACCCGCTCCCTCTTTTTAACACACGCACCTTTAGGAGATGCACTAGTAAAGGAGTAAATGAAATAAATTAAAAAAGAATGGCACAGAGAGCCTTCAAATGCATTTAACCACCAGCTTTGTTTAGCCCTTGCTCCTTCGTGATTATACTCTGCACACCCATAATAAAGCCGTTTTAGCTTAAATTTCCAGCTCTATATATTTTACTGCCTACATGCAAGACAGATGCATGCCTACAGAATCACAGAATCACTAAGGTTGGAAAAGACCTAAGATCATCCAGTCCAACCATCGCCCCAACACTACCGTACCCACCAGATCATGTCCTCAAGCGCCACGTCTACACGCTCCTTGAACACCTCCAGCGACGGTGACTCCACCACTCCCCTGGGCAGCCTGTTCCAGTGCCTGACCACTCCTTCAGTGGGTAAGTTTTCCCTAATATCCAATCTAAATCTCCCCTGACGCAGGGAGAGGCCGTTTCCTCTTGTCCTATCACCAGTGACCCGGGAGAACAGGCCAGCACCCACCTCCCTACACCCTCCTTTCAGGGAGCTGTAGAGAGCAATCAGGTCTACCCTCAGCCTCCTCTTTAGGCTAAACACCCCCATACACCGTATACACAAGCTCACCGCAGACCTCTCATGCACGAGACAAGAAATGGTTGGTTGGGGCATTAAAGACAGCACTTTCCATCCTGGCAGCCTTCTAGGATAACTTATTCCTGGTCCCGAGGTACCGAGCTCCTACACAGCCGCTGTGGTTGTTCTGTACACCAGTACAGCAAAAAATACTGAATTACTGGGGAGAAATGACAGGGCAGGAGAAAAAAAACCAGAGATATCATCAAGCAAAAGGCTGCCCTCAGAGGAAAGGCTAGCAGCAGGCTGCGGAGGATTAAAGAATTGAACTGGCAGTGATAGAGGGCAAGGGTTTATGTGGGCTCGCTCAAGGATTAGATTTGTTATTTGCTTTCATTTGCTTTGGCATTTGAAATTCAGGGTGCTCATACCCAGCCCCAGATGCAAAGCAGCTCCGGCTCGTTTGCACCAGAAAAAGACTAGAGACACCCTGTAGGACAGCACTGCCAGGATCTAGAGAACCACACACAAGGAACAAAGTGACATTAAAACCCCATGGCAAAGGGACCTGTGGCAGGTTTTACAGGGGAAGTCCCATATCAAAGATATCCTCCCCATTTATCTGCTTCCTCTAAAGAAGACGTCAGCATACACTGCCCATCCCCGCCGGGAATGCAACCTGCTCCCCAGAATAATGGAATCATGGAATGGTTTGGGTTGGAAGAGACCTTAAAGATCATCCAGCCCCACACCCTGCCACGGGCAGGGACACCTTCCACTAGACCACGTTGCTCCAAGCCTCATCCAGCCTGGCCTTGGACACTTCCAGGGATGGGGCATCCACAGCTTCTCTGGGCAACCTGTCCCAGGGCCTCCCCACTCTCTCCAGGAAGAATTTCTTCCTGATGTCCCATCTCAGCCTCCCTCTTTCCACTTAAACCCATTACCCCTTGTCCTGTCACTCCCTGACATTGGGAAAAGCCCCCCCAGCTTTCTTGTAGCCCCCCAGGCACTGGAAGGGGCTCTAAGGTCTCCCCGCAGCCTTCCCTTCTCCAGGCTGAACCCCCCAACTCCCCCAGCCTCGCCCCAGGGCAGAGGGGCTCCAGCCCTCGGAGCATCTCCGTGGCCTCCTCTGGCCTCGCTCCAACAGCTCCATGTCCTCCTGCTGTTGGGGGCCCCAGAGCTGGAGGCAGAAGTGCAGGGGGGGTCTCCCCAGAGTGGAGCAGAGGCATCCCTTCCTTCTAAAGTATCACTGCAATCCAGATTTGAACAAATTGAGAGAATTTACAGAAAGACAAAACTTCAGTTGCACTATTACCATACTCCTTGACAGCAAAGAAACCCCTTAGGTTAACCATCATCTTAGCCAGGCTGCCAGCCTCCCTCCATAAACTTTAGGTGTGATCCTGGAGCTTTGGAGACACTAACACGCGGTACCAAGCAGGGACTGGGCCACGTTTCCCCCCAGATGTCACTAATGTTTCTAACTGTGTCACCTACTGTGCATATTTCTTATGCCCATCTAACACAGCCTATGAAGGCACACTATAAACCTTGATTTATCTTGAGTCATGCTTTCCTGTCCTCCTGTTTCTGGATTTGTGCTCTCCTCCGTGTACAAACATCCCAAAAGCCACATCCAAGAGACAGTGGAAGCACTATGGACTTCAGGGGACCTTCCCTGGGCTCTGCCACTCATTTCTTCCCTCCAACTCTGCAGAAAGAGAGACAGAACTCCCATTCTCCACACACCTGGGCACACAGACGTTAAAAAACGGAACTGACAGAGCACTTGAAATTACATACAAAACTAATCAATATGGTGGTCTGAACCTGTCAGGCTGACCCACTTTGGGTATCACATTGCACCCTCAGCAAGTTTGCTGACGACAGCAAGCTGTGTGGTGCGGGGACACGCTGGAGGGAAGGGATGGCATTTAGAGGGACCTGGACAGGCTGGAGAGGTGGGACCGTGCCAACCACATGGAGTTCAGCCAGGCCAAGGGCAAGGGCCTGTCAGGGCAATCCCTACTAAAAGTACAGATTGGGTGGAGAAAGGCTGGAGAGCAGCCCTGAGGAGAAGGACTTGGGGGTGTTGGGTGATAAGAAGCTGAACATGAGCCGGCCGTGTGCACTGGAGCCCAGAAAGCCAACCGGATCCTGGGCTCTGTCAGGAGAAGTGTGGCCAACAGGGCAAGGGAGGGGGTTCTCCCCCTCTGCTCTGCTCTTGTAAGACCCCACCTGGAGTGCTGTGTCCAGCTGTGGAGCCCTCAGCATAAGAAGGATATCGACCAGTTGGAGCAAGCCCAGAGGAGGCCATGGAGATGCTGCGAGGGCTGGAGCACCTCTCCTGTGAACAAAGGCTGAGAATTGGGCTTGTTCAGCCTGGAGAAGAGAAGGCTCCATGGAGACCTTGTAGCACCTTCCAGTACCTGAAGGGGGTTACAAGGAAGCTGGGGGGGGGCTTTTTCCAAGCGCAGGGAGTGACAGGACAAGGGGTAACGGGTTTAAATGGAAACAGGGAGATGGACATGGGCCATCAGGAAGGAATTCTTCCTGCAGAGCATGGGGAGCAATGGGACAGGTTGCCCAGAGAAGCTGTGGATGCCCCATCCCTGGAAGTGTCCAAGGCCAGGCTGGATGAGGCCTGGAGCAACCTGGGCTATGGAAGGTGTCCCTGCCCATGGCAGGGGGTGGAACTAGATGATCCTTAAGGTCCCTTCCAACCCAAACCATTCTGGGATTCTATGATTCTATACCAAAGTCCATCTCAAAAGGAGCTTGCTGGGTTTGAGCTGCCGAGCCTCAACATGTTCACCTGGGGTTTGGCATCTACTAGCAGAGTCTTTCACAATCACAGAATCATAGAATCACAGAATAGTCTCCGTTGGAAGGGACCTTAAAGATCATCTAGTCCACCCACAATTTTACGCCACGTCTGGGTGAGCTTCCAGCTTCAGATCATGAGCAAAATTGTCTGGAGCATCTAAATAACATCCCAGCCAATGCAGCACTGAAAATCCAAAAGCGCTAGGGCTCTGCAGGAGTCAGGTACCCTTGAAACTCCTGAAAAACGAATTTGCTTCTGGGCGAGAGAGCCCAGGAGGTCTGCTCCATGTTTCAGCCTTCCACTGGCGATTTGGGTGAATGAACTGTCGCTTACAACACTGATTTCCAAAATTTGCCATTTAATTTTTTCAAGAAGAGTTTCTGTTGGCCATTATGTGATTAGGTCTTAAATTGCTACGAGCAGCCTAAATTAATTTACACTACAAAATATTCTCCTTCTTTCTTTTTCCTAGCAAGTCTCCAGCAGTGATAGACTCCTCATAGCGGCCGTATCACAAGAATTTCTACAGGGACAGATAATAAAGTCCCTTATCTAAGTGCAGGACAAGGCACTATAAAACCACACTTCAACCTGTTGAACCACTGCCACCAAGGGCTCCGGCTCCCGGTTGCTCAGACACTTGCAGCACTATCTCCAGAGCTCATTAAGTACCAACACTCAATGGACTAAAAAGCCAGGCAGCCCCACAAAACTGTCCGTTATTGTGTCATTCGTTGCTCCAAGGTGGATAAATTCAAGGGACCATTTTACTATTTCTCCCTTTTAAACCCCTAAAATGCTGTGTGCTACTTTCTTTCTGCTGAGCAATAGCTTTGAAGCTGCAACGGGTCCAGGAATATTTTGTCTTTCACCTCTTCAGGTCAGCCATATGAATCACAGAATCAGGGAACGGGTTGGGTGGGAAGAGACCTCAAAGTCCACCCAGTGCCACCCCCTGCCATGGGCAGGGACACCTTCCACTAGACCAGGTTGCTCCCAGCCTCATCCAGCCTGGCCTTGGACACTCCCAGGGATGGGGCATCCACAGCTTCTCTGGGCAACCTGTCCCAGGGCCTCCCCACCCTCTGCGGGAAGGAAGAAAGTTATGAAATAAAGTTATGAAGCCAAAGTTATTTTCACCAGCAATATATATTCATGTTGTATTTTAAGCTCATCCACCATTTCTCATTCTTTATTTCCTAGACCTCAGAAACTCTTAAAAAACAGCATTTATGAGTACCCTTTCAGGACAGAAAAGTGAAAAACTTCATGTCTTCAACTTCACACTGCTGTAAATCCATTCCCTTTAGACTTACTGGGAATTTATTCTTTCAAAAAGTCACATTCTGTGACACAAACCTGCAAATTGGATACTTGAGGAACTACCCCAGAGCTGAGACATTAGAGAGCAGGCATCACGCAGGCTTCCCGGCATAGCTCGGCCGAAGCCTCCACCAGCCAGCCTTGCGGCAACGCTCTTGAACGTTGATTGCCGGCAGCAATGACTCCGTAAAGAATGCGCTTAATTATGTGATGATTGGGGTGCACAGAGAAAATACCTCAGAAGGACACCCGGGAACTAATTCTGTGGTGGAAACCGAGCCTCCAGAGATGAAGAGCTACAGCATTTGGGAAACGACTTGCAGCAGAGATTTAAACAAACCTTGCTCTCCCATGGCATGAGCCTTCCTCCATCCAGAAGGAAGTCATAGACTCACAGAATGGTTAAGGTTGGAAGGGACCTTAAAGATCATCAAGTCCCACTCCCTGCCATTGGCAGGGACACCTTCCACCAGACCAGGTTGCTCCAAGCCTCATCCAGCCTGGCCTTGGACACTCCCAGGGATGGGGCATCCACAACTCCAGGGCTGGGGCACCCACAACTAAGTCTTTCCAGCTCGTCTTGCTCCTCGCACAGCCACAGAGATCAGGGCTTGGGCCATGTGTCTTCTCCTGCCTTTTGGGGAGTTGTCCCCCAGGGATTATCCCTTGGTGCATGGGAGGTAGGGAGGTGACCTCTGGATGGCTTCTTACACCTGGCATTTTACAGACCTTTCCTGTTCAATGGGAACTAGTTAAAATATCACTAACTTAAATCAAAGATTAATTGCCCCAGATTTATCCCACCTAAATTAGGTGTGTAGCTGCTCTGATACAACACAGTTGCCTACCCGATACACAGCTATTCCTGCCCTGTCACTTTAGATGTTCACGGCCAGCCTGTTCATCCCCTCGCATAAGCCATGACCCCAACACTATCAGGCTGCTAAATTTACAGGTCCAACTGCCTTGGTGGACACAGGTCAACAGAGAGCAACGCTTACAAGACACAGCACCTGATTTACCAGCCAAGAGCCCTTTGTCAGAAATGACTTACAGGCTAAGGGCTCCTAGGATGCTACAGGTATGATTGTATGTGAGGTTATCAGTGAGTTTTAAGATGTTACTGTTGTTCAGCTGGAATTTGGGTCAAACTCAGTACTAAACCACCAAGACACAGAATCATAGAATGGTTTGGGTTGGGAGGGATGTTCAACATCTCTCATCCATTAGATTTCACTTACCCTCCAGGCTTAATTTGGCCTCGTGCATTTTAAAAAGCAAATCTGTTGTACTGAAACTCCTCCTATAGCTCAAAATTTGCATTCTCTAATTCACACCATTTTCCAAATCAAACCCAAGTCTAGAAGCCAACTCAGAAGGACAGAGCTGAAGCCCTCCTAAACTGATTTCTATTTTGTTTTACAATTAACATTTTAAATTATTTGAATCTGGGTGAGTCCTGCTTTGCCAGCTCACAAAAACATTGAAAGAGGGTAGATTGAGATGGGACATCGGGAAGAAATTCTTCCCGGAGAGGGTGGGGAGCACTGGGACAGGTTGCCCAGAGAAGCTGTGGATGCCCCATCCCTGGGAGTGTCCAAGGCCAGGTGGGATGAGGCTTGGAGAAACCTGGGCTATGGAAGGTGTCCCTGCCCATGGCAGGGGGTGGCACTGGGTGGGCTTTAAGGTCCCTTCCAACCCAAATTGCTCTAGGATAATTCTGTGAAATGCAGCTACAGCAGGAAGGCTGGCACAACCTTTCCGTTCTTCCCGAACCACACAGAACCGTGCAACAGCTGAACCAAGCACAGAGACTGTGCACATTTCCATGTCAAGCTCTACTCAAACTCTCCCACATGCTGCTCCTTGGGCATTAAGGCCGAGCATCCAGATCTGCAAACGAAGCTTGATGCAGGTTGCCCAGAGGCTGGGCCAGATTTCATTTTACACTGCTCATCCCACATTACCGCTGGTATCCCATCACTCACTCACTTGCCATAAAACTATTCCAGCCCACTCATGCTAAATGGATGTAAAAATAGAGGAAAAGCTGAAAGCAAGGGTGGAACCGTTCTGAAGAGCAAGTTAATGGATGGTTGAGAATCCAGCATTTCTGAAGTCTCTGAGGATAATAAATACATTCATTCCCATGAATAAGTGCCACCCCCTTATTACCGTTTCAAGCCTCATCAGCCCAAGAGTGCAGCAGTCGAACGAACATGTATTCACCAGACACAGCAACTGTTTTAAAAAAAGATTTGCTCTGGCATTTGACAACCTGCTCGCTTTCCTGGAGACCTTTCACAGTCGGTTCTTTTACCACCTGAAAGGTCCTTTCCTTTACGTAAGCCCCAACTTATTTCTTGCTCGTTACCCTTGGCCACACAAACCCAATCTTCACATGGACTGTAACAGCACCCACAGCGTTGCCAGTAGTGTTGTTTGCCATTTCTAAACACTCCCACGCTCTGGTCTGTACAGACCAGAGGTGCTGACCGTGTACTCAGGCTGAGAGTCTGCACCGGACACGTTATCGCAGAGCTGGAAAACTATATCACACTCGCTGCTGTTGAGACTGTAAGTCAGCACTGCTGTCTGTTCCTATGAAAATTAAAAGACTAATTAAATGGGGTAATTTATTGTATCTGTGTTCAAGGGTTTCCCTTGTGCATTTGTGCTGATGAGAGACCTCGTCATGAGCTCCAGACAGATGGCCAAGCCTCCACAGCCCACAGGGGAGGGGTGGTGGGGAGGGATCTGCAGGCTTATGCTGAAGGCAGTGGGTCTCTGGCTGGAGCCAGGTACATCCTTCTTGTCAATACAAGGTGTGTTGTGCCATCTCTCTTCCCTAGGCACTCATAAAATCATAGAATGGGTTGGGTTGGGAGGGACCTTAAAGCCCACCCAGCCCCACACCCTGCCACGGGCAGGGACACCTTCCACTAGACCAGGTTGCTCCAAGCCTCATCCAGCCTGGCCTTGGACACTCCCAGGGATGAGGCACCCACAGCTTCTCTGGGCAACCTGTCCCAGTGCCCCCCACCCTCTCCAGGAAGAATTCCTTCCTGATGTCCCATCTCAATCTCCCTCTTTCCGTTTAAACCCATTACCCATTGTCCTGGTCACCCCCTGCCCTTGGAAAAAGTCCCCCCCAGCTTTCTTGTAGCCCCTCCAGGCTCTGGAAGGGGTTCTAAGGTCTCCCCGCAGCCTTCCCTTCTCCAGGCTGAACCCCCCAACTCCCCCAGCCTGGCCCCATGGCAGAGGGGCTCCAGCTCACACGGTAAGCACAACGCTTGGAGACTACACCCATAGGAACTCTACAGGCATCACAGATAACACAACTGTGTCTCTGCAACCTTCAGTATAAACCCATCCCCAAAACACGACAAACATGAATATGGCAAAAAATAGTTCTTTTTTTGTGTATGAATATGGCAAAAAAGAATTTTCTTTTTGTGACTATTTCCTTTATATCATACAGACTTACGAGAAAGCCCCACTGAAAGTCCTGGGAGTGGCGGAGGTGCCTTTGGCACGAAAGGTGATGCAGAGAAAGCCCTCAGCTGATGGCACGATGGCAAGGGCGTGTGGTACGGGCTATTTGTCACCGTCTCACAGGGTGTCAGCGTTGACACAATGGGGTCCTGCCTGCCTGGAGGAGTTTTTCCCAGCTGGAAGTCAAAGACAGGGGATGGCTGCTGGGGTCTTCCTCCCCTGCAGAGCTGGAGAATCCCAGTTTCTTGGGAATTAGGCAGGAAAAGCAACAGATTTGCACACAGCTCTGAGCTCTTCCAAGGGGTCTTGTGGTTGCACAATGCAATATGTCAGCTTGAAGCTGTTACCTTTGTCATGTCAGGGAAATAAGGGACTTCACAGGACCAAAAAGATATGAAGGAAATGACAGAAGCGCTGTTTGGGGCATACGTTGCCTTCATTTTTTCTTGCTCGTAGAAACTTGCTTTCAGACCATTTCTTAAGGTTCAATACACTTGCAAGCTATAGGCCAATAGAGATGATTCCCATTTCCGTTCCTATTTCAGTTCCATGTCCATTTTACTTCCCACCAATGGCCAAAAGAAACCTCCCAGGCCTTACTGCAGCTGTCTGGGATCAGGAGCATTAGTATGAGCAAAACTCATTTTGAAAACCAAGAGCGACTGTCCAAAAATATTAGTGAGAGAGCTTGATTATTTAAGGCACGTACTATAAATAAACCAGAGTGACAGAACTTGACAGACTGTCAATCAGTATAACTTCTGGACAAGAGACATGTGTCACATCCTTTCCTACGTAGAGACAAGGCGCTATGGGAAAGAAGTTCTAGAAAACTGTTTAAGTCACGCAATAATAAGGCTCCTCACAATTATTTACTTCATTCCATATTTGATTAATCCAAAGGAAGATATGAACAGCCTCTAATGATAAAATGAAACTGTTTGTTGCTCCAAAGAAAGCGTAAGCCCTAGATAACGAAGCCGTTACAGTTTTTCTTGAACACTGAACTGTGGCTCCACCTTATCCGATGTTCCCCAGGGAAATATTTAGCTGGAAGGATTAAAATAAGTTATGATAGCAGAAGACTGCTAAACCTGAAGCAGGCCAAGCACTGTTCCTCTCATTCACCCTAAGATAAGCCCTGAAGAATAATGATTTTCATTCTTCCTCAAAGGAATCCCAGTCGTGGTGAAAACCAGCCTGCCATGGGCCTGCAGCTAAAGCTCAGTGCTGGGTAACCACGAATACGCCTGTCCAGAGCCAAGCAGCAAAGACTAATGAGGCCAGGGTTCCTGGGAGAGGACAGATCTTATGTTAGAGAAGCTGACATAACTGCCAAAAAAAAAGAAAAAAGGACAC
Organism: Rhynochetos jubatus; assembly: GCA_027574665.1. NCBI lineage: Eukaryota > Metazoa > Chordata > Aves > Eurypygiformes > Rhynochetidae > Rhynochetos > Rhynochetos jubatus. The sequence continues at coordinate 133,401,717 of CM050649.1, forward strand.
TTTTCCAGGCACACAAGCCCATCTGCAGGCCTCGCTCAGAACTTGTCACCATCTAGTTTCTTATGCAGAAGACCAGGTAGTGCAGGAAAAATGAGTTTAAGAAGTAAATGTCGATATCCCCCTGCAGTGTTTTAGCCACGATGGGCTCTGGACGTAAGCAAGAGGACAGACCACGCTGCCAGACGAACGGCCTAAATACTCGTGGAAGAAGCTTCATCTTTGATTTGTTGCAAACATTTCACTTTCCTTCATTTGTTGGCTTCTACTTTTTGTACTCCAGAAATGGGGAGTGACTGAACACCCCCAGCTCCCTCAGCTGCTCCTCACAGCACTCGTGCTATAGACATTGGCTGCAGCGTTCCAGGTTACTCAGCTGCTCCCCGTATGGAAGCCTTTCCAGACCTTTATTTGCCCTCATTTGTCCTTCTCTGAGCATCTTCCAGCTCTCCTAAAGCCTTTCTGAGGTGGGGTCCAAACCCACTCAGTGTTCCAGAGGTGGGTGAAGCAGGGAGATGCTCAGAGTGGTACTGGCACGCTCTGCTCTTCAACTCCCTTCCTGATTAATTGCTACCACAATATTTGCCTTTTTGGACAGGTGCTGAGTGTTGAGCTGATGTTTCCATGGCACTGGCTGTCATGGTCCAGGACCCTCCTCTTGAGTGAGAGTGGTCAGCTCAGACCCCAGCATTACAGATACGAGATTAAGACTCCTTTTCCTCACACACATCACTTCACATTCACCCATATGGAATTTCATCTTTACTCAAGTCTCGCGAGAGGCTACTGCAAACCTTCACGTTCAGCCATCTTTCTTGACCTGAATAATTTAAAATTTGCACTCCTCAGCCCTTCTTCCCATCTGAATGTCTGAATGTGCTAAACAAACCCAGTTCCCAGCACCGACCCCTGCCAAATGCCAGAAGCCCTTCACCAGAAAAGCCTGCTATTTACTCCAACCCCCTGTTTTTATCATAAAATCATAGAATTATAGGATGGTTTGGGTGGGAAGGGACCTTAAAGCCCAGCCAGTGCCACCCCCTGCCATGGGCAGGGACACCTTCCATAGACCAGGTTGCTCCAAGCCTCATCCAGCCTGGCCTTGGACACTCCCAGGGAGGGGGCATCCACAGCTTCTCTGGGCAATGTCTTCCTTTTAAACCTTTATCTTTCAATAAACTACTTATCCTGGAAAGGACCTTCCCTCTCCTCCCATGATGCTTACTTTCTCCACAGACCTTGGCTGAGAGATGTCACTGAACCCATTGGAAATGTCACCTCCTTTCTGCAGGGGCTTGTTGACATCCTTGGAGAAAGGCAGTAGGCTAGTGAGGCTTTGGCACACACTGCCCTAAGGCTAAGCTACTTCTATCCTTCTTAATCTTTGTTACTTTCAAAGTTTTTACCTCAAAAGACAATGAAATATGTTTTTCTTTTCTGAAGAGTAATGAGGATGAAGCACAACAACTCCATCAGGTCCTTAACTCAGCCAATATCTTAAATTTAAAATAGGAGATGGAGTAGCCGTTCCTCTCCCTGCTCACAGTGACTATACATAGCTCATTTTTCATCCTGTCCAGAGGTTTCTTCCTCTGTCTTTTCTTGAATATTGTAGAAAGTATTTTCTGGGGCTGTTATAACATTTGGAAGGTCAGCACGGGTGCACGGCAGGTGAGGAGACGCCACAGCAGGGCTTCGGAGATGGCAGCTGCACTGATCCAGAATGACAAACTAAAGGGAGGTTACGGTAAGAAAAGTGACAGGGTTGCCTTTTTTTTTTTCTGAAAACCGCAGCTTTCCTGAGTGTACTCAGAGTCAAATCTGCTCACTTCACCGGCAGAAGTGGCTTTCTGCTCTCCCTGGCTTGCAGATGCAACGTGGTTCAGGGACAGTGAGCTGGAGCCTTGCTCGATTCATGTATCTTTAATGGGATCATTACGTACATTCTCATTTGTCTGAACTGAAATCTGCACTGAAGCGCAGAGGTTGGAAAGAAAAAAAACGGGTGTATAATGAAATTTGGCGAGGTCTACGTGAAGAGAAGGAAGATGAGGACGTCGTGTTCCTGGTACAGTTTTCCCACCTTCAAGTGAAGGTTGCCTGGTGCAACCCTGACACAGAGAAGGCTCCACCATCATTAATTTTAAGCATCGCATCCTCCTTGAAATCCTTCCCTATCCAAGGAGGAGACAGAGCATCCTTCTGGCCCTTAAGACATCCCTTTTCCTCCAGTAACCTGGAGGTCTGACCCACGAAGGCCCACAAGCCGCTCCAGTTTTGTACACGATGCTACAGAAGCGCAAATGCTCATCAATCGCAAATTCGCCGTCTCCCTGCAATCTTGAGGAGGGCGAGGAGAGCCTCACGCTTTCGGAAGCGGGCCCTCCCGGTCCCCTTCTGCTCTGGCAGAGTTTCTATGGCAACTCTAAGATGGGTCTTGAAGGGAGGGTTTCTGGTAGGCTCTTTCTGGAGGAGTTTGTAATGTAAATGCAGGCAGGCACGAGAGCAAGCCTGCGCTCCCCGTGCCCTCCAGTTATAGGTTATGGCAGGGTATTTACAATAACTGCTCAGAAAACAGCCCTTTGTGATTCCCAAAATGCACTTGTTCATCTGGCTAATTTTCAATTCATCCGTTTCAGCTCTGCTCTCAAGCCAGGAGGAAAAAAAGAATCATTTCAAACCTTGGTGTTTTGCTCCACATGTAATTTCTGCTCTGCGACAGACAGTGCGGCATGCGTAAGACATCCGTGCTTCCAGCTACGGAAAGGGAACCAGCTTTGGTGTGTGTGCCTCTTGATGCCTTTTTAGACTCTGGAATTGGGAATTTGGTTCTGTTTCACACCTATCGTAATTCCTTTCTCCTGCCTGGTTGGTGTTTACAACAACCAAGTCCAAAATATTCCTTGTTTCAATGACAGCAGCATCTGGAAAGGGTTTCCCGAGCGCTGGATACCTGCAGACATGTCAGAAATCAGTGTGTCCCCACAACTTCGCAATGTGAAGGACTTTGCAGTGTGAAAAAATGGTTGAAAAGGCTGCAAGAAAGCAGGGAAATCCCAGTTTCACAGCCAGAGATGCCGAGGAACAAGCTAGCTCGCCGCAAGTCACCCAGAAACCGTGAGTCGAGCAGAAGGTGACCCTGTTTTGTCTGTTTGGCACAAGACCATCCTCCCACTTCATTTTTTTCACTCGAAGCGTTGTAGAGACGCAGTCTGAATGTCTTCTGGGACAAGTCGCCTTTTTCCGCATGAGGGTTTGTTACTAACAGACCTCGTGGGACCGCCGTGTGTCTACTGGAGGAGTTCAGTGTTGAGTAATAGGTGTCAGAAAGGCTTTTTCAGACTGTAGTTTCACAGGGCGAACAGCCAGGTGTTTGCTTGGAAAAGAAGTGATGGCAGAAAGCTCCTTACCCGGCCACGCATTACTTTTAGTTTTTCTTATTCAAGATGTTTGGATTTAATTTGCCAGTGTTGGACCAAACTTAAAAATGGTATTCCAGCTTTGCTGCCAAAGCCCAGGTCCCTGGCGCTGCCGGTTCGGCATGCCCCGGGCATCCCCAGAGCTTGATCAAGGATTAATGCAACAAAAACTGCCCAGTGATTAAGTCTCTCCTGATAGCACAAGCATTTATACACTCCAAATTCTCCTCTGACATTGGCAGCATCCTCCTGATTTCACCGGAGCTGGTCTTGATTCACACCCTTAAACAAGATCTCTGGGGACACTGAATTTCCTATTCCATCTAATTCTAGTAATAGGCAATTCCAAGACGATCACAGCAATGTTACAGGATCAAATTGTTGCCCAAAAGGGATGGTTTTAAGGGATGGACCCAGCGATTTTCATTTGCAAGGGTTAGCAAAGATAAAAATTCAAAATAATACACTATTTGGGGTTGTAGGAATAGGCCAAGCTCGAGTTAAACTCAGGAAGACCGAGGGTTTAGGCATCATAACTTCCTTAACTTAGATATTGAATTTTAAAATCCTAATTAACTTTAAAATGTCCATATGGTATTTTGGACCTTTTGGACTTAGACCAGCGAAGTGAATTGCTCTCAGATACATTAGCTTTAGACAAACACAGCACCAGATGGAGCACACACAGAATATTAACAAAACCAGGTTTTGGGTGTTAAAAGGCTTAATGGGTCTCTCACATGTATTTGGGCCAGGAGATTAGATTCAAACTGTGCTTGGGGGAAGCTGAAAATACATAATATTTGAACTGGCAAAACTCCACCGCAGTGTTTAAAAAAAGGCTCTAGCAAAAATAAAATCTAATTTCACCAGCTCGAAAGTGCAAAGGGTCTCTTGGAAAGAGGAGAAATACAGTGATCCCACAAAGACCCCTTATCCCGAGGTCTTCATTATTCACCTTCCAGCCAAGAGCTGGGATGAGATCCCCTGACCAGTGCACCAGACCCCAGAGAAACCCACCAGCAGATGCAGCTCCTGCCCAACTCACCGAAAACCCGGGAGGAAGAGCACTGAAATCATGGGGTTATGCAGCATTTACTACTTCTGGTTCCTAAACTGCATTTTTATTTCCTGAAGAAGTATATACAAACCATGTTCTTGCCCTATGATCCCTCTCCTAAAAATAAGGAAACTGATTTCAGGAAATGTTTTAATTAGAGCTGGGTTTGCACCAGCTGCTCTGGCAGAGCATCTCTTCAGAAAGCTCGAGAAGGAAAAAAAAAAAAAGAAAAAGCAAATAAAAATCCCTTCCCTCCCCTCCATCTCGTAAATATTTTATTCCTTACAAACAGACTTCTGCCCAGAAGAAACGACAAACGTACTAAACCCCCTGGCTGAGGGGTGACAGCCCAGGGATGTTTCAGCACAGTACAATTTTCATTCGCTTGCCGTAAAACAAAGATTTCGATGATAGTCCAACTCAGCAAAGCAATTACAGCTAATTAAGTAGATTACACTTTATGGTTGAGCTGCATTCTCTTGGTTGCTCAAGCAGATGTGATAGATTTGTGGCAGCTCTTCTTTCGCTTGTTTTTGACACGGAGAAGCAGTTAAGCTTGTTAAAAAAAAACCCCAAGACTCACGGGGTATTACCTGAGTGCAATATTTTATGTGGATAAGAGGGGACCTCCGCGACCCTCGGGATGGATGGCAGATGTAGAGCTGCAGAGGAGGACAGAAGGATCTCCGCCAGCATCGCGCTCACAACCTGTGACCTTGGCTAGCAAGGTTGGGACATCCTAGTCGACTAAATAATTTCCATAAAAGTATGGAAAAGCCCAGCGCTCGCTTGCTGGGATCTAATCACTGGATTAGCAGTTCCCTACTGGCGTGCCAGAACGGCCTCCTGGCTCAGAAAGGTGCCGGGTGCTTCTCGTGCTCCTCCCTTCCACCGCTGCCAACAAAGCGCTGGAGGAAGCTCAAGTGGATGGTTGACACGGAAGACTAAAGGTACAAGGAAGGAGAGAGCACAAAACGCTCCGTATGTGATCTATCAGCTGGAGATGCAGATGAGGAAGGTGCCGACTGCACCTCTCAATTCCCGCAGGCCCACAGGACCGTAGGTGGGCTGCAGACCACCAAAAGCTATGGCATCAAATCAGTCCTGCCCACCCACGTGGAAGAACAGGACGGATTTTAGTAACACATCTTGGAATATTTAGAATGTTACATACACAACAAACTCTCCTAAAATACATATTGTAAGTGTGGGCGCTGCAGGGGTGGTAGATGTGTATTCATGATGCACACAAGCCCAACAGCTCAAACCAAAACCACAGCAAATAAGTACTGTGGCTACACTGTCACAGGCTGTTCACATTTTTCCTAATCATACAATCTTCTAGGTTGGAAAAGCCCTTTCAGCCCAGCCAGTCCAACCGGTAACCCCACACTGCTCATCCCACCACTGACCCATGGCCCTGAGCACCTCGGCCACACGGCTCTGAAACCCCTCCTGGGATGGGGACTCCCCCCTCCCTGGGCAGCCCCTTCCCATCCTGACAGCCCGTTCTGGGAAGACATTTCACATGACTTGTGCTCCAGCCCCTTCCCCAGCTCCGTTCCCTTCTCCGCACACACTCCAGCCCCTCCGGGTCTTTCTTGCCGGGAGGGGCCCAAACTGACCCCAGGAGTCGAGGTGCGGCCTCCCCAGTGCCCAGCACAGGGGGACGATCCCTGCCCTGGTCCTGCTGGCCACACTGTCCCTGATGCTGGCCAGGATGCCGCTGGCCTCTTGGCCACCTGGGCACATGCCGGCTCCTGTTCAGCTGCTGTCGACCAACCCCCCAGGTCCTTTTCCATGGGGCAGCTTTCCAGCCCCTCGTCCCCAAGCCTGGAGCACTGCAGGGGGCTGTTGTGGCCCAGGAGCAGGACCTGGCATTTGGCCTTGTTGAACCTTGTAGAAATTTGTCTTTGCAGTCCTTTGACACCCAAGTCCAAATCCCAGAGGACCTAAAGCTGTCTCCAGTGTTCTGATTTCATTAGCTATAACTTATCTCCTCCTATATAACATGTGTCTTGAGTTAAAAAGAGAGATAAAGCTCACTGAAGACAGACAGTGTTTTCATGTTTCATAAAGCAGCTCATCAAAGCTCATAGAAGAATACTGTTCCACTTCTAAAGGGGTTTTACAGAAAGGTTTTCTTCACGACTGAAAGCTGAAACACAGTTCCTTGTGACTGAGGTCCCCCCTTAGTGATGGAACAGGTTGCCCAAAGAAGCTGTGGATGCCCCATCCCTGGCAGTGTCCAAGGCCAGGCTGGATGAGGCTTGGAGCAACCTGGTCTAGTGGAAGGTGTCCCTGCCCATGGCAGGGGGAGTGTGAACTAGATGGTTTTTAATGTTCCTTCCAACTCAAACCAACCTGTGATAGCTCAGGAACACAAGGCACTGTGGACACCTCTCTGCAGATGGAAGGAAATCAGAAAAAAACCCCAACAGCCCTTCCCAACACGTCCATTCCAATGTCCCAGCACAGCTGGTTCTCCTATAACCACCCACTGCAGAGCAAACAGAGCTCTACCAAAGGAGAAATACCAGAACGCATGAAATATTTAAACCTGCAGGCTTAGGTTGTCAGAAAACCATTAAATTACCCTGCCTAAGGCATCACTTTTCCTCTACAAACTCAAGGCAGCCCCCCGTCAATCCCTCTGCTCCAAGAGGTGTCTCCTGACATGAAGACAAGGCTCCTTGGGTCACTCTATGTCCCCTAATTTTAGAAGGGCAGCCAGTCATGCAGTGTTTAGGGAAGATTTTGTGACTTTGTTTTACAGTTCTTAAAGGATTTGGGGATTTTATGCCGCGCTCCTAACTATCCTCTCAAGAATTAAATCCAGAAGCCGACTTCTCAGCAAAAACGTTGGGGACTTTGCAAATCCGTAATGAGTCATCGTGCCGCAGGTAGTGAGGCTGGCTTAAAAATAACACGTCCACCAGCGTGTCTGGGAAATGGAAAAAAGAGTCACCAGTTCCCTCCAGGAATAACAAATTATAGCAATGGAGTCGGATGGAAAAGGGAAGAGGGAAAAAAAAAGACAACCTTAGAAGTTGGAGGAGTGAAAGGCATTATGTTGAGCAAACTAAAAATCAGATGGTTCACATCAGCCTCCTGTACTGTGAGCTGCTGAGTAGATAAATCAGCTTAAAAAACGGAAGAAAACTAGTTATGGTTTGGGATTCAAAATAGCAGCACACTTCAGTTTTACCAGCAGAACCTGAGGGTTTTAAATTAAGAGCATAGATAAGGAAAGAGAAGTCCAGAGGAATCCAGAAATTGTTACCAAAAAGCCAAAAGTTGAAAACTGCCATTCACTACTCACACCAAAATATACAATATAAATTGCATCAATATAATATGAATCTCAGTATCGATATAAACCCTCATCCAGCCTGGCCTTGGACACTCCCAGGGATGGGGCATCCACAGCTTCTCTGGGCAACCTGTCCCAGTGCTCCTCACCCTCTGCGGGAAGAATTCCTTCCTGATGGCCCACCTCCATCTCCCTCTTTCCGTTTAACCCCGTCACCCCTTGTCCTGTCACTCCCTGCCCTTGCAAAAAGCCCCCCCAGCTTTCTTGTAGCCCCTCAGGCACTGGAAGGGGCTCTGAGGTCTCCCCGCAGCCTTCCCTTCTCCAGGCTGAACCCCCCAACTCCCCCAGCCTGTCCCCAGGGCAGAGGGGCTCCAGCCCTTGGCACATCTCCGGGGCCTCCTCTGGCCTCGCTCCAAGAGCTCCGTGTCCTTCTGCTGTTGGGGGCCCCAGAGCTGGAGGCAGAAGTGCAGGGGGGGTCTCCCCAGAGCGGAGGAGAGGGGGAGAATCCCCTCCCTCGTCCCCCTGGCCACACTGCTCTGGATCCAGCCCAGGATACAGTTGGCAACCCACACCCTCAAAGAGACCAGACTTCTCCTGTCACTTGTTATTTGTGGAAGACACCAACACCCCCTCTCTGCCCCCTCCTGTCAGGGAGCTGTAGGGAGCAATAAGGTCTGCCCTGAGCCTCCTCTGCTGCAGGCTGAACCCCCCCAGCTCCCTCAGCCGCTCCCCCCAGCACTTGTGCTCCAGCCCCTTCCCCAGCTCTGTTCCCTTCTCCGCACACGCTCCAGCCCCTCTGGGTCTTTCTCGTAGTGAAGAATAAGGCACCAGGGCTGTGTAAGGCAACATGCCCAAGAAGCCAAAACTCATGGCAGGTTTCTGCTTTGCCTTCTGCGTGTGTACGTCACCGGGAACCGCTGAGAAATGATCCGACAAGGTTGCCTCAAAATTAAAAAAGAAAACCCAAACTTACATGCAGAAGCATGTATTTATCCTGGCACGTTTTTCCAGTATCAGCATGACTGGCAGAGCCCGCAGTCCCTCACCAAAGGTTCAGCAGGCCGTGGCGCTACTTTCTCTTTAGATCTCCTGAAATCCTCCTCTGCCTGGATTTCTGCCTCCCACTCCATCTCTGCACGCCGGAGACCTCCCGTCATCCGCCAAGCCCTGGTTTCCTTCCAAGCAGGGCAAGTAGAAACAGCATCCACTTTATTGGATACGGTTATTTTCAAAGCTATATGCAAAGAATATATTTATTCTAAATCCTCAGTGATATAAAATACTAAGTCGATCCTTCTTGATCTCTCTCTAACCTCGTAATGGATTCACACATTCCTGAAGGTGCTAGGCTGGCTCCTGGCTTCACCAGGGGTCCCTCTGAAGAAAAACTGTGGATAGAGAGGCCCAGATTGAAGGACAAAAGGCCTTGCAGCGCTTGTAGGGACAAGGATTGAGCAGGGTTGAGATGTGGTGTCACGTCCCTGGGGTATTTGGCACTGAGGGTATTAGGAGGGTGCAAGGGGACAACGTACAACGGTCATCAAAAGAGGGACACTGGGGGAAGAGGTTCCAATTATCCTCTCAAGCAGGTACAAGGGAGCAGAAAAATGGCTTAAGGGGCATCAGCCCCCAAAAAACTGAAGGCTTCAAGGGTCCTCAAAGAGCAAGACTGCCCCAGTGGAACTAGCATGAGTTGTAGGAGGGTCCAGTTTTGTGGGGTGACCTTTCTCCAATTCGGAGCCATTCTTTGCTTGATGTATTTTTGGAAGGATCAGCAGCAGAGACAGCAGGTTGGAGGACCGGGGCCAAAGGAGGTCTCGGGGGCATCTGTGCTCCATATAGGTCATTCTGAAAACCTGTTAATCATCTCATTTTCACTTCAGTTCTAAAAGATGCGAGACACTCACTTAATATACATCTATAAAAAACTAAATATGCATCAAGCTAGAAACTCCTTTTATATATACACATTTTTTTTTCACTTGGTTGGAAACTGCATATTAAAAATACCTTCATGCTAAATTATTTCCCCTGCAATATTTTTTTAAGCATCATTATACAAAGCAGTTGCTAGCTTTTCAGCAGATTTTTCAAGGGACTGACAACAGGATCGGTATTTGGAATTAGCATTCTTTTAATCAGCATAGCTGAAATTAGCCTCCCAGTTACCAAAAGAATTAAGTCAACAAAAAAAAAAAGTTTGCAGAGACTGTTCCTTCAAACCCAAAGGGACGTTTCTTCATTAAGTTGAAACTCACCAGAAATGATGAAGCCTTTTAGCAGCATCAGCGGAAACAAAACCCAAACCCCAGCACCCGTGGGCCTGCCCATGTGCTTTTGTGTGATGGCAAAGAAGGTCTCTGAGGAAACGTTTCCATGCGCATCGTGCCCCAACGACATCAGCAACCAGACTTCCTACAGCAATCTGATTTTATCAGACTGACTCGCGACGGAGCATCCCTACCAAACGCTCTTAAGAGATTTTGCTCCTTCTTTTAAACACGAGCAAGTGCCAGTTCCAGGTCACTTGGCAAATGTCAAGTGGGGCACACGCAGAGGCTGTTCTCGGTGCGCGGCGACATCGCGGGTGTCCTTGCTGGCACAAGCAGACGAAAGGTTAGTCCAATAACCACCAGGCACCCGGTCCTCCCACAGTCCTGTTCAATACTAATGAACTTCTGTAGATTTACAAGTACAGAATCAATGCATTACAATTCATTTGCACTGAGTCATCATCTCACAGTATCTCCCTGCAGCAAGCAATTGTAAGGAAAAACACAACTCAATAATATCTTCATTTTCTAGGTGAAACTCTAAATGTAATACCCATCCCCTGCCTCCTCATGTCAGCAACGAGTCAAATCTAAGCTTTTGTCCCGGAATAAAATAAAATGAGTCCTTAAAACACTGAGCAAAGCTCTGTGGTGCAAACTGTAGGTGAAGTTAAGAGGAGCCCTATCGCTACTACCAATAACTGGGCTTTCTGCAGGGCAATCGGCCTGCTTGAGCTTAGACTGGTACAGCTGACCTCCTATCAAAAGCCAAGTGGTGAACCCTCAAAGGTCAGGTCGTTACCCAATATCCACATTCCTGTCACCAGCACCCACCTGGGAGCTGTGGTCATCCAGGCACTCCCCACAAGTGCACTTAGGGTTGGTGTCGACCTCAAATCCAGCGCCCTGCTTCCAAATATGCCCTGAGAATAAACCTGGTGACACTCAACTTCTTCTCTCTATTAGAGCCTCTTGATGCCTCAAACAAATGAGAGGTTACTGGGGCCTGCATGAACACACCTCTAGGTCCATTCAAAAAAATCTGAGGTTTTAGGTGTAAAAATAATGGTGGAATGAAAATTTCCCAAACTGCAAGTTTGTCATTTCTCCATACTCTAAAATACTGAGTTTAACAAACCATGAAATTGACAATCAAATCACCCATCCGGGAGTTTCCTGACTATAAAAGATGCTGGGGACTCTGATACTTTTCAAAAACGAAAGGGCAAATAGGAAAGAAATTTAGAAATACAACAAGAATGGAAAGACCCACTTTTGGCATTTCGTTTCTAGTTAAACAAACTAATGAGGTCTCTATTAGAATTATGGAAGTTTCTAAATTTAGGTTGGAAGGACTTCAGGAAATATATTTTAGTTGTGAAATTTCACCTCCAAGCTCCACGTTGCAAGCCCATGTGAGTCTTCACTGTTTTTTTGCAAAGCAGCTGCTCATGAGCTCGAAAGTCACATACATTCCTAAGTGCCTTCCAGAGCCCAGGTTGCTCCAAGCCTCACCCAGCCTGGCCTTGGACACTCCCAGGGATGGGGCATCCACAGCTCCTCTGGGCAACCTGTCCCAGGGCCTCCCCACCCTCTGCAGGAAGAATTCCTTCCTGATGTCCAATCTCAATCTCCCTCTTTCCCTTTAAACCCATCACCCCTTGTCCTGTCACTACAGGCCCTTAGAAAAAGCCCCCCCAGCTTTCTTGTACCCCCCCAGGCACTGGAAGGGGCTCTGAGGTCTCCCTGCAGCCTTCCCTTCTCCAGGCTGAACCCCCCAACTCCCCCAGCCTGTCCCCAGGGCAGAGGGGCTCCAGCCCTCGCAGCATCTCCGGGGCCTCCTCTGGCCTCGCTCCAACAGCTCCGTGTCCTCCTGCTGTTGGGGGCCCCAGAGCTGGAGGCAGAAGTGCAGGGGGGGTCTCCCCAGAGCAGAGCAGAGGGGCAGAATCCCCTCCCTCACCCCCCTGGCCACGCTGCTCTGGATCCAGCCCAGGATCCGGTTGGTTTCTGGGCTCCAGCGCACACGGCCGGCTCATGGCATCTCTATGCTGTGCTGGTTGTGCCCAGCACATGCTCCACCCTCCAAGGTGGTTCCCACATGTTAAATCAATTTATAAAGGGGTTGAGGAGACTTCAGAAGGACACAGACAACATGAGCATCTCACAGGCTGTCCCGCGCCTTTCACACACGCTCCTGAGCCCCTGCAAACATACTTGAAAGGGGAAACAACACAAAACAAACCAGAAAAATCAGACCCTCGGAACGGATATACTAGAGTGGTGAAATCTGAAATCCCCCTGGTGTCAAGGCAAGGGAGCTCGGGAAGGATATCTAAAGCCCTTCACCTGTCTGACTTGCAAATGTCAAGGAGGAGAAATGACCCGAGGCCAGTTTGTCACTGTCACAGCTCTGGTTGAATAGGTTTTAACTTTTGCCCCAAGCAACCTCCTGCCAAAGTACAATAAAAAATGCATGAAGACAATCATCTCTTTTTGCAGGGGATTTTTCTCCCCATCAAAAATAAACTAAAGCATAACACCTTAAGAGTTTGAGTCTAGAACAGATTTCTATAGGGCTCCATGTGCTGTCAGTCACAATTAAAAATGCTTCGAACAGCTCAAAATAGCAAAACAATTTTACAGGAGAATATTTTGTGCAAAAGGAGATTTTTAGTTCAAACAAGCTAAATTATGAGGATAATTTAGAAAGCCAGTTTTCTTGCAGAATAAACTTCCTTGTGCATGATTAGGGCAAGAAAAATGCCACTGCAAGCTGGAAGGCAGTGTACATCGAGACGTAGCTGCTGGAAGTACCTGAAATTGTCGTGTATATACACGTGGTACCAGGCGATCGACCGCTCTCCCACAGCGAGGAGAAAGCCCCAAGAACACCATTCGGATACTGATGCTGGGATAGGGCAGGAAGAAATGGGATGCTTTCTCATCACTGAGCATGTTATTGCCAGTTGTGGTGCCTGGGGAAAGGGGAAGGAAAGGCTCTGAGGGTGCTGAGTGTGATCACCAGGCACATGGCAAGCTGCTGGAGAAACTTCTTCAGATAAACACACATCTTTCAAAGGCAAGAGCCCGCTGGGATCCCAAGTGAAGGCGTCTTGGCTCATCCAAGTTTATTAGCCAGAGGGAAGAAACCAGTTTCCACAATGGGTTGTTTTAACAACATCAGTATATCAGGAGGAGAGGAGAGGAGAGGAGAGGAGAGGAGAGGAGAGGAGAGGAGAGGAGAGGAGAGGAGAGGAGAGGAGAGGAGAGGAGAGGGGAGGGGAGGGGAGGGGAGGGGAGGGAGGGGAGGGGAGGGGAGGAGGGGAGGGGAGGGGAGGGGAGGGGAGGAAGGAAGGGAAGGGAAGGAAGGGAAGGGAAGGGAAGGGAAGGGAAGGAGGAAGGGAAGGAAGGGAAGGGAAGGAAGGGAAGGGAAGGGAAGGGAAGGGAAGGAAGGGAAGGGAAGGGAAGGGAAGGGAAGGGAAGGGAAGGGAAGGGAAGGGAAGGGAAGGAAGGGAGGGAAGGGGAGGGAAGGGGAGGGAAGGGGAGGGAAGGGAGGGAGGGAGGGGAGGGAAGGGAAGGGAAGGGAAGGGAAGGAAGGGAGGGAAGGGAAGGGAAGGGAAGGGAAGGGAAGGGAAGGGAAGGGAAGGGAAGGGAAGGGAAGGGGAGGGAAGGGGAGGGAAGGGGAGGGAAGGGAGGGAAGGGGAGGGAAGGGGAGGGAAGGGGAGGGAAGGGAAGGGAAGGAGGAAGGGAAGGGAAGGGAAGGGAAGGGAAGGGAAGGGAAGGGAAGGGAAGGGAAGGGAAGGGAAGGGAAGGGAAGGGAAGGGAAGGGAAGGGAAGGGAAGGGAAGGGAGGGAAGGGGAGGAAGGGGAGGAAGGGAAGGGGAGGGAAGGGGAGGGAAGGGGAGGGAAGGGGAGGGAAGGGGAGGGAAGGGAAGGGAAGGGAAGGGAAGGGAAGGGAAGGGAAGGGAAGGGAAGGGAAGGGAAGGGAAGGAAGGGAAGGGAAGGGAAGGGAAGGGAAGGAAGGGAAGGGAAGGGAAGGGAAGGGAAGGGAAGGGAAGGGAAGGGAAGGGAAGGGAAGGGAAGGGAAGGGAAGGGAAGGGAAGCTCAGTTGGAAGGGACCTACAACAATCACCTAGTCCAAATGCATATTAGGTTCAATTCAACGGGCTCAGTAATTACAAAATACAGCGCCTTGCCATATCACGTACTACATGAGATACAGGATAAATTCAGTGTAGACTATCCAGTAATCTGAAAAACTGCAGAATAAAAAGACATTTATGAGAATAGCTACAGGAAACACGTCTGTTGGCAAAGATGTAGGCCAACAGCATGATGCTGAGATGATACATCTCACACACACAGTCCATACTGCAGCAACATATAGTTACGTGCTCCTTTGCCATTTCCAAGTTTAGAGCTTCCAGAGGGCTTCCACAGACCCCGCCATTGCTTTCTCTTCTCAACTCCTAAACCTTTCTCCTGTACAACCTAATCCAAAGGTGCAAATGCCTATACCACCTCTGTGCAAATTACAGCTACCTTCCCAACCTCCACTTTGTCCACAGAGTACTCCGAATATTCCCAAATGGCTGATAGATCAGGTCATGAAATCAAATGTAGCTCCACCTCAC